>JAAGEH010000076.1:65660808-65793308 GCA_011751065.1 Lasiurus cinereus
TATATATTTATTTATATTTATATTTATATTTTAAAAGAAGTAATATGCAAATTAGTCAGAATGCCATAAAAGTCATGACCACTCAGAAGATAATTTGTGCAGGTGAGCGGGAGGGGACTGCTGCATAGCAAGGCAAGCCATTGATGGCACAGGGCTGGAGAAAGCAGGGCTTGCCAGCCACTGCCGTGGCAAGCAGATCGGCAGAGAGCAGGGCAGAGCAGGGCCTGCAAAGAGCAGAGAGTGGGGCCTGTTTGCCAGCCACAGTGGGGGTGAGCAGGCAGACCTGCAGAGAGCAGAGAGCAGGGCCTGCCCGCAGAGAATTGGGCCTGCAATTGGGGTGTGCTGGCAGTATTGCCTCTGCAGGTGAGCTTCATTTTATGACTGCTGGTTGGCAAAGTTCCTAGTATGCCACCATAATGTTCTTGGTAACTTGCATAATAAGAATCTAAGAAGATGATCTAGGGTTTTTCCACCTCACTCCTGGAAGGAAAAACGAAGGTCCCTAGCTGATTTGGCTCAGTAGATAGAGCCTTGGCCTGACAACCACAGGATCGGAGTTTGATTCTGGTCAAGTGCATGTACCTAGGTTGCAGGCTCCTCCCTGGCTGGGGCCCAGGTCAGGGCTCATGCAGGATGCAACCAAAGTGTCCCTCTCACATTGATGTTTCTCTCTGTCTTTCCCTCTCTCTTTCACATTCTCTAAAAATCAATGGAAAAATATCCTCAGGTGATGTTAAAAAAGAAAAAAAATGTCATACTCTATGAAAGGGACATCTTGAAAATGCCTTAAGAAAGTTATCATTTTTTCATGGTGAAGGGACTGGAGTCTGTTGATGAAAACACCTTGACTGCTGTGGCAACCAGCAGTGGCAGCAGCAGCAGGGTGATGGGGGTGGCACCTTTCCCTGATTAGCCCAGTCGCCTCTTGCAGGGGGAGGCTAGACAGTGGCTTAAGCCTGCTCTACATGGACATCCCCTGAGGACTCCCGAATTGAAGAGGGTGCAGGTCGGGCGAGGATCCCTGCCAACCCACATGCACTAATTTCGTGCACTGGGCCACTAGTTTATTATATTTTGACGGTTGCCTAACACTGTTGCAGGTAATATGAGACATGAGGACCTCCAAGTCATTTAGATTGAGTTGAGGCAGATACATGGAACCACTCTGCCCAGTCCACTGTAATAGAACTTTGGAAGTAGAAGGAAACTTAGACCACCTGGTCCTACACTCTTAATTTATAGCTGACGAACCTGTTATTCACCCAATGGTATAGGATTATAGAAAACTCACAGGATTATTAGGTGAGGCAAAACAAGTCTGGAGAGAAGGAAGCACCCCACAGGAGCTAACATACCTCCCTTCCTTCTTTATGAAGAGTCAGGAAAGCAAAGGATACCACTTAGAAGGTCACCTGCTGCAATATCAGCCTGTCACCTAAAGTAAAAAAAAAAAAACTATTGCAAAAAGGAAAATTACCTTGGCCTACATGAGTGGCTCATATTTAGAGTTTAAGACTCAGCAAAGATGACTGGGGCAGGTGGTGCATGAAGGGGGCATACACAACCTGCATCAGCTTCCATGACACAAATGAGTAATACACATATTCTTTGTTCTACAACCAGCTTTCCTCCATTAGCAAGCATAGCTTGACATACTGTCTGATTCACATGGGACAAGATAGCACCCTGAAGGCTGAAACAAGAGGCTCCCAGGCTAAGTCTGCCAGGGAATTAATTGCTTTGTGTTTTTCATGAAAATTCGAGTCCAAATATATCTACAGACTTCGAGGTAGCCAGTGGCCTAAAAGGCATCTCAACACCAGTGAACTAGCAAGTCTACTAAACTCATCATATGGTATTATACAATCACAATGAAATAATGAATTAAAACATTTCCCAACATTTAATTTTCTTTCCTTCTTTTTGGCATCTCAGGAATGAATTATACTAATATCAGCACTTAGGGGAATACCATAAGGGTTTGATGAAATCATTATATTTCATCTTTGTGAAAGTTTTATTTATTGTTCTATAAATTACTCCTTTTCCATTGCAGTAATCTCCAGGAATTAACAGATTTAAGTGTATTGTGTTGATAACAAAGAACATAATAAATGAAAAAGGCTCAGGATTTATGTCTCTATAAATTTAAGCTGTATCAGCCTAAGTGTAGTCTGCACTTAATTTTGTTTTAACGACAGCAATGTGTAACCAGTGAAGTGGTTTGAGAGAGAGAAAAGTAAGGAAACCTGTAAGTTTCTCTTCATGGAGGCCAAGATACCATTTGGTTCTCTTGGGGACAGCAAGGTACAGGGTAAGTTAATTTCCAGTTTGGCAATCATCCCTGGATCATTTCACAGAGAGAGTTACCATATTAGAAGTGTGACTACATTGCACAATGAGCAGGGCCTGCCAGAGGCCATCGCTCAGCAAACTTTCCCTCAGTTCAGGGCTATGGTTATGATGAATGGGGTACAAGAAAAAGGTTCCTCTAAAGGAAATGTCACTGTTGGCTAGTCCTTTGTCTTCTATCCCACAACTCAAAGAACATTAGTTAAAAACAGATAAAAACAATCTGTCATTTCCATGGCATCTATTTCCAAACTGCTTAAAGCACTGGTCAAAAACCAATATTCTTAAATTATCCAAAGCTGCTCAAAGCCAGACAAGGGGTATGTAGGTAATTTTTCAACTTTCAAAGTTGAGAAAGCAGAGAATCAAAGAAGCCCTACCCATCCTATGCTCCCTCTCTCTCACCCTTCCTTTCTGAAATCAATAAAAATAATAACAAAGTAAAATTGTTTTTTAAAAAAGTTCAGTTCTATTATTTTTCAATCACAAGTTGTTATATAATAAATATTTGCATTTCATCTATATATGCCAAGCACTTTGGTGGGTACTTTTAAGAGATGTAGAGTGCAGGGCCTGTTGGCATGAAAATGATTCTAAAACCACTTCAAGAACTTAAATCTTACATTGAGATTATAAGATTACATAAATCAACTTAGAACAGTATTCCAAAACATAGGTTATTTGGGGGGGAGGGGAAGAATTATGTGGGGGAAAAGTTATACAATTTTCTCTCTTATAGTTCTTCTCTGTACATGGTAAAGTCCCAACAGATATTTCTCAACCTTATACAACCATGAAATCTTTTTGTCAAGAAGCATTTCAGAGGCTCCCAGTTCAGTGGAATGAGCTTTGGGAAACCTGGTGTAGACTACCCTAATAGAGAGCACAGAGGCAGAAGAACAGCTGAAAGATCATAGAAAAATCACTCTAAAAGAATAAATCAAATGCCCCAAGGAAGTCCTCAACCAAGAAAGCCTGAGGATCACTCTAAACTCAAGTTGCTTAATCATAAGGAGATCTGCACAGAGAAAAGGAATGAGAAATAATACATAACCAGTACCATTGGGTATACCCTGTGCCAAAGGACATTATCATCAGCAGCATGAGTAGTATTGTATAGATGTGAAAACTGAGAAAACTAGGTCCCAGAGAAGTTGATTCATTTCTTAATGTCACAGTGCAAGGAGCTGAACTGAGCCCTGACTCAAAGACCTGAGTTCTTTCATATTCTCATCATGCATAAAATAAAATCACAGCTTTACAGTCACACAACCTATACCACAGCCGTGATGGTGATTTTCAAACCTGGCTCCTAAGCAAGCTGTCAGAAATAACTTTTTATTTGTAACATGAAAGATTTAATTTTATCATATGCTTTGGAAGGGCAGATCTGAAGTATGTTTCTACCCAGCCATCACAAACTTGTGCAATGGCTACCAGAGGCAAAACTTCTCAAATAAGTGAAAACCTGTAAAAGTAGGTGGTAACTTTTTAAAATTAAAGTCAGTAACATAGAATTATCTAAAAGTAAAAAATGAACCAGATGATGCCCAGGATCATGAAGTAAGTGATCATAAATTCTCAAGATACAGTTTGCTAAAGAAAGGGCACACTTGGACAAAATTAAATTTTGCTGTGGCTATTTGTCAAGGATACGAAATAGTGAAGTCACAGGCAATGTTCAATGCGGAAAGCCACCACTTGCCAGTACTATCATGAGAGTGCACCAAGGAATGGGGAAGACCAGGGGGCCCTGAATGTTAACAGGGCCGACACTAAGCACCAATTTTTGGTGTTGAGATAGTGGTGGCTTGAAGCAATCTCCTGAACCTGATAGAGTCCAAGTAAATGTTTACTGGACCTTACTGATCTTTATTGACCTTAGAGATGGTCGGTTCCCTACCTGATTGCTGGGCTTTACTGAGGGCAAGATATGTATCTAAAGTGAATAAAGGCAGACCGGACCTAGTTTTGGTGTGTCTCTTCAAGAAAGAGGCTCCACCTGGCCCCAATGCCTTCTAAATTCATATTTCTTGTATAGTATTTTCATTTGTGCATCAGCCCCTCCTTCAAAACCTGAACCCCGCCACGAAGGTCGTGGGAGTTCAACCTGCCAACACTCTCCTACCAGAGATTTTAATAGAAAAGTCAACCAAGTGCATTGACTTTGTATAGAAAAAATATAAACATAAGACTCCTGAAATGATTTTGTTTACATAATAAACAAACTTGGTTTTGATAAGGGGAAGCTGTATGTTAGTTGCTACACATCTTGAAAAACTGTTACCAAGCCCAAGCCCTGTGTCCTCTCCATAGTACAGCACTCCACAATGGCAGGCATGTGATCAGGAACTCCATACTCTCCCACTTATAAGACTTGGGACTCTGGGATAAAAATGTCAACCTCCAACCAAAGTATGTAGTTGGTAAGAATCCCTTTTGCAGGTCGGAGAATTGAACAATTAAGGTTCTCTGAATTTAGGGTCTCTGTTTATTGAATCATGTTGTTTCTTTAAACTCTGAAAACATTAAAAAAATTAAATGTGATACATATCAATTCTTATATTTGGTCACATAATTAATCACTTTTACCTTGTCCTTTACCTATGAAATTTTTCTTATTCTAAAAGGGCATGTTGAAGAAGTCCTGAGAAAGAAGTGGAGAAAGGAACTCTAACAGGCAACTGAAGGCTGCCAATGGAAATCACATACTAAGAAATGAACATCGCCATAGCAGTCCTCCCACCCATTCATTGCCTTCCACAAGTCCTATGACTTTGTTGCTTTGTAGACTAAAGCAGGTAGAGGTGATATTCCGGGAGTGCCCATTAGGAAAGCCAGGCCAGGATGCTGTCAGTTTTATGCACAGCTTCTGTGAGGACTGGTTGTGTTGCTGCCAATTTAGTTACTGTATTTTCAACATCTCCCAGGGATTAATGAAAGCATAAAGGAGCCAGGCCAGTGAAATGGCCCAGAGTACGACAGTGGCAAATCAGAGAACAAGTGTACCAGTTGAAGTGGATACCTGCTATTCAACTCCTGCAGGTAGAAGACGTACAGGAAAATAAGCCGACTGTTGACATATTTTCTTTAAAACAAACAAACAATTAAAAAAAGAGCTAGAAATCCCTGTATATTTTAAAATATTTATTCCTAATTCAATCTTTAAAATGTTGTTTGCCAATAAAAACTAGAATATGTGTTGCCAGTTTCCTGTTGAGGGTTATCTGTGACTGCTAAAACAGTTCTGGACTACAGTTAACTGTACAGACTGGGCACCAGGCCCTTCCCTGGCGATAGTGGAATGCCATGGCAATTAGGTCTAAATCACAGGTATATGATTTCAGCAGTTATTTATAAATCACAAATATGGGATAAAAATATTCTTTATAGTTTATTGGAAATAGCATTTAAAGAGCAGGTAATTCTTTCAGAGATACTTAACAGTTAAGATATAATTAGAAACATTTTTTAACCTTTACTCTTGCCAGTCATACCTTGTTCTGATTTTATTTTAAGTAGAGATCACAATTCCAATATACTCTTTCTTTTCCATTTAATGTTCTCTTTCCCTTCTCCAACCTTTCCTTCATTGGAGATGGAAGATTATAGGACTTTTATGGAGATGACACAAACTAATGTATAAAATGTCTAAAACAATGACCAGCACAAAGTAAGAACTCAAAAACTGTAAGCTCCTGCTATTTCTATGAATATTATTTAGCGGCCAAAGTCCTCAACAGGGCTGGTCTACAGCCTGTGGAAAGCTAGTGTTAACTTTTAAAACCAAGCTGTTACATAAAATTTCTGCTCACAGAACCATTCTGTACCTACTCGAGTTAGCAACCTGTTTTTTAAATTAATCCCAGTTCAGCTCCTCTGAGGCAGCTGAGAATCTTTGGCACAGCAGAACACAGATAAAGAAAGAGAGGTCTCTGTAGAGCATTTTGCAACAAAGGAGATAAGGGCCTCTGCCTCTCTTTTTCCCTTAGGAGACTGAGGTACTTTTCCACCTTTTTATTTCTTTAAGAAATAGATTCATTCCCTCTTCCAAACTACTTACACCCAGCTGGATGGGGGTAGCGTGAATTTATACACCATACGACTTAATGATCTTTTTGCAACTAGCAATGGCTTCATGTATATTCTAACACATTGTCTCAGTTATTGTAAAAGTGCAATATCACTTACTGAAAAGGAGAATATCTGATTCACTATGTTACTGAATTAGCAAGTAATCAGTTAACACTAAGCACCAAGTTTTATTTAAAGTTTGCTACTGTCCTCTCCAGAGAGACGGAGTCTATCTAGTCATCAGTGAGCTAGAATTGATGCCTGATTCAATATTCACTTATTTGAAAGTAAGACTCGAAAACTTCCTGATACAGGCACAGCAAGCAAACACCAAAAATAAGGGGTTGACAAGTATATAGAGGAAGGAAATGATGCTGCAGTCTTTCTGAGCTTCGCCAAAGAGGATCAAGTCAGCCATTTCCACGCACTCCCTGGGGACACGCAACTCAACACAACTCTTCCTCCTACTAGGCTCACTTCCTTAATGCCTTAATCTGCATGACATCATATTTCAGGCATGTGCTAACAGGCAGACAAATATAAACACATGAATGGAAGTAAGCCAAACAAAATAATTCACACTGTGCTTACAAAAAATAACTATTTAAATACTTCTTATAAGCAGCAAAAGGCTAAATACACTCATCATTCCTGCTTTACAAATAAGCCCATCATTTTTCCCGATCAAATTCTTTCCCCATGCTAATGCATTTGTGGTATTTTTAAAAAAATAAGAATTAAATTATATTAAAAAAAGAGTCCAAGGCTTTCATCCCCAGGGCACACTCTGTGACCACTGGCAGGTACAAGATGCAGGTGCTGTCCAGGTAAATAAGCCTTCAAAGGGGACATGTTTACTTCAGCACATGAGGAAACTAAGAATCAGCCTCCTACATACTTCTTCCTGTATTTTACTTGCTCATCACACTCCAGGCACACTGGCTTTCTTACTATTCCTTGAACTTATCAATAAAATCAATAGAATCAGTAACCAATTCAATAGAATCAGAGAGACATACCTGTAGGTTTTCAATTTCTTCTTTGTGCTCCCTCTTCAAGTGTAAAATAGCAGCTTGATATTCTGCAAGATCACAAAAGAAGCCAATTACAAAGAAGCACAAAATGATATACAAAATTCCAAGTGAGCATCTCCAAGATTCCAGAGGTGCTTCTACAAGTAAACTGATTGAAAACAAACAAACAAATAAATAACAAACAAAAAAAACAACAACACAAAAAATCGGAGGAAATAAATGCCACAATTTGATATTCACTTGACAAGAGATGTTGCCAACTGAGAGAAGACAGGACAAGGAGCTCAGGATAAAAGGAAGATTTCCTTCCATTTGGCAAACTTTGAATTATCATAAACTCCAAATTAGGCAGATTGGAGAGGGTTAAAAAAAAAAAAGCTTGATGAGTGTTCCAGATAAAGCTTGGGTCAGGGTTTGTCTTTAAGGAGGAGTTGAAAGCTAAGGCCCCACAGAGAACAAATACAGATGTGTTAAAAACAGACACACAGTAAATAAAACTTTCTATGTGAGATCAGAGAATTCAGTTTTTAACTCCCCCATTCACTCGTCCCACCCTCAAAATCTCCATTTGAATGCAAGGCTAAGCAAGAACCCAGGGCTGATTTTAATCTTTAGATCAACTTCAGAAAGTCAAGACCATTTGTCATTTGGGTGAGAGAATAGAATGTAGGGTAAGTTGAAGTTGAAAGGAGGACAAAAATAAAATCTGGTCCAATTTTAGTCTGAGTCTAATAATGTTTATTCCAACAATAAGTCCCAAGTGTACACAGGAACTGCAGCCAACCACTAAAACAACCATTCCTTGGCTAAGCATGAAGCAGCTATGACAACTTGATTCCCAGTAATACAGCTAAGTATGTGGGGTCACAGAACTATGCAGGCTGCACAGAACCACAGAGTAAAATGCTGTGAGAAAACGTTTTTGTGGCATAAGCCAGTTTTTTACAAATGGGTCTGGGTTGTAAGTATGAATAAGAAAAATGTCAGATGTCATTTCAAGATGTATGAAGAGACAGGCTATTTCTTCAAGTGAATTTCAGAATGAAAGGCTAGGTTTCAGTTCCAAAGTGGATGCGGGAAATCTTTGTTAAAGTCATAACAGAGAGGAGTGTTGCTGTTGATCATTATGACTAGTTATTCCACTGCTCTTATGGGGAACGTAGTCCACTGAGAATCCACCAGCAAATTTTGAGGTTTCTACATCCATACTATGCTCTGAATCAAACCACTTCTACCATCCCACCACCACTATGTTCCAAGCCACCAGCATCTTTTCCCTGGACCACTGAAATAACCTGAAAAGGTTACCTGCTCTCTCTTCCCACCACCAAAAACCCATTCTCCTCACAGCAGCCTGAACGATCTGTTAAAGGCACAAACCAGATTATCATCCATCTCTGGGTTTCTGCTGCACACAGACTGAAAAAAAAAATCCCTCCTATAGCTCATAAGGCCCTTTGGAACCTGATTCCTACATACCTCTTCCTGTATTTTACTTGCTCATCACACTCCAGGCACACTGGCTTTCTTACTAAAATTGAACTTATCAATTTTTTCCTACCTCAAAATCTTTACTAATATTGGGGACAATAATAATGAATTATGTTTACTTAGCACTTATAATGTACCAGGTGTTACCTAAGCACTTCACATGTATTAACTCATTTCATCCCCACAATAATCCTATATAATAGTACATTTTCCTTAATAAAAAGGAAGAAACTGAGTCAGAAGACACATATAATTTAATGAGTTAATGTATAAACAAGCTGTGGTATATCGATAGAATGGAATACCACTCAGCAATAATGAGGAATGAACTATTAATACATACATCAAGATAGATGAATCTCAAAGGCATTATGTAGAGTGAAGGAAATCAGTCTCAGAAGGCTAACTATTGTTTAATTCAATTTATATCACATTCTGGATGAGACAAAACCATAGGGATGAAAACAGATCAGAGACGAAGAAGTGGCTAGAGTTTAGAGATGAGGGAAGGTGTTACTACAAAGAGTCAGCATAGCAAAGCCGATATGAGTCAGTGGTTGAGCATCAACCCATGAACCAGGAGGTCACAGTTTGATTCTCGGTCAGGGTACATGCCCAGGTTGCAGGCTCAATCCTCAGTATGGGGTGTGTAGGAGGCAGCCAATTGATGATTCTCTCTCATCTTTGATGTTTCTATCTCTTTCTCTCTCTCTCCTTTTCTCTCTGAAGTCAATAAAAATATATCTCTCCTATCTAATAAAAGAGTAATATGCAAATTGACCTTACCTCCACTACACCCACCAGCCACACCCACCAGCCAATCAGAGCAAGTATGCAAATTAACCCAACAAAGATGGCTACAGCCACAGAAAGAGCAGGAGGGAGGCTTGGGTTGCCCCTGGCAATGGAGGAAGCCAAGCACCCAAGCCTCCGCATAGGGCAACAAAGTTTCAATGGCTGTGCAGCACGAGACTTGACTTTGTTCTAGGCTACAAAGTTTCAATTGTAAAAGATAAATAAATCCCAGATACCTGATCCTACCTGGCCTAAATGGGCAGTCAGACATCCCTTAAGAGATCCCAGATTTGAGAGGGAGGAAGCTGGGCTGAAGGACACCCTTCTCCCGCCCCTCTGTGCATGAATTTTGTGTACCAGTCCTCTAGTAAATATATAAAAGCCTAATATGCAAATTGTCCCCTTGAGAGTTTGACCAGGAGATTGGGAGTTTGATCGCTCCCTATGATGTGCACAGACAACCAGGGGTAGCGCAGAATGAAGGAAAGCCCTGGCTGGCAGCCAGCAGCTAGGGAAGGGAGGCCCTGGGCAGCCAGATGGAAGATTGCAGCCAGCAGCTGGAAGGCCCCAATTGGCCCTGATTGCTGGCCAGGCTTAGGGACCCTACCTGTGCACAATTTTCCGTGCCCTCTCGTATATATATTATATATAGTCAGCACAGAAAGGGCCATTTGGGTGATATGACAATTTTCTATCCTGACTATGATGGTGGTTCCATGAATCTATACATGGGCTAAAAATTAGAGAACTGTACACCAAAAAGAAAAAAAGTGAATCATATAGTATATTAATTTTTTAAATCTATATTAAATACTATACTTTTAAATATTTTTCCTAGGAAATTCAGCATAACACAAAAATACATATTACTACACTTTTATTCTTTGTTTTCTAAGGGAACTATAAGGTGCAGTAGACAAGAAAAAAGAAAACAAATATGCTAGTGAACACATGGCATAGACATGTATATCTATGTACATATATAGAGAAGTGAAAATAAAGCTATTATTCACTATGATTGTATATTTAGAAAATTCCAGGATTCTCTAGAATATTAGATTTTTAATATGTGAATTTAGCAGGGTTCTTGATTTTAAATCCATATATAAAAATTCTGATACCAGCAAAAGTATAAAAAATAAAACTTAAGATAACATTTACAGTGCCCTGCTTAGGACAACATACCTAGAAGGAACCTTAACAAAAATATGTAAGACCTCATGAGAAACCAGAAATGCTATATAAAATATATTATAAAGGAAAATATAGACAGGTAGTAGGTAAGCCATGTTTTGGTAAAACTTGATATTGTAAAGATGTTTAGCTTTTCAAGTTGATCTATGGATTCAATGCAATCCCATTCAACATTTCTAATAGTTTTTGTTTTGTTTGAAATTGAGGAATTCAATCTAAATACCAGTTGAAGCACAGAAGTGCAAAGAAAAAAAAGCAAAAATAATCTTTAAAAAATAAATAAAAGGTAAGACCACCTAATACAAATTATTTTTAATTATCACTACATAATTAAAGTGGTGTGATACTAACACAGGGATAACAAATAGACTAAAATAATAGACTAGAGAGCCCAGACATAAACCACGAATCTATGGGCACTTGGTATATGACAGACTAGCATGGGAGATATTTGTTTACAATAATAATTATCTTTTCATTAACTATGAGTTGAGAAAAATAAATATTTACATGGAAAAACATGAAACTAGACTCCAAGTTTATACCATATAATAATCTAGTCTAAGTAGTTTAAGAGCTAAATTATTTTAAAAAATCACTGTTTTAGAATATAGCATAATTTTTTAAAACCTCAGGCTAGAGAAGAATTTGATTCAAACTGCATTACATATTAAGAAAAATAATAAATTTCACTACATTAAAATTAAGAACTTCTGTTCATGAAAATACACAAGAGAAAGAAAAGGCAAGCCACAGAAGAGAATGTACCAGTACTTGAAAGAAATAATACTATAAATATATAAATGTGTGTGTGTGTGTGTGTGTGTATATATATATATATATATATATATATATATACACATTGTATGTATGTGTATACATATATACACATACACACACACACACATACATATATCAATAATTCCTACAAAATTATATAAAATGTCATTAGGACATACAAATAATATATAAATAAATTAAAAGGTGCCCATTCTCATTAGAAATATTTAAGGCCAAAACTGAGTGTCGGTGAAGATGTGGAGCAATGGGAACTCTCATACACAAGTGCAAATTGGTACAATCCCTATGGAAAATGTTGAGCTTTCTCTAATAAAGTGAAAAATATGCCTACTCCCTATCCAACAATCCTAATCCTAGGTACACATAAATGAAAAGCAACTATAAAAGAAAATAATATTAACAAAAGTCAGGATAAGTTGTACCCAGGAGAAGAGAACTTGCGTTAGATCATGTTAGATTGAGTAAGGTGGTGTCACATAGGCATTTGACCAAAAGTTATTTTTTTAACCTCTGTGTTTTATGGTATTTTCATGTATACTTTAACATTACAATATAAGAAATAAGATTGCTCTGGTTATTATCATATAGCAAATAAAGAGTATTACATAGGCACAAGAGAATCTCTAGATTCATAAAATAAGAGGACAATTTAGTAAATGAGAGTAATATAAATATTGAGTCCTAAACCATATGATGATCAATAGCTAAACTTTAATCAATTTTCAGCCTCTAAAAGTATGCAAAGGAAGGTTAGCTAAACCAACCTTCTTACCAAACCGATGCCCCTGGAGAACAATATCTACATTCTAAATAGAAATGAAAGAGAATATATTTTAAAGTGATTAATTTTGTGTAAATTGTGCCTGTAAGGGTGTGACAGATATGGTTATGACTAATTAACAGCTTGATAATGGAGATCATCACAACGCTAACACCCAGGAAATATTGATTCATCTCCTCCTTAAACAAATAAATACTTTTACCAATAGCTCCAGTATGACACCTGGCAAGAAAACACATCCCCATTCCTGACAAGCATGACACAATATGATTGCCTGGGCAGCACATAAAGCAAGAAGCTAATGCCCTCACTTGTAGAATACTCATTGTGGGAGTCCACAAGAAAAACCATGTAAGAATAAAGATTACAGAATAATGAGTTAGGGGGGTAGTTATTAAAAGTTACTGGGTTTTAGCATAGTTTGCCACACAGCATTATTGCAGCAATAGCTGATGAATACATCTGTTAAGTGTCTAGCTGGGTTTACTTTGGAAGATCAGACTATTTTGGAGGTTTAAAATAACTGGAATGAAGTCTCACCAACCAATACAGACAGACAGGGCTCAGGAGAAGAAGATAAATGAAGCAGGAAAAAAGCAATATATTTATATCATTTATGTCAAAAAATTATATCAGAACAAAAATTGAGTATTTACTAGGATGCTGGTATGAAATATATACAAAAGTCAGCAAGTTCATGACTATGTCTCTTTGATTTTTACCTGGATTCCCCAGGTAAGTATTAAAGGCCAAACATCATTTGATGGACAGCTTACTATGGAGAAAACAGTCATTAAATCAACTTCTAGCTGCCAACACTTTGATAACCTATCTTTTCATTTTTCTACTCCTCTTACATTTATTTTCTAGTCTGTTAAAATAGGGATATGAAGAAATTTAGAACTCTAGGGACATAAGTTCAGATAAACGTATATTCCTTTTTCTATCTATGTAGTTTTATGTATGTAGTAAAGTATATAATTGTCTAACCACTATGCTGAATACCTGAAAGCTAATACAAAATAATATTTAATGTAGACTATAATTGGGAAAGAAAAAAAAATGTCACACTAAATAAAATAAAAGCCACAAAACATCTACAGAGGCACAAAACTTGTCAGAAAAACATTTACTTTATCCAATGCCTGCCACTAGGTGGCAGACACAATACTTAATATTTAAACAAAATTTGCTACCAAGTGGCATAGTAACACTTGGAGTTGGGCAGGGGCAGGCAGGTGGGAGAGATGAAGGTGCACCACAGCTATGAAATGAACATTTTTATTTGCTATGAAGGATAAACTAGTATGGATATGATAGTTATATGAGAAAAATTAGAACCAGTAGGGGATATTTACAACCACATTTCCAAAGTTAAAAGTGACCCAATAGACTTCCAATTGTTATAGGTTCACCCTTTTTTGTTCCCTCCTAAGTCTGTATGGCGATGAAATCTAAAGTATGAAACAAGAAAGTTTAAAGTCATAGGCAAGTACAAAACAGAATAACATCTCTAGGAAACAGGAATAGAACAAAGCAGCAAATGGGTGCTCTGGGCTGGAAGTTCTGGGCCTGCTGCACCCCAGTTCCAGAGGCAGGCAGGTTGCTTGCAGTTAGGTTACTGCAGAGAACAGGGACTGAAAGGGACTCCGTGGGGCAGGAAACCAGGTCCAGGCTTGTGGCTTAGGAAAAGGGATAGAGTGGGGTTCCCAGATGGCAGGGGGAAGCTAGAAGTCACTGTCAACTGTACCTGGGGGCTTACACAGGGAGCTATAGACAGGGATTAAGAGCCATCTCCAGGCCTGGTCCATTCTTGTCCCCAGCAACTAGATCTGCAATATCCATATCAACACCTTGGGCTGGGAACCCCAAACACCACTGGAAGACCACCTTCTGGGCTGGGGGTCTTGCAAGGACCAAGGAAAGCTAATGCAAAACAGACCCGTATAAAGGCAAAGAGGATACTTTTTTTTTTTTTAAAGCATCCTACATATTTGGATTAGAGTCTTCAATCTAAACTTTCAATAGACATGAAAGAACCTAGATGTCAAGACAGACAACAAAAACAACTGAGACAGGAAATCATACAAAACAAATTTTAAATGTTAAAAACTGAAATATTTTAGTAATATTTAAAATCCTTACAAAGGATAACAACCATTATAAATAATAATGACAGGAACAGTATATACTGTGAAAGCAAAATAAAACAATAGTAGGTGACTATAAAATTTAGAAATATTAGAAATGTAAAATACAATCAATGAAATGCAAAGTTCAAGAATAAACTCTAGCACAGTTAAGGAAAGAATGTATGAATAAAAGAAAATGCCAAAGAATAATAAAAATATAGCATGGAATAAGAAGAAGAGAATACGGACAAATCATAATTAGGAAACTGGGATAACATGGGATAACAAAATAGACCATAAAATAGAAGAAAAGAAAAGTCTGTAAAAAAGAGACATGTACATATGTAAACTGACTGTGCGATCTGAGATTGCACTCAAGTTTGAGGATGGGGGAGGGGAAATAGATTATTATTTTAATCCAGATTTAAGAAAAATATTCATAACTTTAAAAGAATCAAGCCCAGGAGATTAAATATCTACCTGTGAAAGCCCAACAGAAAAAAAAAAAAACCTTTGGGAGAACATTAGATTTCTTTACTTTTTAATTGATTTTAGAGAACAAAGAGGAAGAGAGAGAGAGAGAGAGAGAGAGAGAGAGAGAGACCTCAATTGGCTGTTCCACATATCTACGCATTAATTGGTTGATTCTTATATGTCCCCTGACCAGGGGGTGAATCTGCAACTTTGGCATACTGGGACAATGTTCTAACCAGCTGAGCTACTTGGCCAAAGCCAGAACATTAGATTTCTTAAGTAAGGTGTTTTTTTTTTTTAAATAAAGGAAGACTTTGTTGTTGTTGTTACTGTCAATCCTCATTGATGATATTTTTTTCATTGTTTCTTAACTAGACTAGAAAGAAGGGAGGGAGGTGGAGAGAGAGAGAAACATTGACTTGAGAGACATAACCATTGGTTGCCAGCCAACCAAGGCAGGGATGAACCGCTATCCAGGTATGTGTCCTTGACCAGGAATTGAACCTAGGACCCTTCAGTTTGCAGGCCTATGCTCTAAGCATCTAGTTGCACCAGTCAGGGCCAGGAAAACAGTTTTTAAACCCAACTATATTAAAATTACCAAAATTCAGTATATTAAGCGATACCATTAGAAAGTGATAAGCCACAGTCTGGCCAGCGTGGCTTAATGGTTGAGTGTCAACCAATGAACCAGGAGGTTATGGTTCAATTCCTGGTCAGGACACATGCCTAGATTATGGGCTCAATCCACAGTGTGGGTATGCAGGAGGCAGCCAATCAATAATTCTCTCTCATCATTGATGTTTCTAACTCTCTCTCACTCTTACTCTTTGAAATCAATAATTTTTTAAAAAGGTTTTTTTTAATAAAAAGAATAAGCCACATACATAAATGGAGAAGACATTTGCAAAGCATATGACCAACAAAAGATTAGTTTTTAGAACAAACAAGTACCATAAAAAAAAACTTCTGAAAAGCAATCAATATAAAAATGAGCACAAGGAAAATATATTCATGGAAAATAAATTATAAATTATAAATTTATAAGGCTAATAAACATATAAAAAGATATGCAACTTCAGTGGTCTTCAGGATAATGCAATTAAAACTATAGTGGAGGAGAATCCAAGATGGCGGCATAGGTAAACACCTACCCTGCTGCCTCGCACAACAATTTCAAAACTACAACTAAAAGACAGAACGGACACCATCCAGAACCACAGGAAAGCTGGCTGAGTGGAAGTTCTATAACTAGAGGGAAAGAGAGGGGCGCACAGAGACCCAGAGGAGCTGCAAAAAGCTGAGGAGAAGGCGGAGAACTGCTGGAAGGGGCTCTCCCGGCCAGGCAGCCCCACTGCAGCGGGGCTTTTGTCGGCCAGAGCCACCAGCGTGAACGCGGAGCCCGAGCCATCTTGCAGTGGGAGGTGGATGTCTGCGGCGCTCTGAAGCCTTCGGCTGGGCACCCAACGAGCAGCCAGGGACCCGGGGACCCAGAACTCTGCTCTCCAATCGGCACAGACACGTGGAGGAACCAGAGATCCACAGAGCACACGGACAGGTCAGATTGCGCCTGAGATAAGGGGGAGGTGGATGTCTGCCGAGGTCTGAAAGCTGCGGCTGACGGAGGCACCCACAGAACAGCCGGGGACCCAGAGTGCGGCTTCCCAGGCAGCACAGACAAGCAGGCAGCGGATTCGGAGATCCACGCGGCGCGCGGAAGGGTCAGACTTAGCCTGGGCCAGGGTGCGGTCTCCTACACCCGCACAACAGAGACGCGGACACTGCGGGAGCCGGGCTGCGGGAAAGCTGCCTCTGGAGAGGTCCGCAGAGGTGGTCAGGGCGTGATCCCTGAGTGTGAAGGCAAACCCTCTGAGCTGTTGACAGAGGAGAGCTCTGGAAAATGACTCTTTTTTTTTTTTTCTCTGGGGCAGAGGGACAGCCTGGGAGTTACTACAGTGTCCCGACTGCAAAACCCCCACAAACTGGCCTTGAGAACCACAGAGTAGCAGGATCTGAGCACAGCCTAGAGAGGTCCTGTGCTTTGTCTCTGAGATCAATTCCGAAACACTGCCACCCAGTGGATGACACACAAATTGACTCTCGCATAACCACAAAAGAATAAAGAGATTAAAACACCAAGAGGGGAACACAGAGAGCTGCAGTGCCTTCCCTGCTGGGAAACAGGAGTGCCAAGCAGAATAATAGTGGAAGTGAAGGACCATTCTATTTTTCTTCTTTTTTTTATTTTTCCTTTTTCCTTTTTCTTTTTTTTTAATTTTTAATTTTTTATTTTTCATTTTCACATATTTTAATTAAAATAATATTTTTTCTTTCCACCTCAATTGATTTTACCTTTATAATTATTATATTTTTGTTTTAAATTAGTATATCTAATTTCAAATCCCCTACCACAAGTCCACACAAACCTCTCTCTTCTTGTCTTCACTAGCCAAAAAGTTGTTTTTTCTCTATGTCCTTTTGTTGCTATTTGCCTGAAAAGTGATTATATTGATTTTTTGAAATTTTTTTTGTGAGATTGTTTTAGTTTATTCTACTTGTTTTATTTTGCTTTTTCCTTGCTTTGTTTTCTACCTCTCTTTTCCCTCACCTCCCTCAATACCAGTTGCTATTTGCAATTTGCCTTAATCTCTAGGTACTGGTTGCTGACCTTTATTGAGATTAGTGACTGTTCTATTGGAGTTGTCTCCTGACATCTATATTTTGTTCCTCTTTTCTCTCTTATACACTTTCCTTTCTCTCTGACTTTTTTCTCTTCCTCTTTCCTACTCCTTCTTCTCCTTTTTATTTTCTTATTTTATTTTATTTTATTGTTCATTTATTTATCTTTTTTTTTTCTTTCTCACTCTCCCAATTTGATTTTGGCATTTCTTTCTTTCCTTTTTTCCTCATTTTCCTCTGCTTCTTTCTCTATTTACCCCTAATTTGTCCTTCATTGGTGGTGACCTTATTTGTGATTATTAACATCTTGAATACATTTCTACTCAGTGCCTTGTGTGCTGTACCTGGTCGTGTTCTAGTTTGTGCCTTTCAATCAACGTAGGAGAGAGAACTACACAACCAGACACCCAGAGAAGAAAGACCATGGGCAGAAAAAGAAACAGCCCACATAAGACAGAAAGGCAGGTTTCACCAGAAAAGGAAGTAAGCGAAATAGAACCAGAAATAAGCCTACCAGAGAAAGAGTTCAGAGAAATGATCATAATGTGGTTGAAAAGAATGGAAGACAAATGTGACAATATGAGTAAGAGCCAAGAGGAAATGAAGAAGAACCTAGAGGAGGTGCAGAATAAACAAGAAGAAATGAAAATTGACATCACTGCTATAAAGAATTCAATAGAAAGCATCAAAAGTAGACTAGAAGAAGCAGAGGACCGCATCAGTGAGCTAGAAGACACGGTAGGAAAAAATACCCAAGTACAGCAGCTTCTAGAAAAAAAAGTTAATAAGCAAGAGGAGAGTCTAAGGGAACTTTGGGATAACATGAAACAAAACAACATCCGCATAATTGGGGTTCCAGAAAGAGTGGAAACTGAACAAGGATTAGAGAACGTGTTTGAAGAAATAATGACAGAAAATTTCCCCAATATAGAAAAGAAAAAACCCACACAAATCCAAGAAGCTCACAGAGTCCCAAGCAAAATGACACCGAGGCACATTATAATTAAATTGGCAAACACCGACGACAAAGTAAGAATCTTAAAAGCAGCCAGAGAGAAACTGAAAGTTACCTACAAAGGAACCCCCATAAGACTAGCTACTGACTTCTCAACAGAAACTCGTCAGGCCAGAAGGGAATGGAAAGAAATATACAAAGTCATGCAAAGGAAGGGTCTGAATCCAAGAATACTGTACCCTGCAAGACTCTCAATCAAAATTGAAGGTGAAATCAAAAGCTTCACAGACAAAAAAGGACTAAGGGAATATATTACCACCAAACCAGCAATGCAAGAAATGTTAAAAGGTCTGATGTAATAAAAAGAAAGAAGAAGCAAAGAAGGAACTCGGGGGTAAGGACTAAAAATGGCAACAGATAAGTACTTATCAATAATAACTTTAAATGTAAACGGATTAAATGCTCCAATGAAAAGACATAGGGTAACTGATTAGATAAGAAAACATGATCCATATATCTGCTGTCTTCAAGAAACCCACCTTAGGAAAAGAGATGCACACAGATTGAGGGTGAAGGGATGGAACATGGTATTTCAGGCAAATGGAAATGAAAAAAAACTGGGGTTGCAATACTTGTATCTGACAAATTAGATCTCAAAGTGAAGGACATAACAAGAGATAAAGAAGGACACTTCATAATACTAAAGGGAACAATCCAACAAAAAGAAATAACTCTGGTAAACATATATGCACCCAATATAGGAGCACCTAAATACATAAAAAAAAAAAAACTCTTGGAGGATATTAAGGGAGAGATTGACAGCAATACAATCATAGTAGGAGACTTTAATACCACACTGTCACCATTGGATAAATCCTCTAAACAAAAAATCAGTAAAGAAATATCAATCCTAAATGACTCACTAGAACAGATGGAATTAATTGACATCTTCAGAACATTTCACCCCAAAGCCACAGAATATACATTCTTCTCCAGTGCACCTGGGTCATTCTCAAAGATAGATCATATGTTGGGTCATAAGAAAGGTCTCTTCAAATTCAAAAAGATAGAAATCATATCAAGCATTTTCTCAGACCACAGTGGCATAAAACTGGAAATCAACTATAATAAAAACAATAGAAAGAAATCAAACACATGGAGACTAAACAGCATGCTATTAAACAACGACTGGGTAAACAGAGAGATCAAGGAAGAAATAAAAAACATCATGGCAACAAATGACAATGACAACACAACAATACAAAATTTATGGGACACAGTGAAAGCAGTCTTGAGAGGGAAGTTCAGAGCCCTACAAGCCTACTGCAAAAAACAGGAAACAATGGTAATAAATTACCTAAACCTACAACTCAAAGAGCTAGAACGAGAGCAACAAGAAAAGTCCAGTGTACTCAGAAGGAAGGAAATAGTGAAGATCAGGGCGGAGATAAACAACTTGGAGACCAAAGAAACAATTCAAAAGATCAACAAAACAAAGAGCTGGCTCTTTGAAAGGATAAACAAGATTGATGGACCCCTAGCTAGGCTCACCAAGAAGCAAAGAGAGAAGACGCAAATAAACAAAATCAGAAATGAAAGAGGAGAAATAACAACAGACCCTGTGGAAATACAAAGGATTGTTAAAAAATATTATGAACAACTCTATTCCAACAAATTGGACAACCTGCAAGAAATGGACATTTTCCTAGAAAAATATAACCTCCCAAAACTCAATGAGGAGGAAACCAAACATCTCAATAGTCCAATAACTATGGAAGAAATTGAAGCAGTCATCAAAAAGCTTCCAGCAAATAAAAGCCCGGGTCGAGATGGCTACACAGGAGAGTTTTACCAAACATTCAAGGAAGAATTAAAACCTATCCTCCTCAGACTATTCAAAAAACATTCAAGAAGAAGGAACACTTCCAAACACCTTCTATGAAGCCAGCATCACCCTAATACCAAAACCAGATAAAGACAACACAATGAAAGAGAATTATAGGCCAATATCTCTCATGAACATACATGCCAAAATCCTCAACAAAATTCTAGCAAATCGGATCCAGCAGTACATCAGAAATATCATACACCATGACCAAGCAGGATTCATCCCAGGAATGCAGGGATGGTACAATATCCGCAAATCAATAAATGTGATACATCACATAAACAAATTGAGAGATAAAAATCACATAGTCATATCAATTGATGCAGAAAAAGCATTTGACAAAATCCAACACCCTTTCTTGATAAAAACTCTCAGCAAAGTGGGAATAGAAGGATCATACCTCAACATCATAAAAGCCATATATGATAAACCCACAGCTAACATCATACTCAATGGGCAAAAACTAAAACCATTTCCCCTAAAAACAGGAACAAGACAGGGATGCCCACTCTCACCTCTCCTGTTCAACATAGTACTGGAAGCATTAGCCATTGCAATTAGACAAGAAGAAGAAATAAAAGGCATCCAAATTGGAAAAGAAGAAGTAAAGCTATCCTTATTTGCAGATGACATGATATTGTACATAAAAAACCCAAAGGACTCCATTCCAAAACTAATTGACTTAATTAATGAATTTGGCAATGTAGCAGGATACAAAATTAATGCTAAGAAGTCTGTGGCATTTCTATACACTAATAGTGAAATTATAGAAAAAGAAACTAAAAAAGCAATCCCATTTACCATCGCACCAAAAAAATTAAGATACCTAGGAATAAACCCAACTAAAGAGGTAAAAGACCTTTATGCAGAAAACTACAGGACACTGAAAAAAGAGATAGAAGAAGATGTTAACACATGGAAGAGCATACCATGCTCATGGATTGGGAGAATCAACATCATTAAAATGTCCATACTACCCAAAGCAATCTACAGATTCAACGCACTACCCATTAAAATACCAACGACATATTTCACAGACCTACAAAGAATTCTTCATAGATTCATCTGGAACAACAAAAGACCATGCATGGCTACAGCAATTCTGAGAAAGAAGAATAAAGTAGGTGGGATCTCAATACCAGACTTCAAGCTATACTACAAAGCAACTGTTCTCAAAACAGCCTGGTACTGGCACAAGAACAGACATATAGACCAATGGAATAGAATAGAGAACCCAGATATCCACCCAAACCACTATGCTCAATTAATATTTGACAAAGGAGGCATGAACATTCAATGGGGCCAAGATAGCCTCTTCAATAAATGGTGTTGGGAAAATTGGACAGATACATGCAAAAAATTGAAACTGAACCACCAACTTACACCAAATACAAAAATAAACTCAAAATGGATACAGGACTTAAACATTAGAAGGGAAACCATAAAAATACTAGAGGAATCCACAGGCAGCACAATCTCATATATATGCCGAAAGAACTTCTTCACTGATACTGCTCCAAAGGCAATGGAAGTTAAAGAAAAAATAAACAAATGGGACTACATCAAAATAAAAAGCTTTTGCACAGCAAAAGAAACCATCAATAAAACAACAAGAAAGATCACTGTATGGGAGAACATATTTGCAAATGATATCCCTGATAAAGGTTTAATCTCCAAAATCTACAGCCAACTTATACAACTTAATAAAAGGAAGATAAATGATCCAATAAAAAAATGGGCAATGGACCTAAATAGAACCTTTTCGAAAGATGACAGAAGGAAGGCCAAGAGACACATGAAAACATGTTCAAAGTCACTAATCATCCGAGAGATGCAAATCAAAACGACAATGCGATACCATCTTACACTGGTCAGAATGGCAATCATCAACAAATCAACAAACGACAAGTGTTGGCGAGGATGCGGAGAAAAAGGGACCCTTGTGCACTGTTGGTGGGAATGCAGACTGGTGTAGCCACTGTGGAGAACAGTATGGAGTTTTCTTAAAAAACTAAAAATGGATCTCCCATTTGACCCTGTAATCCCACTCTTAGGAATTTATCCTAAGAAATCACAAACACCAATCAGAAAGGATTTATGTACCCCTATGTTCATAGCAGCACAATTTACAATAGCCACAATTTGGAAACAGCCTAGGTGCCCATCAGCAGATGAATGGATCAGAAAATTGTGGTACATCTACATAATGGAATTCTATGCTGCCATTAAAAAGAAGGAATTATTACCATTTTCAGCAACCTGGTTGGAACTGGAGAGCCTTATGCTTAGTGAAATAAGCCAGTCAGTGAAGGAGAAGCATCACATGATCGCACTCATTGGGGGATAATAAAGAACATTATAAACTGATGAACAAAAGGATAGATATAGAGACAGTAAAGCTTCTAACAGACTGTGAAATTACAGCAGGAAGATTAAAGTTAGGTGAGGTAGATAAGAGATCAATCAAAGGACTTGTATGCATGCATATAAGCAAAACCAATGAACATAGACACTGGGGGGTTGGGGCATGCCTGGGAGGGGGGGGGCAATGGTGAGATATGTATAAAAAATTAATAATAATAAAAAAATAGACAGAAAAAAAATAAATCTGAAGGACAATAAGTGAGCATAATAAAAAAAAAAGTATAGTGGATGCCACTTCAGACCCATCAAATTTGCAAATATTAAAAAGTCTAGGTAGTTCATTTGAATTTGACTTTTAATATCTTTTGTTAATAAAAAGAATTGCTTGCAAAAAAAAAGTTTGCTAACACTATTTGCTGCTAAGAAAGTGGGATTGAGAATTCCACATATTGTTGATATGAGTGCTGCTTAGAATCACTTTAAAGATCATTTTGACAATATCTAATAAGTTTAAAGGTGCACACAAATAAAACCAGGAATTCTACTCTAAAGTGTAGCCCTAGTGAGGGATTTATTTACACATGAACACAAAGGTTTAAAAGGACACTTATGGATGCAGTGTTTCGAACCATAAAATATAGGAATAAACTTAAATTTTCATCAACAGCAAGCCAGATAAGCAAATATTGAGTGACATATTCACTCAAAGTATTGAAATGAATGAATTAGAGCTATATATACCAACACAGGTAATCAAACACACAATCTTGAAAGAAAAAATTGCTGCAAGACACACAGCAGGATGCCATTTCAAACACATAACTATATTATATGTTGTTTGGAAATTTTATACCTCAGTATTAAGAAGTGCATAGGACTAATAAACGAGTTCACCTAAGGTAAAGGTAGAGGAAATATTATTTTTATTTTTAAAAAAATATATTTTATTGATATTTTACAGAGAGGAAGGGAGAGGGATAGAGTTAGAAACATCAATGAGAGAGAAACATCTATCAGCTACCTCCTGCATGCCCCCTCCTGGGGATGTATCTGCAACCAAGGTACATGCCCTTGACCAGAATCAAACCTGGGACCTTTCAGATTGCAGGCCGATGCTCTATCCACTAAGCCAAACCGGTTTCGATGGAAATTTTAAATGTATTTCTAATGTTTTATTTCTTAACTTAGCTGGTGGGTATAATCATGAACTTAAATGCAACTAACATCTTAGCCTTAAAATATATGAATTAAAAACTGACAAAAATATAACAAAATTAACAAGTAAGTCAATAGGAGATAAGTAGTACCACTGTATTAGAAATTGATAGATCAACCAAATGAAAACAGTGATTAACACGATGAACAATCTTGATTATATATCTCTCAGAACTCAACCAGTGACAACATGCATCCTTTTCAGGAACATATATTTGTAAAATATTGATGATTCATTGGAACATTTCATCAAAAGATTTCAAATTGCTTTGCAGATGCTGCCACCCTGGAGCCCCCGTGACCAGCCATGGTGAACCCCACCAAGTTCTTCTGTCAATAGTGAGCCCTTGGGCCACGTGTCCTTTGAGCTGTTTGCAGACAAAGTTCCAAAGAGAGCAGAAAACTCCTGTGCTCTGAGCACTGGAGAGAAAAGATTTGGTTATAAAGGCTTCTGCTTTCACAGAATTATTCCAGGATTTTTGTGCCCATGCCATAATGACATAGGCAGCAAGTCCATCCATGAGGAGAAATTTAAGGATGAGAATTTCATCCTGAAACATACAGGTCCTGGCATCTTGTCCATGGCAAATGCTGGCCCTAACACAAACAGTTCTCAGTTTTTCATCTGCACTGCCAAGACTGAGTGGTTGGAAGGCAAGCATGTGGTCTTTGGGCAGGTGAAAGAAGGCATACATATTGTGACAGCCATGGAATGCTTTGGGTCCAACAAGAAGATCACCATTGCTGACTGTGGACAACTCTAATAAATTTAGCTTGTGTTTTATCTTAACCACTAGACCATTCTTTCTGTAGCTCAGAAGAGCACCCTTTCACCATGATTTGCTTGGAATGTCCTAGAATCTTTGTGTTCTTGCCACGGTTCTTTGGGTCCCATAATTTCCTTACCCCTTCCCAGTGTAGCTAGTTCCGTTTATAATTATGAAGTAAAAACTAAAGAGTTGCCTGTAAAAAAACAAAAAAATTTGAAGTATTATTATCATACAGATGATATTCTTTTTCTATAATGTGATTTGATTTCAAAAACAATAAAAGGATAGACTTAAAATGAGAAAAAAAATAAAACTAGCAAATCTAAATCACAATTATGCAGTTTATTCTAAGAATGCAAGATTTGACATTTATTATCTGAAAATTGTATCCATGATATTATACACTAAAAGAAGAAAACCACTGTATCTCAAATGATACAAAATGATAAAGAAAAAAAGTCTTGATAAAGCTCAACACTCATTCTTGATATGTAAAAAGCAATTCTTAGCTAACTTAGAATAGAATGAAATCAGATCCACAATTATCGGTCAAAAATTTTTCAGCGAACTTCAAATGTAATAGTGAAACTTCAGGAAACAAGATTAAGAATGCCCAACATCACTTTTAATTTCCTATATACTGGAAGTCTGGAACAATGTAATATGAAGAGAAATGAGATGTAAAAACTAGGAAGGAAGAGACAAAAATGGTATTATTTACAATGATATGATTGTCAAAATTTAAATGATGATACCGATACCATTATAATAACATAGTTATTATTTAACAGGAAGGGAGCAAAGGGAAGAGTAGATAATATAGGCATGCATTTATACAGCTTTGCCAGGAAGCTGCAGTAACATTCTCCAACTTTGTTCCCCACAGATCACCAGGGGAAGGGACTGGGCAATAGACACATGCCCAATGGGGAGATGCTTACCTGTCAGTCACACCTGGGAGAGAGTCAGTGGCCAGAAAAGGTGTGGCCATGGCAAGGGCCTGGAATCTGAGATCCTTAACTCCCGAATAAAGACAGTTCTCTCTTTTGCGCTCTTGGCCCTCTTGCTCTCTTGGGACTCCAGTTGCAGGGGGCTCGCTCCCCTGCACTAGCCCACACAATGGACAAATGGACTAAATCTAGCCTGATGCTACATCAGACTCGACTCCACTGTGGAATGAAAGCTCTGAACACTGGCCCTGCTTTTAGCTCTACTAAATGCCCAGCTGCACTTTCTTCAAGACTGGTTTAAGGGACATGGGATGATTGAACCCAAGGGATATAATTCCACACAAATAAAGCTTTCTACAACATCTCATCCTCCCATGGGGCCTTCACAAATTCTTATTCTAGCAGAACTCCAAGAACCCACTCCCACTCCAAGGAAGGAATTCTACCCACCCCAATTCTCCTGCAACAATACCATTTGTACAGGGTTTAAGGAAACCCATGCTATGCATAGGGGCACATAGGTTGATAGTGAATGGCACCACTTCAAGTTCTGCCCGGTGGTGACCTCCACAGAAACCTTGGGAAAGTAGCTAACTCTGGGGAGATAAACAGAGAAATTGGATTGAGAGAGATTTAAAAGGGGTCCTCAGCCACTGGCTTTAAAAGTTTGAAGAAAATATAGCAAACTGTTTAAATATAGATGACTAATACACAAATGTACATTCACTTTGTTATTTTTCTATTAGTTTGAAAGTACTCAGGATTCTTTTCTATAAATGGTAATAATGTCCAAAAGTTCACATACAGACTTTTTCACATAAGACTAGGTTTAGCTTTATAGTGAGGCAAATTATATACCTCCAACAGAATGAATATCCAAAATCCTAATATTAAAAACACACACACAGAAAAAAAGAAAACTACATATAAGCATTTGTTGATTTGACTGAAAACTTTGGGAGAAGTTCCCTGCACTGTAAAGGTGCTGGACTCAGTAACTGACAAAGCCCTTTATTTGAAGCTGAGAAAATGAACTTCAGGAAGGGGGTGAAGGGCAGTCTCTGGAGAGGCAGGTGAAAGCCAGCCAGCTTTAACTCGAATGAGAGTGGAATTTTCTAGTAAACCAGGCCAGACAAGTACCCAGGAGGCCAGGCCACCTGCACAGGTTTTTAAGGGAGACAGGACACTTGTGTCTCTCACATGGTGGAAAAGTACTCCAAATGAAAACATATTGCACCTGCCACCGGGCTTGATACTTATTAAGTATAAGGTCTTAACTTGCATTACTTCTACCATGCAGAATTTAAGAAATGACCTTGGTGGCTATTTTCAAGTCTTTCCTTATCAAACATAAGAGAAGCTATTAGACATACAGGGGAAAATAATAAAAAAAAGTAAGAGTTTGGGATGCAAAGCCATGTAAATGTAAGGTCTTAACTCACATTACTTATACCATTCAGAATTTAAGAATTGGTGTGTGTGTGTGTGTGTGTGTGTGTGTGTGTGTGTGTATTTTAAATTTGCCATTTCTCAATCTTAATATTTCTCAATCCTAATACCAAGATGAGAAGACCTATTAAACACATAGGAAAGCCAGCACAGCGAGCATTTGAGATGGAAAGCATAGTAGGAATATGGTGAGAGGTAAGGTCACACCAAGAAGATCCAGCTCAGAAAAAAATGGACATTTCTCTGACCCTCTGGTCCAATCTCCACAAGATTGCCAGACTCAGAAAATAAAATTACAGGATGCTCAGTTAAATGTGAACTTCAGATAAACAACAGATACTTCTTTAATATACATAGGCCTCATGCAATATAGGGGATGTACTTATACTAAGTAATTATTCGTTGTTTATCTGAAGTGCACATTTAACTGGACATCCTGTGTTTTATCTGGCAACCCTATTCTAAGATCTCTAGCACTCTTAGTGGAAACTGTACAATGGGCCATTTCAATATATAGAAACTGAAAACTGTGTGCACACAGAAACAGTCATCCCCCAAATACTGCTTCTACACATTTCAGTGTAACGTCGTCACTAAAATCTGATGTTTTAGTTTTACCATGGTAGTTTTAGCTTTATTTGCTCCCCATGTAATTTGATTTTTTTCAAGATAACTTCTCACGGAAACAGGTATGAGAATGTCGATTATCTAGTTTTCCAAATGAACAGAAAGAATAAGGCACCAAATGAAATGGAAACAACACATGTCTCCCAAATGTACACATCTCCCACTTTACATTCCAGCACAGAGTGGGGAGCACCACTGATAGAGCATGTGAAAGAAGTGTACACTCACTCATAGGCAAAACACAGTTGCTACTCAAAGGTTGTAAAAACACTTCTGAGAAATCAGTCCTGTGCAGCTGGCCATCTAGGATCTTGCTACTGTGTTAAGAAAGTCAAAATCAGTGCAGTTAAACTGGAGACACAATAGCTCATTTCTGAAAGCCAAGACTTCTCCACCAGCCAACCAATTTAATCCTTCCTTATAAAGGCTTTATTCAGTACTTCTCAACCTTGGTTACATATTAGAATCACCTGGCGAGGCTTAAAAACTGGGCATGGACCCCAGCCCAGATACAGATTTAATGGGTGTGAGATGTACGCCAGGCACTGGGGTTTTTAACTGTTCGGGTGATTCTGACATACAGCCAAGCATCAGTGTTATCCTCAAACAAAGATGTCCACGAGGTGGAAAGTGATGCATTTGCCTAGGTTGTAAAAAGCCTGCTCCTCCAAGCTCATCTCCACCAGCACTGATAAGGCCATAAAGGCCAACTGCATTGAGCCAAGAGCTTATACACAGGAATTGAGTTCTTGCCTCACCGCAGTTTCTCTAAAATTTCAGAATCCAGAAATAATATTCAAATACTGGGAACATTTAGAAGGGACTTAAGATGGGAAAAGAAAAATGGCAAGCTCTTTGAGGAAATCCCATTTTATCAGAAAACCCCCAACATAACCAACCCGATTATCGTTTTAAAAATGTCAGCATCTGGCAGCATGTGAAGGATATCAGTTTGTTTCATAGAGACGTTCAGTTTGGTCTGGCAGCAAAGCTCCAGGCCCTGTTGGCCCATGCACCCTACCCACTCTTTGGAGTAGAACCTCGTCCAGAAGCACATCCTTCTTCCTCTGAAGCCCTAGGCTGAGATTCAAGGAAAAGCTTAACTATTACAGAAACAAGACACTCTTAAGTCTCTCCTCCTTCCTACTGATAAAATAAATGATGGGTCAACCCATAAGAAGTAATTTCACTAGTTCAAAAATAATAAAATAGAAAAATAATTGATTTGTCAAATGGAAATGTAACGTGCCTTACAGATTCCTATGATAAGTGAGATCGATCATGTTTTACTTAAGAAATAGGATTATCAGAACTAGTCTCTATCTGAAGATTAAAGCTTGTTTGAAAAAAAAACAAACATATATAAAACTGAAATCATAAAATCACAGAACCTTAAGGATAGAGTCTCAGAAGTCACTTAGTCCAGCACCCCTCCCTCAAAGAACACAGGCAGAAACTAATACCCAAATAAAATGACTTACTAGTAATTGCTTTACAGCATAAGAGAATCTCCAATCAGCACCCAGGGGGAATGGAAACACATGTTCTGACTACAAGAGAAGAACAAGGTCACATGACTGTTTGGTGGAATGCAGGTATCCTGACCACTTCCAATCCATTTCCCACCATACTTCGCAGCCTCTTTAGAGCTGTTAAGTGAGATCAAATGTTCAGACAAGAAAAGAGCTAGAAGTCCTGAAGCAGTAGAACAGTATTTGAAAAAGCAGCTGCTGCAAACCGAACAACAGTACAGGCTAGTAACACATATTAGAGTTGGGAGTGGGGGTTGGGGGGTGGGCAGTGTGCAGGGCCCATTTGGAATGAGAGACCAAAAGTCACAACAGCAGATCCTGGACAGTTGTCATTTTCTCCAATAGCTTCTTCAGTTCAAATACAGGTAGGGGACAGAGGTTTGGAAATCTGCAGGGCCAGGGCTTTGTCAGGTGGCTGCTATAGGTGGCGATGGGGTATAGAAAGGAAGAGCATCATGAAGAATGTCCCTGAAGGGATAACGTAGATCACAGAACCAATGTCATAAAAAGAAGTGAAGACAGAATGGTTGGTAGCCATGGAGAAAGATGCTTGGAGTCAAGCCTGAGGGAAGAAAGGGATCTGTGTTTTCGGAGAACTCGGGGAGAAAGCTGGAATGATAGAATGATGTACAGAAACTGGGTGCTATAATTTAACACTTCCAAGTTAAAGCTCTCTTTAGTAAATATAGGGTTTAGGACAATGGTCAGAAAACTGAGGCTCTCGAGCCACATGTGGATCTTTGGCCCCTTGAGTGTGGCTCTTCCACAAAATACCACATGCAGGTGCGCACATACAGTGCGATTGAAACTTCATGGCCCATATGCAGAAGTCGGTTTTCAGCTCTCAAAAGAAATTTCAATCATTGTACTGTTGATATTTGGCTCTGTTGAGTCAAATCCAGTTTGCCGACCACTGGTCTAGGATATGGAAAGAGCATTAGCTGACTGGAAGGGAAAAGAATAGCACAGGAAGGGAGGAGAGGCTAGGATTTGAAATAGGTTATCCATCAATCTGATAGGAAAGCAGAGGGTGAGGCCGGGCCTGGGAGGTCCATGGTAAGTGCAATAAGGAAAGTCATACAATACAGCCCTGATGCCCCAAAGGACCAAAGTTCATGTGACTCTTTGTGGATATATCTTCTGCCTTCTTATTTGGGGTTTTGTTTTGCTTTAAAGAACTCTCACAGTACAAAGATACAAGGCTTAGAAAATAATTATAATTATAATTCTAAAATGTAAAACATGCCAGAATTTCAAATGTGGAAAATGTGCACTGTATGTTAGATAAAATAAGTTATTAACTCACTGAATTCTCATGAAAATTTTATGTGGGAAGTGTTGTTATTGCTACTCCAGATAAGAAATCAAGACACAGAGAAGGGAAGTACTTTCCCATGCTCACACAGATAAGGAAAATATCAGATTTGAACCCAGAAAGCTTGGCTATAGAATATACTCTTAATATCTGCACCATATTATCCCAGTTCAATAATAAGTATTCATTATAGAGGACAACAAACATCCTGATATACCAACCTATGCTTTCTCATCCCCTGCGGGAATGAGTGGAGTACCTGCTGCTGGCACAGCCTGAGGACAGGGACTTCCTGAGAGACTCACATTCCCTGGACCAGGTCTGACTCAGGCCTGTCCTCTCCAGAGGACCCACCCAATTAGTGATTTCCTGAAATTCACTGCCCCAGGCACCAACTCCTCTCCAAACATCCACTGGTGTTTTCCATGTGGCTGTTACTATACTCATGCATCTGTAGCCACATTTACATTTCCCCTTCTTCCAGTTGTCATCATGCGCCACACTTCACGAAGGCGACTCCTGGAGCCACATTCACAGCTGCCACAATAAAGAAGCCACAGCTGAATGAGCACCAGATGCATCCAGCCATCAGATCATAGCGCCTCGGGCTGCTCCAATCTCTGGCTCTCATAAGGCGTAAACTGGAGCCAGGCTCATGAAAACCACACACTCCCTTTACAGCTCACTGCCTTAGTTACTGTGGTAACAGATATCACACAAACACAAAGTCAGTGTCATTGTTTCCATGTCCTATAAACATACGAACAAATGTTCAATCCTGCCAGTCATTAGAGAAATATTAATAAAGCATAACATACTATTTTGTCCCTTATGTGAAAAATAATTTTAAATCAAGAAATCTAGTGTTGTCTAAAAGGTAGTAAATCATGAACTGTCAACATAATCAACAACAAAAAATTACTGCAGTTAGAATTACTGTTAGCATTAACATTTATTGACTATCTCCTATGAACCAGGCATTGTGCTGAGCAGTTTACGTTCTCTAATCCTCGGAGGTAGGCACTAGAGCAGTGGTAGCAAGCTCATCAGCAAGCAAGCAGTGGTAGCAAAGCCAAATATTAATAGTAAAACATGAAATTTCTTTTGAGAGCCAAATTTTTTAAACTTAAACTTCTTCTAATGCCACTTCTTCAAAACAGACTCGCCCAGGCTGTGGTATTTTGTGAAGAAGCCAAAGAGCTGCAGTTTGCTGACCATGGCACTACAGTATTCCATTTTGTAAGACACTGAGGGTCACTGTTAAGAGAAATGGGCACTACCTTTTAGAATAGGGGTGGGGAAATGTTTTTCTGCCAAGGGCCACTTGGATATTTATAACATCATTTGCTTAATATAATTCACTTAATATAAACTTATGTTGCTAAGATAAAAGCCCCTAGATTTATTGAATTTTGAGTCATTGCCTACACCTGTTTTAGAAGATGAATTTGGCAATTGGTATCATCGTGATGGAGAGCAGACTCTGGACCCAGGAGGCCTGGTTTGAATCCTAGCTCTGCCACAGTGGGGTCTGGGTTGTGTTTATTCACCTCCTGTGTCTCTGTTTTCTCATCTGTAAATGGCAATAATGATGATTCCTACCTAACAAGGTTGTTGTACAATTGAGATCTAATATTTGTACAGTGCTTAGAGCAGTACATTGAATATCTATATGATAAAAGGCCTGTGGTCATGATGCCATAAGAGTGGAATAACAAAACAACTATTCACCAGGAGGTGCTGGAGCAGTGTTTGCGGAGTGTGAGAGGCTTTGCAGGGCAGCAGACATGGCCCTGATGGCAGGGTAGGCCTAGGGGACCCTAGACATGCACAATTTAATCGTGCACGGGGCCTCTAATAGGTATATAGAGGTGTCCCCCAAAAATGTATATACATACTTTAAATAATTATAAAGGCAGGGTTTCTTAAAATACATTTTATTTTTAAAATTGAGCAATCAACTGTTAAAGTATATATACATTTTGGAGGACACCCTGTGTATTTTCAGCTGTTATTACTATTATTGTTTCATCTTCATTCTTTTTTTAAAAAAATAAATTTTTATTTATTTCAGGAAAGAAGGGAGAGGGATAGATGGAAACATCCATGATAAGAGAATCATTGACTGACTACCTCTTGTAAGCCCCTACTGGGAATCGAGCCCACAACTCAGACATATGCCCTTGACCAGAATTGAACCCGGGACCTTTCAGTCCACAGGCTGACACTCTAGCCACTGAGCCAAACCAGCTAGGGCTCATCTTTGTTCTTAACTCATAGCTTTGCTTATACTCCACTGACAAAAGTGAAACAGCCAGAAGAACTTCCACATCTGCCCACCTCCCAGCACTGATACCCACATTCTCCATTCTTGAATCTATTACCAGAGATGACTTTCCATGCTCCAATCAAAGCCAATCCCTCCGCCAGTCCACATCTCCATGCTACTCACAATCTTAAAGAGAACAGTCCAGGTAGTCTCCCTTCTTCCTACATCAAATTTCCTCTTTCTACTGGAACCTTGTCTCTGGCATAAAAAATAGTAACACTTTTCCCATCTTAATTAGAACAAAATGAACCTATTTTTTCCCATTGATTTTTAGAGAGTGGAAGGAAGTGAGAGCAAATGAACCTTTCTTTTGATCGCACTTGCCCCACTAGCTACTATCCCAATTTTGTTCCATTACAATAAAATTTCTCAAAAACAGTTGTCCACATACTGTCTCCAACTATCATTCTCTCTTTAAGTCATTCCAAATTAGACTTTTGCCCCAACCCCCTCTACCAGTATCCTCCAATATATTCCCTACTTCTAAATCCAATGGTCAGCCCTGGCCAGTGTGGCTCAGTGATTAGAAAGTTGTTCCTGGCACCAAAGGGTTATGGGTTCAATCCCTGGTCAAAAGCATGTGCCTGGGTTGCAAGTTCAATCCCCAGTCTCGGTTGGGGCAAAATCAGGAGGCAACCAATTGTATCTCTCTCACATCAATGTTTCTGTCTCTATCTCTCTTCCACTCTCTCTAAAAATCAATGGGAAAATATATTTGGGTGAGGATTAACAAAGATAAATAATAAATGCAATGGTGAATTCTCAGTCCTTACTTTACCTGCTCTACCAGTTGACACAATCCCTCCCTCCTAGATGCATCTTTTTAATGTAAAATTCAGGATTCCACAATCTCTTGGTTTTCCTGCTACCTCACTGGATGCTCTTTCTTTGTTTCTTTGCTGCTGCTACCTCTTCACCTCAACCTTTTCCTCTTGGAGTTCCCCAGGGTCAATTCTGGTTCCTCTTTTCCATCTATACTCAGCATTTCATCCAGACTCAGAGGTTTAAAAACCAACTTTTATATGTGCAAATAAATGACTCCCCAATGAATATTTATAGCCTAGAGGTCTTCTTCCCTAAGTCCACACTCATATACCCAAGTGCCTGCTAACATTTTTTGTGCAAGTCAAATCATACCTCAAGTTTCACAGGCCAGAAATAATGCCTGAATGCCTGATTGTGGTCCTACACATGTGCTGAATATTATCCCTGACTGTTCTCCCCCACATTCAATCTATCAGGAAATCCCAATCAACTCTTATCATTGTAATTAGCTAGTTACTATTAATAAAGGAAAGAAAGCAAAGTCAGACATTGTAAGCATGGTCATCTGGACAGCTTCATGCTCCCCAGGGAATCACCAGTCCATTCCCTGCAGATCACTGGAGAAAAGGACCAAACAAAAGTGGGTATGGGCAAATGAGCAGTGAAGTTGGGGTGATGTAGAGAAACTGCTTACTTGTCAGTCTACCCTGGAGAACAATGCATTGGTTAGGGAGTGGACCCCTTCAGAAATACACCAAATCTTGGAAAGTTAATTCCTAGACAAACAGTTCCCACTCTCTTGCTCTTTCTCTCTTGCTCCATGACCCACACTCTTCCATGCACTTGCCTGTTCTCTCTCCATAGCCGTGAGGCCTTAAGCAGCCGCATGGCCCATGGCTAGCTGGACCTCACACACAAAGAATGCACCTGGGGACACAAGCTAAGCTAGCTAGTTCTTGGACTGGTCTGGACTTTAATATGGCAGAAATTCTGGGAAGTGGTCTTAATTCTGGCCCTGCTGAAGACAAGACTGGACTTCTGCCATGATGAGAAAATAGAGTTGGGACCTTAGAGAAGAAGCCCCTTAATTTTATATCATTAATAAAGTTTTCCACAAAACCCCATCCTACTATGAGGTCTCAGGAAATTATTTTCCTCACAGCATTCCAAGAACTCCATTTCTTCTGATATCAGTTCTAATTCCAAAATAAATCCAGAATCTGACTATTTTTCACTGCCTCTATTGTTATAACCATAGTCTAAGCCACCATCTCTTGAGCAAGTACAATCTCTTTCTGGATCACCATAATAATCTCCTAATAACTATGATCCTGGGTCCACCTATCCCCACACCTTCCCACCCCCATCTCATTCTCAACCTCTAGATAAACAGCAGCCAGAGTGAGCTTTTCCAGACACAAGAATAAACATGTCAAAATTCCCAAACATCTCCCCATTTCACTTTCAGCACAAAAGCCAACATCAAACAACATCCTACATTGGCCTACAATGTTGCCCATCAGGGATTCTTTCATCTTTTGTGCCATAGTAGTTGGCAATGTCGACTGACCCCTTCTCAAAATTACATTTTCAAATGTATAAAAATAGAATACAATAGATTATAGAGGAGACCAATTCAGCTGTCAAAATATTTTTTATGTGATACCATAGCACATGTACCCCCTTCTTAATACATTAAGTAACAAGATCTAGTGGCAGGTCTAACTACTAATATAATTTCAATGTGACATGGTGATGAACACTACCACTACCTATGATGTGATAATATCTGTGACTTCTGACAAGGTCATAGACTTTATTAAGTTACTGACATTTTTTTGGCCTATATTCATAATTGAAAAAAAAAAGTTAAATTTTAGTTAGATGTAATTTATATATTACTAAAAATAATAGCAGGCTGGCTCAGTGGTTGAGAATTGACCTATGAACCAGGAGGTTGTGGTTTGATTCCAGGTAAGGGCACATGCCTGGGTTACTGGTTCAATCATCAGTGGGGGATGTACAAGAGGCAGGTGATCAATGATTCTCTCTCATCATTGATGTTTTTCTATTTCTCTCTCCTCTCCTATCCTCTTTGAAATCAACAGAAATATATTTTAAATAATAATAATAAAATTTTCCCATCTAAATTAGTAGACCCCTATATTCTATCCCTGGACCCATTCGAGGTCCTCAGAGCCCAGGTTAAGAACCCCTGGGTCTACATTAGTTCTGGAACCTCCTCTTCTAGCTAACTGCTTTCCTGGTCCAGTTATATGGACCACCCACTCTGTACTTAGAACCTTTACCCTGGCTGTTCCCTTCTCCTACATTCCCGTATTTATTTTTCTTTTTTTATTTTCTGTTCAGCTGTCACCTTCTCAATGAGTTCTACCCTCACCACTTTATTTAAAACTGCAACCAGCCCTAGCCAGTTTGGCTTAGTGAATAGAATGTTGGCCTGCAGACTAAAGGGTCCCAAGTTTGATTTCCAGTCAACGGCACATACCTTGATGGCAGGCTCCTCCCAGGCCCGGGCCCTGGTCGGGGCCCATGCAGGAAGCAACCAATTATTGTGTTTCTCAAAATATCCTTAGATGAAGATAAATGAATAAATCCTATCTAATAAAAGAGCAATATGCAAATTGACTATACCTCTGATACACCCACAAGCCATGCCCACCAGCCAATCAGGAGTGAGTATGCAAATTAACCCAACCAAGATGGCTGTAGCCACAGAGTGGGCAGGAGGCTTGGGTTCTCCAGCAATGGAGAAGCCAAGCTCCCGCAGCCCTGGCCTCCACTCAAGGCTACAAAGTTTCAATTATAGAAGATAAATAAATCCCAACAAAAATGGCAGCAGCCATGAAGCTGGAGAGAGCAGGAGGCTTGAGTTGCCCCCAGTGATAAGGAAGTCAAGCTCCCACAGCCCTGGCCTCTGCTCAGGGCTACAAAGTTTCAATTATAGAAGATAAATAAATTCCAGATACCAGAGCCTCCACTTGGATCACTGGGGGGGGTGTGGTCTGCCTCCAAACCACCACAGCCCCTTGCCCAGGCCACTCCATGCTCCAAGGGAATCCCCACCCTGATCTAGGACACTCTTCAGGGCAAACCAGCCAGCCGGCTCCCACTCGTGCACCTTTAGCCTAACTAATAAAAGAGTAATATGCAAATTAACCATCATTCCAACACACAAGATGGCTGCCCCCAGGTGGACACAAGCTGGCAGCCACAAGATGGCCAGTAGGGGAAGGAAATTGGGAGGGATCAGGCCTGTAAGGGAGGGCAGTTGGAGGTGATCAAGCCTACAGGGGAGGGCCGTTAGGGGTGATTAGGCTGGCAGAGGAGGAAAATTGGGGTGATTGGGCCTGTAGGGAAGGGCAGTTGGGAGGGACCAAGGCCTGCAGGGGAGAGCAGTTGGGGAGTACTAGGCCTACAGAGGAGGAAAGTTAGGGGTGACCAGGTCTACAGGGGAGGGTAGTTAGGGGCAATCAGGCTGGCAAGGGAGCAGTTAGGCATCAATCAGCCTGGCAGGGTAGTAGTTAGGGGGTGATTAGGCTGGCAGGCAGAAGCAGTTAGGGGCAATCAGGAAGGCAGGCAGGCGAGCAGTTGGGAACCAGCAGTCCTGGATTGTGAGAGGGATGTCCAACTGGATTGGGCCTAAATGGGCAGTAGGACATCCTTTGAGGGGTCCCAAATTAGAGAGGGTGCAGGCTGGGCTGAGCGACACCCCGCCTGGACCTCTAGTAAGGAAGTAAGTAAGGAAGTAAGTAAGTAAATAAATAAATAAATAAATAAATAAATAATTTGCAACCAACACTTCCAACACATTCCCAATGTCTCTCACCTGGCTTTTCTTTTCCATAGCATTTATCACCATCTAATAAAGTAATGATACAATTTATTTACTATATTTCTTTATCATCTATGTTTACCACTCTCACTCTTCTCCTTGACCCTATAGAATGCAAACTCCTGGAAGGGCAAGAATTTTTTTCTGTCTTGATTCACTGATGTAATTCAAATGCCTAGAACACAGCCTGGCAATAAAAGATGCTCAGGCAACTGTGAAATAAATGTATGCATTTCAAATAAAAGGATTGTTGCATTCTTATTATATCAAATACTTCCTCCACACACAACTCCACATAAGAACATACTGTAAGATTTTTATCCATTCAACATTACTATAGTCAATATTTATTTATTTCTATTCATTCCATTTTAGTTCTTAAAACTGTCCCTTTATTTATTGTGAAAGGATGCAGCATGGTGTCAGCAGGTGTGACCTGACATCTCTATAAATTTAATAATACAAAATAGTGATTTGAGAACAAACTACCAAGATTCAAATATTGGCTTCTCTCTTTACTAGCTTTGTAAAGTACAAAAAAAGTATACAACTTTTCTATGTTGCTGTATCCTCTTCAGTAAAGTATAGATAATTACTGACCATATAGCATTATAAAAAAGATTATAATTTAATTATTTAAGCCACGTATGGCCTTTAGTTCATTTCCATAGGGCTTGGCAGATATAAAACACAGAATCCATCATTGTGGTTATTAACAGTGATATATGGAAATACCCTCTTATAGTATAAGTGACAGAGTATCCATTTGTACCATTTATGAGTGCCTACTATCCCCCCTCTTAAAAAAGATAATTAATTTTTTAAAAGATTTCTAAAGTATAAAAGAAGTTTAGGAACTATAATTTATGAAACAGAGGACAATCCAATTCTCTAAGACAACCGCTGTTAGTATTTTGCTGTATTTCCTTCTGTACTTTTTATCCTATACTAGAGGCCCAGTACACAAAATCATGCACTGGTGGGGGGTGGGAGGGATCCCTCAGTCAGGTCTGTGCCCTCTCACAGTCCAGAAGCCCTTGGGGGATGTCTAACTGATGATATGGATGTCAGTTGGACATCCTTAGCACTGCCACAGAGGTGGGAGAGGCTCCCACCACCACCACTGCACTCACCAGCTGTGAGCCTGGCTTTTGGCTGAGTGGCACTCCCCCCCGTGGGAGTGCACTGACCACCAGGGCCAGCTCCTGCACTGAGCATCTGCTCCCTGAGGGTAAGTGTGTGTCATAGCAACCAACCGGTTGTTCTGCTCTTTGGTCGATTTGCATATTATTCTTTTATTATATAGGAGAATATCCTACCAGGCTTGTTACCATTTACATCTATTTTTTTAAAACAACATTGAACTCTACAGCAAGAGACTTATTTCTGACCCTTAATAAACTTCAGAAATCAAGTAAGGCAGAAACCACACTCCTGTCTTGCTGACCCAGAGACCAGGCTCAAGTTTGGAAGACCAGCTCATGCCCCAGACAGAAGCCAGCTGGTTCTTGAGGCACAGCACAACAGGACCGACTCCCTTTGTTCCTGGTACAGACACGGATGTTCTGACACTCTCCCTCCAATAACCTACAGCTGATCTGAGCTTAAGTGAGGAGGGGAAAGAGGTGTGCAGGATTGAAGGAGAGAGTCTGGAAGTGTCTTCCCTAAGACCTTACAAAGACAGGCTGGCTCCACAGGAAGGGAAAGGGAGGGAATTAGCTGTGTCCTTTGTAACCTTAGGCTGCAGTTATAGCCACTGAAAAACCAGGCAGCAAGCCATGGGGAAGGAGCTTTGCCATGCCCTCGGGGAAAGACAAACATTGAAATGTTTTGTAGAAATAAACGTGGCACTTTCACTAGCTCTGGCACACAGAGCTATATAAATTTCAGCTGTTATCATGCATATTATCATTCCCTGTGGGACACAGTAATTTACATTTTTAACAGGATCCCAGAAGACTCTGATGCACTGTGTTCAAAGAGTAAACTAGAACAGTGCTTTTCAAGTTCTTTTGCTCATGCAAAACATTTTTTCTAAAAAATAATGTACTTCTCACACATTTTTAAGTTGACATCTAAAATTTCTCATTATAGATTTAAGTAGTTGCAAAGCACAAAATCTTGGGAATTTATGAATACTGATACCTTAAAAACAAAACCATTACACTTAATATACTTTTTTTTTTTACATTTTACCTTAAATTTAAATATAATTTAGTTTTAAAAATAAATAATAGCCCAGTGGTTCAAAATTCAAAAGATAACAAAAGGTAAACATTAAAATGTCCTTCTCACCACTGGTGCCTAGTTCTTTCCCACCACAGGTAATGCTACCAGTTTCTTATGTATCATCCAGAGAGATTTTTAAATATATACATATGTATTCACTCACACATAATAACCTTGTCAATCTTTTGATATCACTGCACATAAGAAATTATTTTTTAGCTGAATAGTATTTTATTGCATGAATATGCCATAGTCAGTCAGTCCCTTTGTGTGACTATTTAGGGATTTCCCCTCCATTTTTCCATGATATTATAAATAATGATTCAATGCCTATACACATTTCTTTTTCTTCCTTTCTCCCTTTCTTCTTTTCATCCACCCAATCTTAGCTGACTAGGACATTCTTTTAAATGTAGCTAATGGAATCTAATAACACTATGATTTGCCATTTCGCTTAACTGCTTAAAAAGGCTATGAACAAATTGTGATTTAACATTCGAAAGTTTCACATGCTTCCATTTCATCTTTTAACACATTTAAATTTCACTTTTCACAGAACTTATCCAAAAGTAGTACAGCATTATGCTAGGATGCCTATTATTACTTATCCTCTCATAATTTCCATGGACTACAAATATAAAAATAATTTGATTTTTAAAAATTTCCTGTGATCACAAGAATTTTTGTCTTAGGTTTAATTTTAGACTGTGTAGTTGTGATTTTTATTAGTACCTCACCTGTGAAAACACCACATAAAATTTTATAATTATCAAGCATTAAAAATTGATTGGAGCCCTGCCAGTAGTTGAGCATCAACCCATGAACCAAGAGGTCACAGGTTTGTTTCCCAGTCAGGGAATACACCCATATTACGGGCCTAATCCCCAGTAAGGGATGTGCAGGAGGCAGCCAATGGATGTTTCTCTCTCACTGGTGTTTCTATTTCTGTATCCCTCTCCTTTCTCTCTAAGAAAATAAATAAATAAATAAATGAATAAATAATAAATAAAAATTTAAAAGCATTGATTTGGAAATGTATTTTTTATTGGACTGGATGAGCAAATTTTTTGGTGCTTTCTTTATTAAAGAAAGCTTCCCAGACCCCAGTCCAGTATTTGAATTATAACAGACTTTTGAGATTATTTATAAATTCTCCCACTGAAGACTGAGACTAAATTTGGGTAATACAGCAAACACATAAGATGTTAAGCAATACAATATTAAAATAAAATTCAACAATTAAATACCTATTATAGGCAGTGTCTAATGGCCAAGATATTAAGAAGAATTCAGGAGAGGATCAGATAGCCAAAGGCTTTATAAAAGAAGCAACACTGGAAGGGAGTGAGGGGAAGGTGGATAGGATTTTAAAGATAACTAGGCAGTGGTAAAAAAAACTTACCAAGTTTGAAAAGTGTGATATTGATTTTGTTGGCTAGAAAGTAGCAGTTGATATCCTTAGAAAATACTTTCAAACCTTGGTTCTCAAATGCCTCCCAACTCAAACTATATTCAGTTCAAGGAAAAAAAAATGTCTCAGTTCAACAGGGAGGTGAGGGCATGAATGGGGCGGGGGATTGGGAAGGTAATGGGGGGGTGAGAACATATATGTAATACCTTAATCAATAAAGAAATTAAAATGCAAAAATAAAAGTCTCAGTTGTGTGTGGGGGTGGGGGGGGAGAGTTTGGTTCTTCACCTAACAACTCTTTCCTGTTGATACCTCAGCATGACAAAAAGCAAAAACAAACAAACAAACAAACAAACAACCCTACACAAAACATAACAAAAGAGAGAATGCTTTTACTGCTAGTGAAATCCAAAATCCACGATTAGCACAATTTTAAAACATAAAGAGGCCATATCAGGAGTGCTAATGTGCCTAAACCAGTTTGGCTCAGTGGATAGAGCATCAGCCTGCGACTGAAAGACCCTGAGTTCGATTCTGGTTAACAGCACGTACCTTGGTTGCGGGCACATCCCCAGCAGGACATGTACAGGAGGCACTGATCGATGTTTCTCTCTCATTGATGTTTCTAACTCTCTCTCTCTCTCCCTTCCTCTCTGTAAAAAATCAATAAAATATATGTTTTTTTAAAAAGAGTGCTAATGTTGGTGATGAACAAAATAGATCCAGAGGTGTAGATCAGAGGGAAGATGGGGTGAGAGGGTGGGTAAGGTGGTGGGGAGGGGGGGAGATTAACAGGGGAATTTATGTGGATAAATGCATAGCCCAGGAACACAGACAATAGTGTGGGGAAGGCCTAGAAGGAGCTAGGGGTGGAGTGGAGGAGGTCAATAGGAAAAAAAAGGAGGTCATCTGTAATACTTTCAACAAAACATATTAATATAACAAAAGAGAAGAAAAAAAGTGCTAATGTTGCTAAGGATGTGAAAGCACTCACAAAACAACAATCACAGGCAACTGAAGAGATAGAAAAATTGTTGCTGATTTGGTTAAATGAAAAGCAGTTAGCCATTAGCTAGTGATAGCATTTCAGAGGCAATGGGTATGTGCAAAAGCCAAGATGCTATACACTGACCTCCTCAAAGACACCTCTGAAAGTGATTTTGTTTAAGGCTAGTAGGAGGTGGTTTGACAAATTTAAGAAATAAACATTTATCATATATAATAAAGATATTATATGCTAATGGTCATTCCGCATCACGGCATAATGACCAAACACATAACAACCAGATCATGGGTCAGCAAGAGAGTGGGGCAGAAAGCTACAAGTGGACGGGTGGAGAACTACAGGAGGGAGCAGGGCAACAAGCTATGGAGTGGTGGCGATGGTGGGGAGAGGGAGCTACTAGAAGCTGGCAGCCATCTACTGGTGAGATACTGGTGCACGAATTCATGCGCAGAGCCACTAGTTTATAATAAAACAGTACATTAGTCATATACTATATGTAACAAAGGTTAAAACAAGGAATTATTTGTGGGTCTGAAACAGATTAATTTAATTTACATTACTTCTTTTTTTTAATATATTTTACTGATTTTTTTACAGAGAAGAAGGGAGAGGGACTGACAGTCAGAAACATCGATCAGCTACCTCCTGCACACTTCCTACTGTGTGTGCCCACAACCAAGGTACATGCCCTTGAGTGGAATTAAACCTCGGACCCTTCAGTCTGTAGGCCGATGCTCTATCCACTGAGCCAGACCAATTAGGGGGAAAATGATTCAGTTTTCAAACAAGTCACTTCTTGAACAGCCTTCTGGAACGAATTAAGTTAGAGAACTGAGGTTCCACTGTATGTGGCTCATCAGAGAGAGATCTTGGTGCAATGGCAGTGGGTTGTTTGGTTTGATTGTTGCAAGCATGACAATTACTTACTATTAAAAATAGGAAAATGTTGTTGCTAATATTAATTTAGATAAACTGCTTTTAGACAAATGGTCTTCTGTCAGTTCATTTCAGGCAAATTGATCTAGAGCTGAACATACATTTTATCTAAAACTGGGTAATCCATAAACATAATGAAGACTAATATGCATCACTATTAAGTTCCACATTCATTCCAGGTTGGACAAAGAAATTAGATTAAATTCAAATTATCTTATTTTATTTTCCTAATAGCCCTGCAACATGTTTAGCAAGAGGTATTAGCCATCACCTAAAATGAAAACCAAGAATCTACTGATCTATACTAATTAACTCAGATTCAGTATTATGAATAAAGATATTTTTTAAGGTACCTGTTCATAAGAAAATAGAAATCATTAATTGTCTCTATAATTTACCACCAAAACCACCACAAGGAACTCCAAACTGGTCTTCCTACTCCCCCACAGCAGCCACTGGCCTCTCGCCCAGATCCACAATCAACCGAAATACCTCTTGAGCTGTCTTACAAAACCCACATTTGGTCCTGTGAGTTCCCTACCTAAAATCTTTCAATGGCTCTCCCCCTCCCCCACTGTCTATTATCTTAAGGACCTAAGCATGGCATGCTATATAATTTCTCTCCCCTAAAGACCTGCCCTTCCCCAAGCTGACAAGCTTTAACAACCCTTTCATACCATTTCCCTGGTCTCTTATCAATCATAATACATCACTTGCAATTCTCCACACCAGCCCTATTCCATCTTTACTTGTTTAGTCTACCTTGCCTCCACCTGAATTATCCAGCCTACTGTTTTGCAAGGCTGCTTGGGAGGCCTGTCTTAATGACTCTAGACAGGATTGACCAGGCTCTCCTTTGTGTTTTACTATAAGCCACACATTCTTCATTAAGAACATCAGGATGTTTTATTGCAGTTACTACTGTACATGTTACCTCTCCCCCATCCTACTCTCTACCATCTACCTATATTACCAAGACCACCACCAGAACAAACCCAAAACAGAACCATAAGCTGCTTGAATGTAAGGATCTTGTCTTATTTATCTTTTTATTCTAGTACCTATCTCACATAGTAAATGCTCAATAAATATATGCTAAATAGACAAATATTTTATTATTTGTAATAATAGCATTAACTACATCAATAAATGAGACACTAATTATGCGCTAGATGTTACTAGAGTTAAATGTGATCTAGGAGCATCAGTAACTCTGATGTCACAGCCATTTACCTGAAACTTCTGAGATTACAAAGCAAGATAGAATGTGTGTTCGAAGTCAAGGGCAATCCCCTAGGAGTCAATCCTAGCCTTGCCATGTAGCTCAACACACAATAGCAGCTTTTTTTTTTTTCTTTTCAAAGTTCACTTCTACTTATCCTGGTTGATGGTATACTGAAGTAGTCTTAACATTAAGGATACCCACCACCCCCTTTCCCCCACAAAAAGGTAGCATAACAAAGGGCAGATCTGAAAACTATTCTAGTGCTCTGCTATGGATCACTGCATATTTTACTACTGAAAATATAAAAAATGCCCTCATAATTTCCTTTAGTTTCCCTTACCTTGAAGTCACAAAATACATTATTTTTGGCTAAGACCTTTTCTTATTTAAAATGATCAGAAAAATCAGTAAATCAAATTCAGCATTTTACCATGACAAAATAGGACTATTTAAAAAATGTAGAGATGATTCTTCACTAGTAACTCCAAAATGTAAATACTAGATAGTCAGGTTAAAGAAAATCACATGAAATCATACGGTAATTTAAATAACTATAACCCTAATACATTACATTCAAACTACTTTTTATGATGCCAACACTTAAAAGCCGAGGTATATAAAGAATGTTTCTTAACTTGATCAAAAATCTCTGACCAACATGCTTAACTGAAAAACATTAGAAGAAAGCCTACACAAGCAAGAATAACACAAGGATGTCTACAATTCATTACTTCTCTAGCTTTCTGGAGGTCCTAGGCAGTAGAAAAGGATTAGTAAGAAAATAGGAAGCAATTTGTGTTTTATTTTCTAATGTTAAAAACCTGATTAAAAATGGGCAAAAGACTGAAATACACATTTCTCCAAAGATACACAAGTGGCCAATAAACACATGAAAGACTCTCAACATCACTTATCATTAGGGAAATAAAAATCAAAACTACAATGAGGTACTACTTCATACCATTACAGTGTCTACTATTAAATAAACAAGATTAAAAAAAATACAGAAAACAAGTGGTGGCAAGGATTTGGAGAAATTAGAACCAGTGTGCACTGTTGGTGAGAAAGTAAGTGGTGCAACTATTATGAAAAACTTATAAATTGTTTTATTTCTGGAATTTTTCATTTTGTGTTTTCAGTCCTTGGTTGACCATGGGTTACTGAAACTGGAAATTGAAGCCCATATGTAAGGGGCAACCACTGGAATCATATAGTATTTGTCTATTTATGACTGGTTTATTTCATTTAGCATAATATCTTTAAAATTCATTCATGTTGTAATATGGCAGTTTTCTCAAAAAAATAAAAAACATAGTTACCATATGATCTAGTCATCCCACTTCTGGACATATACCCAAAAGAACTGAAAGTAGGGTCTCATGGTGTACATATTTGTAAACTCAGGTTCATAGCAGCATTATTCACAATAGCCAAAAAGTAGAAGCAATCAAAGTGTCCATTGACATTTGAACAGATAAACAAATATACATACAACAAAATATTATTTAGCCTTAAAAAGCAGACTCTGCCATGTTACAACATGAATGAATTTTGAGGATATTATGCTAAGTGAAATAGACCAGTTACAAATAGACAAATACTTTATGATTCCAGTGGTTGCCCCTTACATATGGTTTCAATTTCCAGTTTTAGTAACCCGTGGTCAAACAAGAACTGAAAACACAAAATGAAAAATTCCAGAAATAAACAATTTATAAGTTTTAAACTGTATTTCATTCTGAATAAAGTGATGAAATCTCATGCCATCCAGTCCCATCTCTCCCCACCAGCCTCCAGGACATAAAGCATTCCTTCATCATATTCACCTTTTACAGTATTGCAGTGCTTGTGTTCACAAAACCCTTATTTTACTTAATGACCCCAAAGCCATTCACAAAACTTCATTACAGCATATTGTTATAATTGTTTTACTTTATTATTAGTTTTTATAGTTGATCTCTTACTATGCTAATTTATAAATTAAACTGTATCACAGATATGTATGTATAAGAAAAAATATAGTCTATATAAGGTTCAGTACTACCTGCAATTTCAAGGCATCCACTGGAGGCCTTGAAAAATCTCTCCCACAGATGAAGGGCCACCTAAAGTATATGAGGTACCTAAACTAATCAAATGCATAGAAACAGAAAGTAGAATGGTGATTGCCAGAGTCTGGAAGGGAAGAAATGAGAAGTTGTTTAATGGGTATTGTTCATAAAAATTCCCAGGCCAAGAGACCAAAAAAAAAGACTAACAACTCCATCGTTACATTCAAAGTTTATTAAGGGAACTTACCTTCTGGGTGCATTTTGAGTGACAAGGCTATATGGATGTCTTCCATGCTGCATGGCCAGTGCTAAACAATTATATGGAACTAGGAAGGATGGATAAGGGAAAAATGCCTTGCATTCTTGCCCTGGGAAGGCCAAAGGACTGTTCCGAAATCAGCGTGCCTGTGGCTTAAGGGAGGGGTCTCTCAGATAGTCTCTAAGGGGATTTACAGGACTCAATGTCTGAAGTCACCTTATGGAACAGTTTCCTCTCCACAAGTAGAGTTTCAATCTTACAAGAACAAAAAATTCTGGAGATCCATTGCACAATATGAATATACTTAACACTACTGAACTATACTTTAAAAAGGCTAACATTTGCCTTGGTCACTGTGGCTCAGTTGGTTGGAGCATTGTTTCACACATGAAAAGGTGGAGGGTTCGATTCCCAGTCAGGGTGCATATGGATACAGATCTTTCTTTCTCTCACCAATAAAACATATATCCTTAAGTGAGGATCTAAAAAGAAAATGGCTAACATCCATTCATCTATTATATAAACCACAAGAATCCCTGTGTGCACCAGTAGGTCGCAGCTCTCCTCATGTTGACCCACCTTCCGGTAGTTATCCCTGCTCTCCCTCCTCCCTTTCCTACCCCGCATAGCTTGCTGCCCTGCCCACTCCTGTAGCTCTCAGCTATCCACTTGTAGTTTGCTGCCCCACCCTCCTACAGATCCATGATCTGATCTTTATGCCTTTGTCATTATGCCTCAGATAATTAGCATATTCTTCTCTTATTATATAGGATATGTGCTACACATGCAAAGTGAATAAATGGTTGTGAATGAAGTGATAAAAAATTTTAATGGTTAAGATAGCAAATTTTATGTTAATTTTACTACATTAAAGAAAATAAAACAAATTGTTATGATTTGTCTCTCTCTTCTCCCAAAAAATCCAAGGCTCTCAACTAAAAAACTAGTGGAACTAATATGAGTATAAAGTCGGAATCAGAAAAGATAAAAATCAATTGCCAACAAGACAGACTTGAGCAGAACAAGGATGATGGGATGGGCTAGGTACAGAAGGTCAACAGGGTGTACAATCAAGTGTTGGGTGGGACATCACCCTAAGGGTGACTTTTCCTCCCCTAGCATATTGCTGATTTGGACCCCTGACCTTTTCTCCCTAAAGATAACAACTAAGCATCTGTTGTATTTAAGCTCCAAGGCCAGATTAAACAACAAAACAGCCACAGCCCTCAGGACCAACTGCATTAAATAATGACCCCTAGTGCTGGCCAGTCAATGGAGATCACAACTCTGAAAAGACATGCCTAGAAAGCTACTGAATACTCTATTGAGATTTTCTCTTGGGACCTCTCCTAAAATCTCCAGCCTTAAAACCCTTAGGAAGGAGGATCCAGTGAGCTCTCCCTCCGGGGAGCATATCCATGCCTTTCCCTTTCCCTTCTCTCACCCCACCCTGCCCCAGACATATTACCTTTAGCTTTCTAACACCCAAGCTCCAGGGGTCCTTCCTTTACCTTTATAACTTGTTTCCTAAGCTCATTTCTTCTAGGAATTACTTCTACCTCTGTGAATTGCCAAATACATGTTTTCTTATAGTTTTGGGTCTTGGCTCTGAATTCTTTGCTAGCCAGAACCCAAGTACTGAGTTTGCTGAACTCAGGTTTTATCTGACCCCACCAGTTATACATCTGGTGCCCTTCCGGTTGCCTCCAACAAAACCAATTAAAAGCAATCAGACCAATTTAAAATGGGAAATGAATCCCATTTATAATAAAATATGCAGAAATTAATTTAAGTATGTATAAGCTATACGAAGAAAATCATACAACTTTACAGAAGAACATAGAAGAAATTCTGAACAGTTAGATAAATGATGTTGCTGGATGAGAAGACCTTATTATCAGGCCCCTTGATACTGATTTTCAATTTAATAAAATTCCAATGGGATCAGATCTTGAGAAACTAACTTTCAAATTCATATATAAGAGTTTATGTTCACAACTATCAAAACATCATTTAGAGAGGAAATAAGAATACAAATGAATTGAATCACCACATATTTGAATAACTGGAAAACTACATTTATTACAAACACATGCAGTTGTGACTGGGTCTAGCTAACCATCTCAACAACAACAAAAAATATTAAGGGATCTAAAAATAGATTAGCATGTAGAAAGGAATTTATATATGATAGTTGGCACTCCATATCTGCTGAGCAAGAATGATCTATATTAAAGAGTGTTGGAGCAAGGAGTTATCTGGGGAAAACAAATTAACAGCAGTTTACATTGTTTGGGTTTTACAATGCTTCAGGCTAAGGTGTTTAAATGCATTATTTCACTGAATACTAAAAACAACATTTTTAAAAACATATAAGGAACCCAAGGCATAAATAGGTGATTAGCTTGCTCAGTAACTTGTCCAATAAAGGAAGGTGTGATGATTTCAGAAACTGCTGAAACCTCAAATTTCACTCCACATTAGATTCCATAGCCCAAGCTCCCCAATCATTACAGCACACTGCCCTCCTTAATACACCTTTATTTACACCAAAGCACAAAAACATATTCTAGATTAAAAAAAAAATCTAAACATATATGAGTGTATTTTAGCTAAAATATACTTATTATTAAAGTTTAGGTTAGGAAAAATTTCCTTAAACCAAGAATAAATCCAGAAAAGATGTAACTATATAAAATATAAAATTTCCATATAATGAAAGAGCGGGAGGTAAAAGACATTGCAAGCTGGAGATTAAGAATGTAATATATATAACAGTCAAAGAATTAATTCTTTAATATGTAAAAAGCTCCTTCAAATCAAAAGTGTAAAGACTAATGATGCAATTTATAAAAAAAGCAAAGCAATTCACAAAAAAAGATAAAATGAACAAGATATCCAAACATGCCAGTATCAGAAAAATACACACTTAAAACAAGTGTATGCAACTTTTAACCATTATAGTGACATAAAATAAATGAACATTGGTGAAATGTTAGTAGTGGTCATTCTTATTTTAGTTTAGAATTGGTTCAATATTTTGAGAGGGCAATTGTGTATTGTCTACCAGTAGTTAAAGTAGGCAAGAACTGTAACACAGCAATTCTGCTTCTATCTTATCAAAGTATTTATAGGTATGCACAAAATAGATGTATGAGAATTTCATTAAAGCACTGTTTGCAACAATGAAAGAATCTAAGTGATTAAAAGATCTGTCAATAAAGGAATAAATCAATATTTTAACATTACTATTTTATCAAGTACAATGCAGCCATCTAAAAAAATAAGGTAGAATGAAAATGCTCTTTGTATATACTGCAAAGATCCTTATTGGGAAGAGCTCCTTATTCTTCCAAAAGGAAAAAAGCTATGTGGTAGGTAGTTTGCAATATATAAAGTTGAATACAAGGTCAATAAGAGAGAGGGGGTGGGGAGGAGAAAGAGATTTTCTAACAAAAAATGTCAGAAAATGGAATTTGAAAAAACATGCACAATTGTATCATAATTTTTAAAATACTTAGAAAAAATTTTAAATTTAAAGGAAATTGTATAAAACCTCTACAAAGAAAACTATAAACCACCAAGAAAAATTAGAGACCATTTCAAATAAATATTTTACTTATGGAAAGGTACACTGTGTTCATATAATTAAAAGCTCATCATTGTAAAAATGTCAATGCAATAAAAATCTTAATATCAAAACTGAGAAATTGTACCCTGGCTGGTGTGGCTTAGTTGGTTGAGTATCGTCCATGCACCAAAAGGTGGCCACTTTGATTCCCGGTCAGGGCACGTGCCCAGATTCTGAGCTGGAACCCTGGTAGGGGGTGATAAGGAGACAGCCAATAGATGTTTCGTGATCACATGAATGTTTCTCTCACTTCCTCTCCCTCTATCTTCCTATCTCTCTAAAACACAACAACAAGTCTTTAAAAAATGTGATTAAAAGTAATTTTAATATGCTTGTAGAAATACAAAGAGCTGAGAATACCCAAGGTAAGAGGACACACTCTAAAAGATCAAGACCTACTATAGAGTTATTTAAGTCAGTGTTAAACTTTTCCAAGATTAGATAAGCCTAGAGAATGGTGGAAGTTTCAAGGGAGGGGGGTTGGGTTTTTCAGTAAATAATTCTACGTTATTTGGATATGGAAAAAACAAACTTGACCCACCTCAACTCATACACAAAAATCAATGCCCATTATATGTAGGTCTATATGACAAATGAAGAGCACCAATGCCTTTTTAAGATAATTGGAGAAAATATTTTCAACACAGTTAACCCAGCAGAGGAAAAGAACTTCTCTTCAAAATAAAAAATAGACCACTTATTAAAATTGGACAAGTGGCCCTGGCCAGTGTGGTCCATGGTTAGAGTATCAGCCTGTAGACCAAAGGGTGGTGGGTTGAATTCCTGGTCAAGGGCACATACCCTGGGTTGCAAGTTCAATCCCGGGCCCTGGTTAGGGGACAAGCAATGTTTCTCTCACATTGGTCTCTCTCTCTCTCTCTCTCTCTCTCTCTCTCTCTCTCTCTCTCTCTCTCTCTCTCCCTCTCTCCTCCCTCTCTCCCTCCACCCATCCCTCCCTTCCACATTTTCTAAATATCAATGGAAAAACAACAAAAAGTACACCTGGAAAGCTGATGAATATTCTATTGAGACCCTCCCCTGAGAACTCCCCTCAGAATCCCCACCAGTAAGAGAGAGATAAACTACCTCAATGCAAAAGACCCAGATCACCCCACCACCACCACCACACCCACACTATTCCCTTCCCCTACCCACTTCTTCCCTCTCAGGGACCCCAAGACACTTGCAGCCAGAGGAGCAATGGTCAGTGGCAGCTTATCCAGGCTAACCCCCTGAAGCTATCTGCAAGGCCTTCTCTTCTCTGACTTCCCAGTGAGCCAAAGCAGCCCAGCCTAGGCTCACCTGCTTCTTTTATACCCTTCCTGTCTCACTGCCCTAAGTGTATTTTCACTGTGGCCAAGAAATCATTGGATTGCTTTATTGCACTCTGTCTCTTGACTGAAATCTTTCTTTCAAGAAAACAAGAACAGAGGTTTTGTCATCTGGCCCATAACAGTAACATATCACACAGGCCTATAAAATACACAATGCACAAACTCATTGTCTAAACTGAGAAAGAAGACACCTAGTGTAATTCTGTCTAAACACAGAATATTAAAGGAAAATCTATTCATGGCTAATGCAGCCTGTTAGCTATGATTGGAGAAATTATTCGTAATACAGTAGGTCACTAAAATATTCCAAAATATTTATAGCTTTCCCTGGCTAGTGAGGCAAGGATGTCTGGTTAACTAAGAAGGGTAGCCAATAGCTCTATAACTAAGGGAACCCAAATTAGAAACAAACCAGAAAGTAGGCAGTCATTGAGAGGTGAGTTATTTCTCTATCTGACCCAAAAATACTTTGAATAGGATGTTCCTGAGCTACTCCCAGGTTCTGGGTGCTGTGAGTAAGTCCCAAGAGATGCCACATACATTCACAGTTTGCTCACTCCAATCTCCAGTGGCCATGATGACCCTGCTAGGACCTCTTTCCCATGTGCTTACTCTCAGGAAGGCAGTCTATATCCAGGCTTGCTCTGAGGTACAGCCAGTGGAGAAGAGCTTTTCCAGATGCACATTGGAAGAGAAACCAAATACGCACAGTTCATTTTGTTTCAGAAAACATGAGTACTTTTCTTTGTACTTTTTTCTCCCTCATTTCATGGGTAATTAAGTTACTGCCAGTTCCCCCATTTTAATCTCACAAACATTAACTTCATTAGGAGGACACGGGTCTAAGATACATGCAAAATTAACCTCAGTGTCTTCTTACATCACTGGTTTTTAAAGGTGTCACAGAATATTAAAAATCATTAATCAGAGCTGGTTTTCATAAGTCACAAAGATTCTTAGGAATGCACTTGACTTGTAAGAAAAATAAATCGCAAAACACAAATTCATTAATTGTGTTTATTTAAAAAAATAATATGCCTTGGAATATATTTAGATAAAAATAATAAAAGAAAATTTGAATAGTTTTATAAGCTATGTTCCTAGGCAGAAATACTAAGCATTTTAAAGATCTCAATTTTCATACCCACCCTCACATCAATTTAAAAATTAATGCAATTCCAATAAAGGTCCCAAAGGAATCCTTTTGAAACTTAACCAAGTAAACTAAGATTTTTTGTAAGAAAAAATAAGAGAAAGCCACAAACATAATTTTAGAAAGTATGCATGACAACTTGAACAGATTCTGAGATGCAGTATCATGCTGCAATAATTAAAATGCTGATACAAAATTTCAAACACATCAAAGAGAACAGAAAGCCCCAAATAGTCCCAAACGTAGCACATAGAGGAATAATTATTCCAGGAGCCTGCTGTAAAATTATTAACTTAGGCAAAAAAGAGGTTGGCTTGGATCTCTATCTCAAGCTATGCACGAAAATTAATTTTTATATGAAATTGAAGGAAAGCAAAAAGAAAGGAAGAAGTAGAAATAAATTATTTAAGAAATATGAAGGTATAGATGTTCTCTGAATACAGAAAAGTCTTCATAAGCCAATAGAAAAGATATACAATAAAATGAGAATATATGACTACATAAATATTTAAAACGTATTACCCCACAAATTATAATTAAAATTAAAGGCAAATGATAAAGAAAAAAAATATTTTCAGTGTTCTAAAAATATTTTTATCTAAAGATATTCAGAATAAAAACATAACTTTGGCTATTTATTAATATGCATCAAAACCTTTAAAAGGCATAAACCCTTATATTTAGCAATTCTACTATTAGGAATTTTGTTAAAATGTAACAGAAGTCATTAAAAAATAGTCAAGTTTTCAAGTGAAAAAAGCAGCCTGCAGAGTGCGATCAAATAACATTTTAAGTCTTAAACTTACATTGGCCTATCATGATGCAAAATGTTGGCAATGGTTTCTCTATGGTACAGGATAACAGTTTCTTTTGCTTTCTGATATTTCAGGATATTCCAAAATATTATTTTGCAATATACAAAAACATTTTTAAACTTTGAAAGAGAATGATCCTAGATGGTGGCGGAAGGTTTTCTGAGATCAGAAAACAAAGCCTCTATATTAAGGAGAAGTAGATATCCACAGAGCAAGGCTCTGAATGATGGCCATTGTATTCCTATGAACCGACTGGAGCAGAAAACCTAATGCTTCCACAGGATGATAAAAAAAAGAGTTTTTCTTCATATCACTGTATAAAGCCTGTATGGTCAGGGGTACTGATGTATATGCCAATCCTGTCCATGCAGGCTAACGAAGCAATTAGTGGGAAACCATAGAGCAGAAGAAGGTCAGAATATAGGTATCCTTGTCCCACCACACAAACACACACATTCCACTCCCTCCCAGGGAGATCACTGCAGGCCTCCACCCAAGTCCCAACTCTCCTGCTGGGTTTCTGATAGGCAGTGTTTCCCATACTACGTACTAAGCTTCCTTCTGAAGTTCTGGGTTTCCCAATAGCTTCTCCGACCCTTATCCCTTCAGGTCTAGGATTGCAAAAATTTCTCACTGTTACCAACCCAAACTACTGTTTTATCTCTTGTTGAGTTTCCTAAACGCTGCCCAAATCTTTGTAAATATCCTATATAATAAAAGCTTAATATGCAAATCAACCAAACTGCAGAAGGACCTGCAGAATGACTGGTCACTATGATGCACACTGACCATCAAGGGGTAGACACTCAACACAGGAGTTGTCCCCTGGTGGTCAGTGTGCTCCCACAGGGGGAGCACCGCTCAGCCAGGAGCCAAGCTCACAGCTGGCTAGCACAGCAGTGGTAGCAGGAGCCTCTCCTGCCTCTGTGTCAGTGCTAAGGAGCAGTGAGCCAAGAGGTAAGGAGCAGCGAGCAGGCAGGTGGTAAGAAGCGTGGGGTACTGGACTGTGAGAGGGATCCTGGACTGTGAGAGGGCACAGACCAGGCTGAAAGATCCTCTCCCACCCCTACCCCCCAGTGCATGAATTTTGTTTCTCAGAGCTTCTGGTTCTCTAATAAACTCTCAATCAAGTCATCAATTGGAGCGCTGCCTGATTCCCAACAGGATTGCTTGATGTAGTAATACATGCAATGGAAAGAAAATAAGATCAAGTGCCTTTATATCGCACAAAAGATTTGACTTAAGATGGTTAATAAATTATTTTCATTCAAGTTTGAGATAAAACGTTTAACCCTATGTTAACTCTTATCATTCAATGATTAAATGATACCGAGAGCATCTTATGCTTTCTAGGTTTTTATTTTTAAAGTCTATGTAAGTAACTAACCCTTATATAACCTCAGCACATACAAGACAGTGTATTAGAAAAGGGGCAGAATACTGGTTATCTATTTCTCATGAGACAAATTGCTTTTGCCACAAATTTAAAAGGTAGGCATTTTCCTCTCAGGTTCCCCTTGTATGTGTCACAGAACACCTTTTTACTTTGTTGTGATTGGGTTTTGCTTAGCCCTGAGCTCCACAAGTTCATAGCTATTTCTGGTCGGCTCCACAGGAAAGTGGCAAGGACTCACATTGGCTTGATTAACTGTTAAGATGTGAGAAGTCCACCTAAGAACTCCTTCTGAAAATGAAAGACCATCTCTCAAGCTTGTTTCAACAGCAAGCTCCTGTGCTCAGAGGGGAAAAGATGGTTCTGAGAATTTGGGGTCTGTCACTCAGGTGGTTTCCAGCTCAAGTCCAAGGAAAAGAGGGGGGGAGGGAAAGGGGGAAAGAATTCTCTTTTTTACTCAAAACTGCAGTGAGGCATTCCAAACACAAGGAAGAATATAAGAAAACATAGTCCAAGAAATGAGAGAAGGTGATTCTCTCTCCTTGAGCAGAGCAATTCAGGCACAACAGTGAGCCAACACTGGGGCCCTCCCAGAGTAGTAGAGGTCAACTCTAACACCTGAGAGTCCCCTGAGTGACAGCTCTGGAGGTTCTGGTGTTTCTCTCAACTGGCACATCATCAAGGCTCCAAGAGCTCAGAGATTGGCAGCAAAATTGCCCTTGATGGTGGGCACAATGTCATCAAAATGGCATCAGAGGCTCTTATGGGAGCCAAAGGCTTTAGCTGCCAAGGTAGTCATAGTGTTAGCAGCTACAGATGATGTTGAAGGCATTGGGAATGACAAGAGAGAGAATCCTTGGCAATGGGCACTAGCCACAGTGGCTAGCTACCATCCCGTGGCAAAGAGGATTCAAGAAGCAGTAATTTAAGGGGACAGCTTCTCTGATATCAGCCCTCTTTTACTTTTTATTCTTGAACAAAGTGAGTTTACAGTATTAGGTGTTGCCTTAAGCCTCAGAAAAAAGATCATTGAACGATAAACTCTGAATAGAGGGAAATCTAAGCAGTGGCAAGTCCGAAGTGGCTGAGGGCAGCGTAAGGACAGCGTGAGACTCATGATGAAAAACATCATCTCTTTTCCATCTTTGCCAAGAACTACTAATAGGCTCAGGTGTCAACAGCTCACAATTGCTATCACACAACTAAAATATGAATGCTAGAGTCTTGACCTCCTATTTCTCTCATTTAATAAATAATATACTGTAGAAAAAATAAAAACACTGAAGGTATAAAAGTGTAAGACTTCAAATACCTTGAAATATTTTGTATCTAGTTTTTTTTTTTTTTGTCTCTGTGATTCTTACAGAGTGGCAAATTTCATTTCCTAAGGGCAGAGGAATCAATGAAAATACCACAGAATGCACTGTTATAGGCCAGATGCTTATTTCACAACAACAGAGACAATAACAAGGAAAATGTTAACTTCCTCAAGATTAGCAATAAGTGAAGAAACCAAGATGGCAGCATAGGTAAACATCTAAACTGCTGCCTCACACAACAATTTCAAAACTACAACTAAAAGACAAAACGGACATCGTCCAGAACCATAGGAAGGCTGGCTGAGTGGAAATTCTACAACTAGAAGGAAAGAGAAAAGCATACTGAGACTCAGAGGAGCTCAGGAGGCAGAGATACTGAGATGCATGCAGGAAGAGGACTGGCAACAGAGTGCACAGCTGGCTTTCTCAAGCGGGAGGGAGACAAAAGCTTCTGACTGCACTGAACTCCAGTTCTGGGCGAGATTCTGGGACCCAGACTCATATGGGGTGAAACTGGACTGTTAGGAAAGAGAAAAGGACACTGAGACCCAGAGAAACTGTGGAAGGCACAGGTACCAAGGCGGGTGCACACGAAGAGGGCGGGCAACTGAGTACATGGCTGGCTTCCTCAAGTGGGAGGGAGACAAAAGCTCCTGATTGCACTGAACTCCAGTTCTGGGTGAGACTCTGGGGACCCAGACTCATTCAGGGAGAAACTGGATTGTCTGGCAGCAGGTGGAACTTGAGGGCAGCTTTCTCTCAGAGGTACTTGCAGTGATTATCATGGGACATTGAGACACAGGAGCGTATTAGGGCAGTGCTGATGGGAAACCAATGCTATCTGCTCCACCTTGAGACTCCACCCCATCCAAGCTGAGCACAGAGGATTTTGCAAGTCTTGTCTCATAAGGATGTCTCCAGCACAGAAGTTCTCCCAGTGTAGATACAGTTGATCCTCACAGCCAATTGGCCTAGAGATCAATTCCTCCCAGTGATACCGACAACAATTAAGGCTTACCTATAACAAGACTGTGCACACAGCACACAAAGGAGTGCATCAAGAGTGTCCATCTCAGGTAACTGGGGAGGCTGAGCCAGTGTACCCTATAGGACACCTAGCACACAAAGCCACTCTATCAACTCAGGGAAGCAGCCAGAATGCAGAAACAAAGAAATAGATCACAAATGAAAGAAATGGAGGAAAGCAAACCACTGGATATAGAGTTCAAAACCACAGTTTTTCAAGAATTTTCTAGAAAAGACCAATAAATTTAGTGAGACCCTGGAAGATATGAAAAAGGAACAAGTTGAAATTAAGCATACACTGACTGAAATAAAAAATATTATACAGAGATCTAACAGCAGACTAGAGGATCGCAAGAATCAAGTCAAAGATTTGAAATACAAAGAAGTAGAAAACACTCAACTGGAAAAGCAAAAAGAAAAAATAATCCAAAAATATGAAGATATTGTAAGGAGCCTCTGTGACAAATTCAAGTGTACCAACATCATAATTATGGGGGTGCCAGAAGAAGAGAGAGAGCAAGATACTGAAAACCTGTTTGAAGAAGACTGAAAACTTCCCCCACCTGGTGAAAGAAATAGACTTATAAGTCCAGGAAGTACACAGAACCCCAAACAAAAGGAATCTAAAGAAGACCACACCGAGACACATCATAATTAAAATGCCAAGGGCAAAAGACAAAGAGAGACTATTAAAAGAAGCAAGAGAGAAACAGTTAGTTACCTACAAGGGAGCACTCTTACGACTGTCAGCTAATTTCTCAACAGAAACTATGCAGGCCAGATGGGAGTGGCAAGAAATATTCAAAGTGATGAACAGCAAGAACCTACAACCAAGATTACTCTACCCAGCAAAGCTATCATTCAGAATTGAAGGGCAGATAAAGAGCTTCACAGATAAGAAAAAGCTAAAGGAGTTCATCACCACCAAACCAGTATTAAATGAAATGCTGAAAGGCTAAAAGGTATTCTTTAAGAGGAAGAAGAAGAAAAAGGTAAAGATAAAAATTATGAACAACAAATATATTTCTATCAACGAGTGAATCTAAAAATCAAGTGAATAAAAAAATCTGATGAACAGAATAAAGTTGTGAATATAATGGAATCAGGGGCATAGAAAGGGAGTGGACTGACAACTCTCAGGGGGAAAGGGATGCGGGGGGTGGGAAGAGACTAGACAAAAATCGTACACCTATGGATGAGGACAGTGTGGGGCTAAGGTAAGGACAGAAGGTGCGGTGGGAACTGGGTGGAGGGGAGCTATGGGGGAAAAAAGAGGAACAATTGTTATAATCTGAACAATAAAGATTTATTAAAATAAAAAAATAAACAGGGAAAAAAAGATTAGCAATAAGTACAAGGCACCATGCTAATATTAAGTACTAGGGTAAAAACAAATTTCCTTCAGGCATGGGATATCTTATTCTTTTTTTAAATCCATCCCTCTCTGTCCCCAAGTGTATCCACCCCAATCTCCCCAAGTGTATCCACAAGGTATTGTGTACCTCCAAGGCTCTCAAGAACCTGAGCACTAGCCCTAGAAACACAGTAATTAAGCTACAGTACTGTCATTCTTGAGAACTGGCTGGGGACCTAGATGCCTTTCCTTAATAGTTACTCTCTCTCTCTGCTGCATGATGTCAATGTGCCATCAGAGCCCATCTAGGAGAACACTCATTGTTCAGCCCTTCATCCTAATTTTCCCCATCTCACCCAAAAACCTCAGAGACCTCTCAGAACACAGATCATTATATTAAAACAAGAAAGTAGGAAAGACTGGAAAAGCCACATATGAGGTAAATTAGAGTGCTCCGCTGAGCTTCAGAAATAAAAGAAGACAGAAGTGAAATCTAAGGAATCTCTGTAGAAGTATAAACATCCCCCAAATACCACTGAGGTTTATTTCTTTCTCTATTACCAAATGGAATTTGGGTAATTATTCCCTGAAAATAAACACATTAACTCTAACATTAATAAAATAATGGGGTAATTATTCCCTGAAAATAAACACGTTAACTCTAACAAGGAGGATGCCATGAAACATTGGTAGGGCTGAGACTATTACTAAGTCTCCTAAACTTTGATCCACTATATCTACCTATGAGTAGAACTGAAAGAAGTACTTTTTTTTTATAACCAGATAGATTGACCTTAATATGAACACATACCTAAGGCAACCAGCAGAATATAAGCATGCAAAGGTAAGCTACAAATGCTAGGAGGACAGAAGATTCATTAGAGACACATACATTTATACATATGCAATTAAGATATACTATCCTCTCATCTTTCATTTCTTTTTACAATTTTATGTGAACCTTTCACTTACAGAGTAAAAATGTCTAGATCCCCACTCCACTTAAATATATTCAAGCAAAGCCCTTAGGAAGGTTTCCAGAGAGTTAGGTTCCTTTAAAAATGGCCATTCCATGAAATAAAGCTTTTGTCTAACAAAAGTGAAAGAGTAACTGATATGGGATCTGTACATTCACTCTGCACAAGGTTCCTGTAGCTGAAAAGCATTAGTCACAGACAAACAGCAAATCAGATTACAGCTCTGGAGAACCATACTCTGCCTCTTCCAACAACCCTGCCAGCTCACACATTATAGAGGGCCAACCACCTGCTTCCTGAGGAATTTGTAATCTACCTTCTCCATTAGTTCCCCAAAGGGTCTCTTACTTTACACCGGTGCCCCCCTTCATTCATTCCACTGCATTCACCTTTCATTTTGAAAAGATTCGTTAATGATAAGAGTGTAAGGGTTCCCTTTAAAGTTTGCACAACCAAAAAGAAAAGCCTTCAGCATTACATTTTATAACAAAACAAAAACTCAAATTCTGAGAGTCTCCTGAATTAGAACTAAAAGCCATCGCAGCAGGAGACCCATTCCTGGGTGCCTGGCCTGTTTTCACATTACCTGCTTCAGTGTACTTCAATCCCACTTTTTCTTCTGTGTCCTTTGTCTTTGGGGGTGGCCAGACAGCTTGGAGTCTGCCAGGAGTCCTATCGTCCTGCTCAGTGGGGCTGTGCTCAGGCTGTTTAAAAAGTGAGCAGATAAAATAATAAGTTAAATGAAATATGGCTAAAGCTAATTATTCCCCAAAATCAACATGTTAACTCTAACATTAATAAAATAATGGCCAGTTGCACATTGCATTCAATGACCCTTTCCCAAACATCTAAAGTGATCAGTGGGAGTGAAAAAAAAAAAAACACACAACAAAACAACCAAGGCTATTGGGATATAATTAATGTACAGCATGATAACCATAGTCAATAGAGTTGTAGTTTAAATTTGAAGGTATTAAGAAGGTAAATTTTAAATATTCTCATTGCATAAAAAGAAATTTGTAACTCCGCATGGGGATGGAGGGTAAAGAGGCTTACTTACTGTGCTAATTGTTTCACAATACATACAAATGTCAAATCATGTTGTACACTGGAAACTTATATAATGTTGAATGTTCATTATACTTCAATTAAAAAAAAACACACCTCAAGGCCAAGTATTATACAACCCTTGATAGATGATTTTTATCATGTAACTATCTTTTTAAAAAAATCATAAATACACTTTCAGCTAAAGATACAGTTACAAATGTACTCTAATCAAGTACACGTATAGGAATGTTTACAAGTGTATCCCAAACAACTCCATGTTTATTTATGATATGATGACTACTTTTCCACTTGCCAACATTAGCTGTAGGCAAAGATACACTTCTCAAGCAGCCCACATTACTATTTCAATTCTCTTTTTCTTTCCTATGAAAAAAATAATAATAGTGAAATGGCCTTCAAGTTATTTTTATCCATTGATTTCTTTAACTATGCAAGCATTACATTGGATTTAGTTTTTTTTTTAACTAAACCCCAAAATAATTCTTCCAAATATATTTTTTAATTTTTAATGTTTTAACTGATGAACTATAGAAGAGGAAATAATTGTATTCTGAGTTGATATACCCCAAGACATTCTATTTGTTGACCTTATGAATCTCTAAGATCTATTGGACATGTAGTCTATAAATTACCAAATTAACTTTCTTTGAATAACAGCTTTTATTAATTAGAAAGTTACCTGTCACCATACACTAACTTCACTTAATCTTCACAACCACCATATAGTTTGAGGGTGAGCACTTTCTTCTTTTTTCTTTTCTCCTTATGAGGCTCAGAGGTGATCAGGGTCACCCAGACAGTAAATGGCATTGTCAGAATCAAAATCCAGGTCTCATTTTAAATCAAGTGCTCAATCAGGATGCCTTGTAACCAATACAGACCATTTCAATTACATCACAAACAAGTATTCCGCTGAGTGGCAGCCAAATAAAGGAAAAATACTTCTCACTGAGGTATATAACTAAGTGGTGTGGAAACCTGAGCTGTTTCCATATTGCATCGCCTCCCCATGCCCTCAGTTTTATAAGAACATTTACTATTAATGTTTAAACTCCAAGTGACAGCTTCCCTTTCCCACCAGCACATAATTACATACACCTCTCTTATGCCAGTCTATAAAAATATAAGGAAGAAAACGCTGCTGTCCTACTCCTTATAAGGGACAGTTTCAATAATCATCATCATTCACCTAGAAGACAGTCACTAATAACAGGTGACCGGAATTCACTTTGACAGGAAACCTCAAAAGAAAAGCAGCAGCATCACATTGTATGACAAAATGGAAAACCCAATTCTACATACGCTTTTGGAATCAGAGGGGCCATCCGCTGGCCTTGCCTTGGACCGTTCAAACACAGCTCTCAGGGACTCCTTCTCATGCTTCATCTTGCGCTTGAGAGCTTCCAGCTCAGAGGTGTCAGCTGTGGTCCCCTTTTTGGGGGGACGGATGAACAAGGCTTTAAAGGCCTCCAGGGCGGTTTCTGGTGGCTTCGGTTTGACCTCTCCACCCTGGGTTTGTGCTTCTCCTGGGCCACCCTGGCTCTCCTGGGCAGCGCTGCAGCCCATCTCTCCTCCCCTGGGCAGCTCAGGGTCTTCTGCCTTCACTTCGGCCCTGGGCATGTCGATGCTGAGGAGCTGGGAGAGCTGCTCCAGGAGAGTGGGAGTGGCCTTCAGGTCACTGGCTTTCTCCCCAGTCTTCACTGTCTGGGGCGCTGCCTGCGGCCCTGTCTGTGCTAGGGACTTCTGAACGGGCTGGGTCAATTTGAGCAGAGCCAGGTCTCCATCCTTTGGTTTAATTTCGGTGATGGTCTCCCCACCCTCAGTGGGAGCCCCCTTCTTCAGCACGCGGAGCCCACTAAAGAAAGCTGGCAGCTGGAATGACTTCTCTCCAGGGGCTTCTTTTTTGGAAGAGGTGTTCTCGGGGACACCAGCACTCAAGGTCTGGTCTGTCACCACAGGTAGAACTTGGGAACCTTCTTCCCCAGCCCGTCCTTGACTGGGGCTGTGCTCCGTCTGAAGACCACCATCACCAGGTTCTGGTTTGCTACATGTCTCAGAGGGAACCCCCTGAGGATCTTCCTCTCGGGGCTCTGCAGCATCCCTGGCCCGGGCGGCAATGTTCTCCCTACAATCCCCTGGCTTTTTTTTGGGCTCCTCAGATGGCTCAGATAAAACAACACCTGGGGACTTTGGGCCATTGGTGTTGCTTCCCTCTTCTGGCTCCTGGCCACCATCATCAGAGTCCGAATCACTGGTGGTGGTCACGAGGGTCCCGCGAACCAAGATGGCATCGTCTCTGCTCACACTCAGAGCAGTGAGTGGAAGAAGCTCTTGACCCGGGAGAGAAGTCCCTGCCTCTGCTTTTCTCTGACTTCCCTCCGACTCCCTCTCTGTCTCCTCCCTCGCAGTCTTCCCATCATCTCCTCTGAGGCCGGGTGCAACCTGAGCCCCTGCCTCCTGCTCATCAGAGACCTTGCTGGGACCATCCAGCTGACGCGTGGGATCCACCACTAAAGCGTGGAATGCTTGCAGCACCACATCTTCCTCTTCGGGCTTCACAGATTCCAGTTTACTCGCAAACCCAAAGAGGGATTTCATAGAGAACTTGCTCAGGATCGACTGAGCCATTTCGGGTCCAGCTTCAGACTTGTCTGGTTGCGGGACATCACTGCCATTCACAGGGTCACCAACGTCCTCCATGCCTCACAGCGGTGCCCTCGATGGAAGTCCTGACTTCTGTTACCTTCCCCTGCTCTCACTTTATCCACTCCATCAGCTCTTAACTTACAGGACAGGAGCAACAGGACCCGGCAGCCAGCTCCTCGGCCGCCCAGCAGCACACTTGGCTTCTTTCAGGTCAGTCACTGTGCTCCCCTTCCGGTCTGTGCGGCCACGCTGTGCCCAGGGCAACTGTAAAAAGTCCGCGGAGCTCTATGCCCAGAAGCTGCCTGGGCTGCGCACCTTACTACTCACGGGCTGCGAGGCTGCTCCTCTGGGACTTCCGTATTTATTTCCGTGGACAAAAGGCTTTTTGTCGTAAGGAAAGTCAGCCGGCCCCAGTCATCCCAGCCCAGGACTTCACCACAGCTCCGCCCCAGTGCCTGTCTTTCTCCTGGTTGCTTTCAACTTCCTCATTGGTGAGCAAGTGAGGCTCCAGAAAGTGCTGAGCCGGCAAGCTGCTCCTGACAGCCCTCCACCACCCCAGCAGCCCAAGACATTCAAAAGTGAATCAGCAGAAAATGACTGAAATACTTTTTACGGGCCCTCCTTTGCCATCTAAATTATGGTCAGAAGCCTATGCCATCCAGGCCAAAAAATACACACAAAAAAACTAGCAGTGCACTCAGACCAACAGCCACTCACAAAGTCCAACGCAAAGAAATAAAAGTAAAGAAAGAATTAGATCATCTCAGAATCTCTGGAACTCAAAAGCAGTTAATTTACTGCCCTTGAAGCTTTTTTTTTTTTAAGTGCTTTCTTCCGCTTCCCTGCAGGTTTCATCTGGAATGCAGATTTTAGCTGCTGAGGCCAGAGAAGGAAAACCAACGCAACTGGTTTCAGATTACTGCTGTTTTAGCTCTGCCCTGGTGTCTCAGTGTTCCACAAACAGGTACTTAGACAAGCACGCCCACCACACCCAGTGTCCACCAGCCTCAGGGTGGCAGAGTAAACAGCCCCAGCCCGGCAGGAATGGTTACTCTCCACACTCCCTGCCACCTCAGGCTTCTTCAGCAGCTCTGACTTCCTGGCTCTCTTAGGAATCCTGGCGGCTAAAGGACACCTCTCCCTGCTTCAGTGATCCAACCAACTAAAGGAAGCCTGGCATGGTACGTGGTAACACACAATCTGCCTTGTTAGGCAAAGCAATTCACAAAGTCCCCAAGGAACCACATTCCTCTAAGGGACAAAACATCTGAAAGGTCTCTATCAGTCAGGTCTCTATCAAAGACTCAATTTGCCTAAAACAGAAACAGGACAGACAAAACAACCGCCAATATCAGCTCAATGTAGTTCCCAATACTGATTATATGCTGGGAACCTGACAACTGAGTGGTGGAAAAACTGCAGCCCTGTTTCCCAGCTGCATAGTTGCCTCTTGGGACAGCTTCCTGTCGTACCTGAAGCTCTCAGTGTTTCTCTTTCAAATCCTGTCCAGTCAGCAGGCATTGAATAACCACCTGGGATAGGCAAGGCACCGTGCTGGATCAGGAGAGTCAAGCTAGCTTAATAGTTACCGTCCCTCAAAAGTAATCACCAGCTCTCTTTGAGTCCAAGTGTTAAACACAAACAGCAATTTATTCTTGCCTCTCTGTAGCAGGGAATGGTTGTGGGTCCCACACTGATAACTTGTATCATGTTCCCCAATAAATATGAACACTAAGAAATTCTGATTACAATAGTACATCTAGCAATGTTTTCAAAAGGAACCCTCACACAAAGAGGGTACATATTGTATTCCATCAATCCTTATAGGACAGTTAAGATAGCACTTTCTAATCCCTGATTTGACTTTGTCTAAATGGATACTTTCCTGTTTGCTAGTGATCCTAGTATATTTTGGGATTATTAACTAGGGCACATGCAATAAAAAAAGAAAAGTCCACCACACATGCAGAAATATTTCTTGGTGCCAATTAAGTCTCAGAACCAGCTTCATGTCCAGAGAAAATACACAATGATCAAATCAGACTTCTGCTTGAAGGCTGAGGGAAAAAAGGAATCATCACACCTGCCCATAAGATCAGTATTCCAATATACGGGTGAGGGGAGGAGACATGGTACATATTTGGTGTTTTCCCTCTTTAATTGAGAAGGCTCCGTTTTCTCAGACATAACTAATTGATTTTCAGAATACGTTTCAAGAACCCTCAGAAGATTTAGCAAAAATGGGACATAAGCTTGTTGAGCTTTCTACGCTACAGCATGGAGCATAATTATAAAGTTTCAGAATCCTCTCAATACCCACAATGCCAATACATCACAGGGGGGCAAGGGGAAAGCCATGGGTCTCAGGAGATGATGTGCTTCCAGCCCCTCAAGGTGGGTAAGGTATTATTAGGTTCATTTTAAAAGTGAAGCAACCACAGCCAAAAGAACATGGCTGTCCCAGGTTGCACAGCTAATGAGTGGAGAATAGTAATCATACCTAACAGTTATTAGGTGTTTACTATGTGCCAAGCACTGTTCTACATTAACTGACTGATACATATAACGATGAGGTCGGTTTTATTCTCTTTTTCCTATTTGGAAGCACAGCAGGATAAAGTGGTTTTCCCAAGTTCATAGCATCGGTGAGTGGTGATGTGAGAACCTGAGTCCAGGCCGTCAGGCTCCAGAATCCACACTCTCAATCACTCTTCTAAAACCTTGAATTCCACCTCCTGCCAAAATAGGATGCCACACACACCTGAATTGTGAGGTATGAAGGCATATTGGCTTATGTGGTTGGTGGTCTCAGTAGGATGCGTAACGTACTTTACCCTCTGAGATGACACAGAACACTGACTTCACAAAAAACTTAGAGAATGGCCATTTTTCCCCCTTGCTGTAATTTAGGGGGAAAAAAAATCTAGAGGTGCTGCTTAGAAAAATCAAGCAAAATTCCTAGCCGATGTTGCTTAGTTGGTTGAGCATTGTCCCATGCACCAAAAGGTTGCTGGTTCAATTCTCAGTCAGGGCACGTGCCTGGGTTGCAGGCTCAATCTCTAGTTGGAGGCTTGCAGGAGGCAGCCAATCAATGTTTTTCTTTCCCTCTAAAATTAATAAAAATATTTTTAAAAATTCATTTAAAATATTTTTATTGATTTCAGACAGGAAAGGAGAGGAAAGAGAGATAGAAACATCAATAATAAGAAAGAATCATTGATTGGTTGCTTCCTGTATGCCCCTCACTGGGGATGGAGCCCACAACCTGGGCATGTGTCCTTGACCAGAATCAAACCTGGGACCCTTCAGCCTGCAGGCTGATGCTTTATCCACTGAGCCAAACCAGCTAGGGCCCTAGTAGGCTTTTCTGCTGGTCACAATCAAGACATTGAATCCTCTGGACTTAAACACATCAAGAGGCTTTCCAGCTTGCCGCTATAATTCCCCTTCTTTTAAGAAGCATGACTCCTGCCTTAGCTGGTTTGGCTCAGTGAATAGAGGGGTCCCGGGTTTGATTCCAGTTAAGGACACATACTTCAGGTGCAGGTTCCCCAGCCCTGGTCAGGGTGTGTGTGGGAGGCAACCAATCAATATGTATCTCTCACATAAATGTTTATCTCTGTCTCTCACTCTCTCTAAAAGTCAATGGAAAAATATCCTCAGGTGAGGATTAACAAATAAGTATTCCTATCACAAAGATGTATTCACCCAAAAATGCTGACTATATACAAAGCTCTGATAAAAAGGTGAAGAAACTCTACCCTTTCACAATCATGAAATGTGTAGTTTAATGGGGAAAGCAGCCAAGAAAGAGGTGATTCTATCCATAGACTGTAATCAAGTGCTTTATAACCCAGATACAGTCTGAACAGCAATAGGTGGACCTAAAACAATTTTGAATGAAAGCAAGCCGTGACTGCCTAAATATGAAGCTAAGAAAAAGCAGCATGGTAGTTCAAATAGATTTCTAAATATTGATTATCTTGCAGCCATTGGTCCTCATGACCATGAAAAATATTACTACTTCTGGTCATTTAGGGAATTGAAATTCATTTCAGTCTGTATTGTTCAAATAAGCAACCTACAAATTTGATCTTAGTTGGTTTGGAAAATGATTCCATTTACTGCTATAACATTTGCAGAAGAGAAAAAATCACTTCTCTTGGACATTATTTACTTCAGTGTCTTATTCCACTATAAATACTTATTAAGCACCTAAAAACTACCCAAAACCAGGGACAGTCAATACTGTCCCATTTACAACCTCACCTGATTTCTTTTGTTCTAATCTCAAGACACTTAAGCTCTTTAATAGCTACACTTGAGCAGAAAACCAAATAAAAATGATCTACCTTAGACAACTAAGATAAAACAGGCATGATAAATAATTAGGTAGCATTTGGCCCACATGATGTTCTTTCAACTATTTGTTAAAAAACAATCAGTACCCAGCTACTTGAAAATGAAATATAGTACATATTTGTGTGGAGAATTTGATACCAGTAAATTTTCCATGTTTCTCTCATCTCACTATCCTCTCAAATTGAGGTTTCAGCCAATTGTACCTCATGGCAATAAGAACATCAGTCCAACTTGGTAAGATAAACCTTAAAAAAGTGATTATAGCCGAGACCGGTTTGGCTCAGTGGATAGAGCGTCGGCTTGCGGACTGAAAGGTCCCGGGTTCGATTCCAGTTGGGGGCATATACCTTGCTTGCGGGCACATCTCCACTGTGGGGGGTGCAGGAGGTGGCTGATTGAAGTCTCTCTCTCATCGATGTTTCTGACTTTCTATCTCTCTCCCTTCCTCTCTGTAAAAAATCAATAAAATATATTTAAAAAGAAAAGTGATTACAACAACAAAAAGGCACATGGGAACAGTAGAACCAAGCTTCTTGATTCTCACAAGATTAATCATCATTAAAAACTAAAAGAAACAACAGCAAAAAACACAAAATAAAACAATAAGAAAAACACACCTATATGCTGAAGTTAGCTGTTGCCTAAAAAGAAAATTTCCTAGAACCACTTCCCCTTACTCTGTGTGACCTTTTCCCATAATCATTCAGTTTAGATAATTCCTTCCCACATTCTCATAAAGCCCCGAAAGGCATGGGAAAAGTAAAGCAAAAGAGATTACATTTCACAGCATTAGGCTACTTAATTCTCATATTTCTCTTTATCCAATTTATTTCAAATTCTGGGCCTGAATTGAATGACTAATTGCTTCCAGCTTCCTAAAGTGGTTCAACTAGGTTCATGTAAGGCTTGCTAGAAACAGCAAGTAGAAAGTGGAATTTACATTAGTAAGAGTAAGTAAAAGAGAAGAAACTATAATTATGAAAGAAAAAAGTTTGAGCAATAGATTGGGAAAAGTAAGTAAACTATAAATAAGGTATGAGTGGGGTAGTAGATCGAGATGGGCTTTTGGGGTTCAGGAAGTATGTTTTAACTTACCAAATGAAGTTGAGATCTAAGGAAATTATGACATCACAACTACTGATACTTCAAAGACATTTGTTACATGAGTCAGAGGCCACATGGAAGGAGTAGGTTATGAAAGAATGTTGGTAGAATCAAATTGTTGGGAGGCTAAATGGGACTTTAGAAATATTAGAAACCAATTAGCTTAACCTTATTTTAAAGAGGAAGTCAAGAGAAGCTAAATACTGCTCAAGCACAGCAGCAAGATGGAAAAGGATGTCCTAATGCCTGTTCACCCCATATCACACCTCCTGCTCCTGCCTTGGCATGTGTGACCTTACCTTCTTCCAGATCAGCATCCTCCTTATCCTCATTCTCCACATCTTCAAAATGAAATTATGAGGCCAAATGAAAGACAAAGCCAGAGACCTCTATAAACTTCTCTTCTATTTTAGTTCTACTAATATAGCATTTCCCTGCCAACTAACACAACACTTAATACAGCCCCTCTGCATCAGCCTATCAGAAGCTGGCAACTGTTTTTACTAATTAGTTAAAAAAGAAAACAGGCCCAGCTGGCGTGGCTCACTGGTTGAGTGTCGACCTATGAACCAGGAGGTCATGATTTAATTCCTGATCAGGTAACATGTCCAGGTTGTGGGCTCGATTCCCAATGTGGAGCATACAGGAGGCAGCAGATCAATGATTCTCATCACTGATGTTTCTATCTCTCCCTCCTTCTCTCTTCCTCTCTGAAAAATATGTTAAAAAATATATTTAAAAAGAAAGAAAGAAAGTTGCACTTGCACTTGCCTACTGCAAGAACAAGTTGCAGTGATAAAGGCCTTTTTCTATTGAGCAGTATCAAGGATTATGTGGAAATGTGTTGAATGCAGGTAAGAAACAGAAAACTCTTAAAGGGAAGAGGAGAAGCTGTGGTGAAGCTAAAAGAAAGAAGAGAGCAGTGGGTATGTGATCTTTCAAGGATCAATTTAAGAACCTTTCCCTGAGTCCTGGGCTTACATCCTACTCTGCTCCTTCAAGAAGCTTGACCTCCAATAACTTATATAAGCTCCCTCCTCAGCTTCCTTGCCTGGAAACTGGGAATAAGAAAAATACTTTATGGGTTGTTAAGAGCATTAAATTAATATCTGTTTGACACCCTCATCAATGCCTGACACATAGTAAATACTGTATGATACATTTTCATAGGAAAGGAACCACTTTCTTAGGGATGTCAACCAGCATCCAAACCCTTTTGTTTTTTTAACTCTGTCAAAATGAAATAGGTATTTACTGACAGCCAGAACATGAAGGTGCCCCTCTCCTACACGTGCACTTGGGCAGAAGGGCCATTTGATCTGAACAGGATTGTTCGCTATAGAAAGGCCTATTAAATATGCCTCCCCACACCACATGTGTGCCACGAGTGAACCAAGTTCCAAAGAAAATTCTTTTAAGGGACCCCTTGGGGTGTTTCAGGGCAAATGCTCTCTGGATTGTTTTTTTCCATCATCTGAAAAGAGTAATTAGTTTAAAGTTTTCCCAGGTTGCCACTGTAGAAGGTGACAGAGTTCACCCTGTTCTTTATTGCTTTTCCTGTGCTCCAGGATGATTTTTAAATTAACTCAATCACTTCAGGGAGGAAAAAAATCCATATATTTAGATTCTCTAAAGAAAATCCTTGCCCTAGCCAGTTTTCTGAGAGCAGTCTGTGGACTGAAGGGTCTTAGATTTGATCCCAGTCAAGGGAACATGCCCAGGTTGCAGGCTCAATCCCCAGTGTGGGGCAAACAGGAGGTAACATATCAATGATTCTTTCTCATCATTGATGTTTCTATCTCTCTCTCCCTTCCTCTCTGAAATCAATAAAAATATATTTTTAAAAATGCTTTTCTCAAGAGCCTACTGATAGACACTGATGATGAGACTGTATATGCAGTCCATTAGCAGTTATGCTGATGAACAAAATATGTAAGGGAAAAGGAAAGGATGGGACTTACTTGTGAAGCTGGAGAGGAGAAGGGAAAAAGAGGACATTCTTTTTTTTTTCTGTTTTACTATATTTTTTTATTTTTTTCATTTTATTGATTATTTACAGAGAGAAAAGGAGAGGGATAGAGAGTTAGAAACATTTATGAGACATCAATCAGCTGCCTCCCGCACGCCCCCTACTGGGGATATGCCAGCAACCAAGGTACATGCCCTGAACCTGAATGGAACCTGGGACTTTTCAGTCCGAAGGCTAACGCTCTATCCACTGAGCCAAACCGGTTTCCGCAAGGGGACAATCTTTAAGGTGCAGAATATCCTGGGACAAGTTTTTTGTTTTTTGTTTTTTTTAAATATATTTTATTGAATTTTTTTTTTTTACAGAGAGGAAGGGAGAGAGATAGAAAGTCAGAAACATCGATGAAAGAGACATCGATCAGCCGCCTCCTGCACGCCCCACAGTGGAGATGTGCCCGCAAGCAAGGTACATGCCCCCAACCGGAATCGAACCTGGGACCTTTCAGTCCGTAGGCGGACGCTCTATCCACTGAGCCAAACCGGTCTCGGCTGGGACAAGCTTTTGAAGTATTTTGAGCTTTTCCAAAATGAATAACATGATGTCCCTTGTGGATAATCACTCCAGAAGCCATGAAGTCCATGCAGAAAGCATTTCATTGTGGCTGAAGTTGATCATGATAAAAGTTTTAGATGAAGGTCTGGACTCTAATAAGTCATACATACCTATTGCTGCCCATATGCTCCTGCTTCCCAAGTCATAAAATTAGACAGCCATTGGCTATGCTGTTACTGGGTATCTTTTTCTTTTCCTTCCTTAAGTTTTTAAAGTAAAAGTTATTTTGAGACTAATACTTCAAACAAACAACGAAGTTCCAGGTATCATTCTTTTCCTTATCTTTCAGGTTTCATTTTTAATTACTTTTTAAATGTAAAGAAGGCAATATAAAAATTAGGAAATGTATTTACCTAAAATAAAATAATGGGAAAGGAGGGAGAGAACTAGCATTTTTAAAGTATCATTCTTGTCCTAAGTAAGTACCATTCTAGATTCTTTAGGCAACTTTTCTTGTACCTTAACCCTCTTATAACTGTAGGAGAAAGGTATCAGTGATCTCATTTTATAAATTATCAATGTTCAGTGCAAGTCTCTACAGTAACAGAAATGTTCTATATCTGTGTCATCAATACAATAAATATTAGCCACAAGTGGCCTCTGGGTAGTTAAAATGTGGCTAGTGTGACTGAGGTACTGAATTTTTAATTTTATTTAATTTGAACTAATAGCCATGTGTAGCTAGTGTTTGGAAATTGCTCGAGATGTTAATACTGAGGTTCAAAGAAATTAGGTCAATTTTAAGATTAAACAACCATTGCGTGGCAAAGCCAAAATTTGGACTGGATCAATCTGATTCTAAAGCTTCATTCTTTTCTTTACAATAACTCAAAGAACTATGGTATTTTAAAACAGTTCTCTTTCATATTGAAACATCAGAATGGGGGCTGAATAAATCATGTGGTTACCAGAACCAAAGGGCTACTGAAGTTAGAAGGAATTTGCAGAGAATAGAAAGGATACAGAGATTATGAGTCCTGATTTGATCTGTAATAATTCCTTGAAGTTAATACTACTCACATAAGTTAGTCATTTTAAGAGAAAAAAAATGGAAATAAATGTAAATTCATTAAAATCACAAAGGAGAAAGTAAGCTAGGCATTGCCACAACTATGAGTCTATTCTTGAACACAGCTGAGGAGAGAATAAAAAAAAAACATAGAGGAGGAGGCAAGAGCTATGGCTTTGAAGTAGAATATGTGTTCAACAAGAGGTATTACTTACTAGTCACATACTCACTGTGTTACTTAGACAAGTTATTAATGTCTATGAGCGAGTGTCTACATGTATAAAATAAAAAAATAATTAACTCAGAAGGACTGCACTAGGAATTAAAAGAACTAACAGTCCTAAAGCAGTGCCTTCTTGATTCACTACAGATTCAGTGTATAGTTGCAGGAATCATTGGGTGGGAGAGAGGCATCACATTCCCACGGTTCTGAAATATATTCACTAATGCCTCCACTTTGCACATCATTTTAATTTGGTATTTAAACAAAACAAGTGCACATAGCACTGCTGTCATTTTCAACACTTTAAAAAGTATCATGAAATATTTTGAAGAAATGTTCTAACAGTTCCTAGAATCAAGGTCACTTACTTTCTACAGCTGGAGAGGAAAGGTTATAATGTTCATGCACAGAACATTTATGAAGCAGCTGCAATTCAGGCCCTAAAAACTGAAACCTTATGTTAACATAGACATGCTCTAACATTCTCTAGGCAAAGGCTACTACACTACAAATTCTAAATGGGTCATGTTGGATTGTGATTTTAACCACAAATTACCATCTTTATCCTGGAGAGAGAAGAAAGTGCTTTTCAGAAATACATACATGGAACATAAATGATATATGTAGAATGAAACCAGGGTTTAAAAAGATCTTATGAAGTTTATAGCACCCCAGGTCCAATAAATGCACACAGCACTGCAGTTCTTTAAAACAGAACAGAGAGGGTGAAAAAACTGAACTCTTTGAAAAGGGGGCAAAAAAGCAATTATTTTAATTTTAGAGAAACCAAATAAGATATTTCAGCTGCAACTCATTTAAATAAAATTTCTAGGTAAATTTCTCAACAGTTTTATAAAATTCAAGTCTATTCTGTGTGCTCTCAGGCTCTGAAAGCATAATACAAAGTTTTCTCTTTGAAACTCCCAAAAGTCCAAACTTTACATGAGCAGCTAATACATTTCACATCAGAATAGACAAAGAGAGCATCAGCACACTAAATGTTATCAAGGTCAAAGAAAAGAGAATGTCAGAGTTCCATTATCCACTAAGGTTGTTCAATGATTAAGCCAAACTTACTGTTCCTTTTGCTTTACAGAGAAATATGAGATGCTGCTAGATTTGAGAGGACAAGTAGGCATTAAGGGAAGCAAGGGAAATGGTATAAGAACTGAACTTTATGATTGCCTACATTTTCCATTTAATGTGATAACAACCTTCCACACCAATTTCAAAATTGGTACTAATTTGAAATAACTGAGTAAATTTCATGATTACTTTTTATAAATTGCTTTATCATGACTTAAAGTAATGAGTTTGTAAGGTAAAAAAAAGAATTCTCCAAATTGATCATTAATTCATCACTTCCCATTGTTATTTTTCCCTGTATCATTTCTAAATCATTTATCATACAGCCAACAGATACTTGATATTTGTCCTTTGTTGTTAATCCTCACCCAAGGATATTTGTCCACTGATTTTTAGAGAGTGGAAGGGGGAGAGAAAGAAACATCAGTACATCAATTGGTAGCCTTCTGCAGGGCCTGGGATCAAACCTGTAATCTAGGTACATGTGCCCTTGACCAGAATCAAAACTTGGACCCTCCAGTCCACAAGCCGGTGCTCTAGCCACTGAGCCAAACTGGCTAGGGTGACCTCTTTCTTCCTTTCTCTGTCTTTCCTATTCTGTCTTCCATGTACACAGACACTCATATGTATGTTCTCATATACAAAATAGCACACCCCTTCAGAAAACAAGCTACTTTGCTATTTCTGAATTCACTTGCACATACAAGCCTCATTGTCATGACTATCCTAATGTTTTGGATAAGTCTATCTGTGGCCTTTAGCCTTAGGTGGACGCTCTCATTGGCTTCCATGTAAACAAGACAAGGAGGTGGCTCTTTTCATGTGCTGAAAAGGCACCATCCGGAGAGCACTGTGCACTTTCTGCTGTTGAATTAAATTACACCGTGGAATTTGACATTTAAGAGTCAAAGGACTGATATCTGCTCATGCTCCCATCAGTGCTTCCTCATTCATTTTAAAGGGACAGGATCTTTAAAGGGCAGATTGAGACATCTAGTGTTCCATGGCAGCCACTGCAGAATCTTCACTGGATTGAGGTCTATGGGATGATATGGTTGTGGTCTAGTTGTTTAATTCTGAGCCTGAGTATCAATCCTTTTCACTGATTATGGGAGCTAACTCATACCCATTAAATGCATGGCTTTATTTTGTACATTATAAACAAAAGAAAACAAACAGACCAAAAAGTATCCATAATAATGGGGAGGTAGAGAGGTTTAACATTTAGCACTTGGGTCTAGACCCAGACTTGGGTTCAAGTCCTTACTCCTCACTTTACTGAGTCTCTCTCTTTACTTGTACAGTAGGTATGATATCTCAAAGGATGGTGCCTGGCATTTTTGGAAGAGATCAATACCTGGAAGTTTTTGTTACTAGGTGAGACACTAAAGGTTGGGTGTGGGCTTAGTAATTATGTCATTCCATTCATAAAATACAATTACTTGGAACCTGATGCTATGTCCTCCCCATCCACTTAGGCCAATTCAGTCAGGAGAGTTCAGGGCTCCACAGGTGAGAAGGAGATTGAGATGATCTTTGGAAATCAGAATCACTAAGAAGAGGTCACAGTTTATGTTTTAAAAACTGGCAAGCAAAATATTACTTCCAGGATTTGTGCAACCAATAATAATCATAATGACTGCTTATCTTTTTCTATCTTTTTTCAATCTCAGGCCACACCTTTTTTGGTGGTGTTTCTATCTCACCCATGTCCCATGTTTACAGACACTTCATAAACCATCCTCCATGGTGAGAATCCTCTCAATGTGATCTTCGGGAAATTTCACTTGTAAGAAATTAAGCTGCATTTTGAACTCCAGTATGTCCATCTTTAGTGCCTTTGGCATATTTGGTTCAAATGCACTGGGAACTGAGGAGCATGGCTAATGGTAGCTTCTTGTTTGGTGGATACAATAAACTTTCCTTTAAGTGTAACTTTATAATGTTCAGCTCTAAATGGGGATTCTGGGGTGACTGAGTGTTTACCATACACAGATGCCCCCAAGGGTTGGTGCATTTGAATGCTGCCTGAAAAGTGATGCCTAGGGTTGCCAGATTTAGTAAATAACATCCAGGACAACCAATTAGATTTGAATATTTTTCACTCTAAGTTCATTCTATGGATTACTTAGCAACCTTGGGATCTGAAGGGGTACTGACTGAGCACTGGGTTCAGTATTTCAGGAGTTTTGTAGATCACCCAGAATGGTCTACAGAACTTGCTTGTGCAGGTCTACAGGATAATCACCTAAATAAAAACCCTCTACACGATAGTCTGGCTGACATTCACCCAAGAAGCATCAAGACTAGCACTGGTTGTGTGAATATTAAAATACATACTGGCTGGTAAACAGATGTTGCCCTCAATATCTCTAGTGTCTATCCTACACCAGCCCCACATCCTGCCATTTCACCAAGGATATCCAAGACCTTTTCACAATTCAGTGACTGAAAGACAAATGTCACAACATGGATGGCTCTTGAGGCATATGCTATGCTCAGTGAAATAAGTCAGACAGAGAAAGGCAAATACTGTTATGTTCTCACTTGTATGTGGAATCTTAAAAAAAACACACACACGCACATACATAAAAACCAAATCAAACAGACAAACAAAAACTAAGCTCACAGAAACAGAACAAATGGGTGGCTGCCAGAGGTGGGGAGCGGTGGATAGGGGAAATGGGTAAAGGCAGGCAAAACATATAGAGTTCCAGTTATGTGATTGATAAGTTCTGAGGATCCAATGCATAGCATGGTTACTGCAGTTAATAATACTGTGTTACATAGTTAAAACTTGCTAGGAGAGTAGATCTTAAAAGTTCTCATCATAAGAAAAGCATCTGGTAATTGAGGTGATGGATGTTAACTAAATTTACTGTGGTGATCATTTTGTAATATACACATATATGAAATCATTATGGTGAACTTAAACAATATTATATGTCAATTATACCTCAATAAACTGGGTGGGGGAGGAGAACTGCACTGGAGAAGCAGAAAGAAGTGGTGGGTGCCTTCAAATAGAGTTAGGAGACTACAAATTGTGGTCTTACTATCAGAGATGTGACATTATTTATCACATTAGAACAAAGATTCACATTGGGAATATTGAAATGTTATTTGTTTCCTTTAAATAAACTAATTTCCATTCTAAATATCATTGCTCTGGTTGATTTATGTTCCTATAATAGAATCAGGAAAACTCATATTTTAGCTAAAAGAAACTTTTGTTTCATCTGTTCCTGGTCCTCCCCATTCTGTCAAAACACATTTGATAAAAACAAACAAAAAACAAAAACAAAAAGAACACACATACAACAAAACAAACAAATAAACAAAATCCTGAAGCCCACAGAAGTTCAGCAATGCCCAATGTGCCATAGCTAGTTAGTGATTGAGCCAAGAGGAGAAGTGAGAGAGATCTTCAACTCCTGTTCTAGAGCAGAGGTGGGCCCACTGCCTGTTTCTGAATGGCCTGGAAGCTAAGAATGACCTTTATATTTTTCTTAATTTAAAAAAAATTGTCTGTTATTGTCTTAAGTATTGATATTCTAAGTAAGATTTTCCATTTGGAAGGGTTCTGGTGACTTGGTAAAAGTTTGTATCCTGTTAATAATCAGCACACCAGCTTACAAGGACATGTTTCTCCAGGGAGACTTTGAACAGGGAGGTGTTTATGACTGATATTTTGATCGGCCTTCCAGCTTTAACAGGACTGCTCTGTTTTGCATTGCCACCATCAGAAAGTTCCTTTCCCTGCCTTTTCCTGTGGATGTGCTGCCATGCATTAGTATGTAGGGTGATTGCTAAACACTTAATAATCAGTGGGAGTCTGGCATCCACCAATCAAAATGGTAACTGGAAGGGGCTGGTGCTACTATGAAGGTCCTTTCTTTAGCTTTTTTTTTTCCCCTATAAAGAGCCAGAAAGGCAATAAAAGTCAAATGGTACTGAGGGGAAAGGGCTTGGAGATGAGGAGCCTTAGGGTCCACAGGGTAAAAAAAAAGATAATGTAGAAAATAATTTTAAAAAAAAAGAAAATAATTTTTAAAAATTATCCTAATTTTTAAAAATTATAATTAATAGTAGACTAAGAAACATATACATATATTTATTATAATGTATATAACATGTAAATTATATTTTATATATGCATATATTTGCCATTAAAGACTAGTTCAGGAAATAGACCAGATTAATGCAATGATATATATTAAAAGCCTAAAAATACTCAGAAGAGAAAGGGCATAGGATAAATGATATGTGTGATAGTGCTATTTACTTCCAAATTGTAGTATACTATTCCAAAATTGGAAATAACTTCAACATCCAATAATAGAGAATAATTAAATAAATTTTGGGATATGATATAATGGGACAATATAGTCATTAAAAATACATCTAAAAAGAACCTGCAGCAACATGGATAAGCAATGTAAAAGTGATTGATAGAGGAGAAAGAAAGAAAGAAAGAAAGAAAGAAGAAAGAAAGGATATAAAATCTATGTTTATATGTCAAAAAATCCCTTATTGAACATAAATAATACATAGTAAAAAGCATAAAAATTATCAAATTTTAACACTATCCTTGGCTACTGAGATTAAAGATTATTTCTTTTCTTTATATTAAATATATATTTCAAGTTTTCTAAAAGGGTTGGGTCTGATTCTTATAACTAAAAATAAACTAAGTAAAATTAAAAAATACTTTAAATAACAGGGGGGAAGGCAAACTTGTTTAGCAATGCTCAAACAAAAACACACACAAAAAAACAAAAACACAGATTTTTTTTTAAATACACACAAAAAAATAAGTCTTTCAAAATCTGTTTCTGAACTTCCATGTTCTAAGGCCTTCTGCAGCAGCAAGCTGAACTGAGAGTAATCTGACCAGGAGATGTCACTGTTCCACTTCTTACTTGGAGCACAACTCAAGATGCTCAATTTTACTCTTTCAGAGAGACAAAACAAAACTACAAATTCCCATGTCACCGCATGAAGGGTTGTAGATTTTCCATCTTTCAGTTTCATTCCAAACTTCCTTTTACAATAACTGGAATGTCAAATGCTTTTCTTAAAAAAACATGCTGTGACTATGGTTTTATAGTTATGAAAGATTCTGTTGTTGGTTGCTTAAAAAAAATTGTCACCCATAGGAAAATCACAGACTTAACTCACACTTGTCAAACACATACTTCCAGGCCTAAAAGTAATGAATTGAGAAGTATTCAAGATTGTCAATAGGCATGAGAGTTAACAGGGAATTAAGTGCTTCCTGGATTTCTAATGCTCACCCCATCTCTGATAGGAAGCTGGAAGGTGGAGGGGGTGAAGAAGGGTGGTGAGAATGGGGCTGATGGTCAATCCTATCAGGCCACCTACAATGTGGAAGTAGCTAAAACTCAGCCCCCTGCTTTGTATAGGGTCATCAATGCTTCTGTGTCAATGAATACAAGAATGACTGAGAAAGAAGAAGGATGTGTTTTTAAAATGGGTCATCTTGTATTCTGCAGATTTCCTGCCAACCAGATCACCTGTTATTTGGGCAGCTGAAGAAAAAAAAAAAAGATTTAGGAATGTGCAAGCAAGACAGGCTATTTGGGTTTCCAGTGGAAGATCCAGAGCCTATCAGTCAGCTAACATGTGTCCTCACCTTTTAAGAAAAAATGATAATTAAGAGATCAATAGCATCAAATGATCATTCCCACAATGGGGTTTAGGCAGCTAAGCTGATGAACCGAGGACTCTGAAAAGCTCAGATAAAGTGTAAACAGTCACTTTCTAGCACATAAATTTCAGGTCACCAAGATCTCTGTTTTCTGCCACCAGTTGACTTTTAGACAATGACACCCTCACATACATACACACACACACACACACACACACACACACACAATGATGCTTCAGCAGCCTTCTGAACATGATTTACATTAAATGCATATTAAATGAATCTATGCTCACTGCAAAGAATCACAGCACTAATACAATATTTCTACTTACATGGAGATCCAAATGCAATTCACTTCTGTTTGTCTTCTCTCTCTCCTCAAGAAGTAGAAAGGGACAGGCTGGTCCAGCTTTATGGCCCAGGACCCACGCACCTCCATCCCTGATGGGAAGGTCCTTAGTGGCTGACTGCTCATTGAAGCAGTCCCGGGGAAAGGTCTCGGAGGAGATGCCTAGACAAACACATAGAAGGCTTTCAGTGACACAGTGGCCAGAAAAACATCACACTACCATATTTAGGGACTCATGTGGGCCATTTCATACTACCTTCCTTTCTGTACGTTTTAGAGTTTGCTTTCCTCCAAAAGTGTTTTTCTTAATTACTATACTGAATCACACTAACAAAAAATTAAAATATGTGCCCTCATACTGCTTTACAAAAAATAAGCCTATGAGCTCAACTCTACTCCCTGTTCTTGATTACCAATCTTGCTATGTATACCATTCTCATTCAGGGTAGAATCAGGGAATGAGCTGGAGGACAGAAGCCAGCAGGCTGGGTTGTTGGCTTTATTACTAAAAGCTGTCACCTGAGGCAAGTCACTAGTGTGTGTGTCTTCTATTTCAGGAACTACACGGTGCTCATCTTCATTGTGGGGGATGGAATCATCATGAGTGGTGCACACTGGCCATTGGTCAGCTTGCTGAACATGTGAGAGGCTGCCTGAGTGAACTATGTGGAACTCACTTTCCTCATCCCCCCAGAATGAGCGTGTTCTGCTTTTTCTTATTTACATGTTAGGATGAGAATAGGCAAGTGTGTGCCAGGCACTGTTCTCAGCCCTGTGCTTTGATTTTTTTTTAAAAGGACCATATTGGCAGGTATCATTAGTGTTCCAATTTTAGAAGAAGAAACTGAATTACAAAGATCATACCATCAGTAAACGGTAAAGTTAGAATTGAACCCAGTTAAATGCTAGAGGCCATGCTCTCAAAGACCAGACTATATGGCCTCTGCTTCATATTCTTGTGATGACAATGTGTGTTCTATCACAAAAGGACTTTGTGGTCGAATAAGTGTGAGAAAAGTGGCATGTCTTATTCCTTGGAGCTAAGACTCATGTTAGCACATTACAGACCTTGAGTGTCCTTTAGTAAAGAAATTTAGCTCTGTATAATAGTATTTTCCACACTTATTTAACCACAGAATCCATTTAAAGGGGCGCCCGATAACCTTGTTGAAAGCCATTAGTATTCCAATGGAACATAGTTTGGAAAACACTAGCTTAGATCACCTCTAAAGTCCCATGTGACTCTCAAGTTCTGGTCCTCTTTTAATTCCTGGTAAGCAACCTTAGCAAAATATTATGCAACTAGGCAGAAGTTAAGGGTTTAGGCTCAGTGTACTTTTGCAATAGAGATCACCACTGGATATATGATAGGCTGTTTATTACACATAATCCTTGTAAGAGTGTCTCTTTGGCAGTGACCCAAAGCCAGCCAGTGATTTCCGCCCTGCTGCAAAAGTACTTTCCAGTGACTTGAGCTGAGAGTAAGCCAGCTAACAGAGGGATCATGGGATAAAATGCTTCTCCTTTCTATGAGAGTAGCATTTTAGAAGAAACACTATTTAAAAATGGCCAAGGTTTTGCTTGTTGTTTACTTATCCAATCAGCTGATTTCCAAACACCTCAGAGTGAAAGGTGAGGCAGGTCCCAGTGTATCTACAGTTGCCCTCTGGCAGGCTGCCCATAGAACACTCTCTGTGGAGACTGAGAACGGTGAGAGTCCAGGGCCTCGGGTGTCTACTCTGCTGACAGGGTGTCCAGGTTATTATAACTAAGCTCTTCCTTTCCTTGAGCCAGATGTCTTAGAGTGAGAGTCGTTTCAGTCACCTGGCCTCACCCTCTCCATATGCCCCTTACTACCTACACTCTCCAGAGTGTTTGCTTTGGCCTTCCTGTTAGTGCCCCCACTCTGGCTCTAAGAGGAGGCACTCTGCTAAGTCCCTTCACTTTATCTTCCTGGTGACCCTGAGAGGAAGGTTGCCATGCTTTCATAGACGAAGAGATTCAAGCCCAGAGCCTTTTGAGCTGCCATTATATGGCTCATCTCTCTCCCAAAATATTTCTGCTCATATTGGCAAGAAACAAGAAAATAGACCTTTTTAAATTTATGGTATACGCTCACCATGCTACATTACCTTTAGAAATGTATTAATTACTAGCCCTATTTTTCATTTTATGGCCCTCTACTTTTCATTTTTATTTTGTATAGCTGCCGGTTTTAAGTAAAGTTTATACTGGTTAATAAAACGACATAAAGCATAATATATACATCACAGAGAACATAATGTACAACACCTAAGTTAGTTAGACATCCAGATCAGCAAAGGCACATTGTTTGGTGAGCAGAAGTTCATCATTTGGGTTTAAGAGAGTGGTGAGTTCCCACAATAACTAAGATCTGTGTCATTAGAGAAAATGAAGATGCACACACAAACTAACTTGTGCACCCTGCAGTGCTATCCAACACAGCATTCATGAGGTGTGGAGTGCAACCCAATCCACTCCTGTGCAGAGGAAAGACAGCATGCAGTTTAGGTAGAAACAATACAAAGGAACTTTGTTTTAGAATAGTTTTAATTTTAAAGAGCCAATTTCTCATACCTATTGTTTAACCAGACAAAATCCCAATGAAGAAAACATGCAAGGTAAAAACCATGGCACTTAGTAATTTTCGTGAGAATCAATTTGACAGTACAGGATCAAGGGCAGACGTAAGTAACATTAAAACATTATTCTTAAACATCTGACAACGTAGGTTAGGACATAGAACAAATTCAACATTAGAAAGCACATAAACTTATAAAGTAAGTCTTTTAATGGAAATTTTAATAACAACAATATAAATTTTTTTGAATAGTTAGAAATAAAGCACATGTCTATATTTATTAAAATGGGTAGTAGCCACACTACTCTCTTCAACTGAATAAATTTAATAAAGAGAAGGAAAACTTACCTAAAATTAGGTAAGTATATTCTGTCAGAAGTTAAATGCCATTTAATTTTCTGATACAGATTTTGAGGTATTTGATTTTTATTGAACGTTTTGTAAAAAGCTTACAAGTTTAATCAACCTAAGCATATATCTTTCCCTTTCATGTGTATATTGTAAATTTGTTTTTTACTCAATATTTATTGCTTATTTTGCTCCTCAAAGACATTCCAACAGCTGGATGGACCACACATACACACACAGATTAATTCTACAACTGACCACTATTAATAACAACACATAGCACAGTCACAGTACGGTAAGGGCGACTTACCTTGGAACCACCTGGAAAGTGTGTGCTTGTCTCAACCATTCAAATGATGAGCTGCACTTCCTGATGCTAACCTACAACATCAGACTGGGGTTTTGCTGTCAATTATCAATGTAATGGAAGCAGAAAGAAAGGAAAGGTAATATGCCATTTACAACTGAAAGTAGTATCCATACCTTATCTTTCCAAAATTGAATGTCTCTCTACCCATGGTACATTGGAGTATTGTTACCCACATCTTTACTCCTGCCCTGTATGATTATTATGTACCCAAGCCTTACCAGTTGTCTTGGTAGTTCTTCCCATTGGCCCATGTATATTGGATATGACCTCGTGACCTGTTTTGGCCAATTTAATGTGGGCAATATGACACTGTGCCAATTCTGTGGGAAAGCCTTACTAGTAAGAAGCACTGTGTTTTTACATCCTGCTTTGTGTTTGTGCCATCATTATTTGACAAGCCCATCCTAGGGAGCCTGGAATTAGACACACAGAGCAGACCCAAACACAGTCTTACTGCCTGGAGCCAACCTTAGCTAAACCTAGGTCAAATCAAATGAACCTTAGCCAACTCCTAAGCCAATGAATGGGAACAATAAATATTTGCTGTGAGCCATTGAGATTTGGGGTTCATTGTTGAAATAGCTGCCTACTACACTCTCTACCATCTGCCTCCACCAAAAGCACTACACTTTAAACCATTTCAGCTGAGCAGGCTTAAAGACTATGATAATCTAATTTGTACTAAAAACAATTATTCAATGTATTCAATTTAAAAAATAAAGTGAATACTCATAGCATGCCCATTACCTCGTTCATACCAAGATTCACACACAAACTACATTGTATTTTAAAAAGTTAAACTTATTTACTAGATAATGCTTTTAATTATCTAAAGAATATATGTCCACTTATATAAAGATACTTTCAAATAGAAACTTGCAAACATATTATGTAATTTTACAAACTTATAGTGTCTTTTAGCCTTTCTTTTTTAACTTTTCGGTAATACCTCACTTGACAGCAATTGAAGTAGTTATGCCTCCAAAAAGAGAAGAGGGGGAAAAAAAAGCCTGAAACTCTCATGATTTTTTATTCTTATGCTATAGTTCCCAAGGCCATTCATCACACACGACTTAAAATAAATCCAAGAGGTGACGTTTCCCCAACCGTGAAAATCAGAACTGATATGTAAATGTAGACAGGTTGTCTTATGTTATGTTATTCAAACATGTACTTACAGGCAAGAGAGACAGCAATCTAGATGTGTAGCTAATGGAAAGTGACTTTAAGTACTTGTAGGGAGGTGTGTGCCTGTGTGTGCAATTATTTATGTCTATATCAAGAAAGGCAGTGCTTTGGCAAAAATACAGTCTCATGGCTGGTTTCTGTCAATTAGGGCTCAACTCTTTCTTGTTCTATTGCCCTCATTTTCATTTCTAGTGATGTTAAATGATACAATCCCAGCTAAGTAGACATAATTCTGAAAAAGCCTCTTATCTAGCCATCCCAGCCTCTAATTCTTCTTGCTAAAAGTATGTGGAAAGAGAAATCATGAGCAAGGGCAGGTAGGGAGAAGGCTGACATCCTCTGCCTGGGATTGTATAATGTAACATCACTAGAAAGGAAAATGAGGGCAATAGAATGAGAAAGAATTGATCCCTAAATGATAGAACCAGGGAGTAAGCTATGTCAATTTCAGAATCTATGGGAAAAGCATCCATATCAACTAACAAATGCAATGTTGTTAATATTCAAATTCAAGCAAAATAAAATAAAAATTAGAGCTGGAAAAAATTTTGCATATCTTTCCACCCACCTGCTCATTTTATAGTTGAGGGAACTGAAACCCAGAAAGATTGTGATATTTCCAACACAACTCTCTAGTGGCAAAAGCAGAACTAAAATCCAGATTCCAGGGAAATTGTGCATGCTATTTAGAGAACATTATTGCCAATCTACAAATGGGAATACTGAGTTTTGAGAAAGAAGTAGATGCCAATGGTTGGGATGAAGGTGGGTTCAGCTTCTGGCTGTGACCTTGGCTAATTGCTAGACCTTGGTGGAATTACTAAGCCACCCTGAATCTCTATGTCCTCATTAATAAAATGAAGATAACAAGAATATACCTCTGCTCAAAATTGTTTTTTTCAAGGACTTTTCCTGGAGTTGGGGGTGATGTATTGATGAGGGATACAAACAAATCCCTGTTTCAAGTAAAGAAACCTGCATGTAATGAGAGCATATTAAACATCACAGGCTGATGTTAAGGATTATTTTTTTTTTGTCAAAGAAGACAAAGAGAAAAATAATTAAATTCATAAGAATTCTCGGTAGCACTGCACTGCAGCAGATTCCAAATCTGTCCAGATCCTAAAAATAGAACTCACGTCATCAAATGCAATAGCTCCAAGTACACGGCTAATCATCTTCAAAAAGAGCAGCTCTTCAGGGGCCTTCACAGACACCCTATGACAATCAAACATGAGCCTACGGCCATAAATAAAATTATTTATAGACATAGTTTTAAATGAAATCATATTTTAAAGAGGTACATGAATACATATTGTTATGATTATTACATTAACCTCTCTCCAGGATCATTTCCTGTGAAGAATACAGATGATAGACAAGAAGCAAATATTACTCAAGTCAGGACTCATTTACAGCAGGAGTTATACTGCGTATTTTAAACACCTGAAAAACAGGGGCATGTATTTAAAGTAGCACAGTGATGCTGAGTTACTCTGCTTTAAACTGAATAAAAGGTAGGAGCAGATGCATCAAAGTATGGTTTGATGCAGAAAAGACCAAGAAAGAATCAAATTTGGAAGATTCCAGAATTCACTGAGATATTAAGAGCCTCGTTCCATTTTCAGTAATAAGTGCTTAAGAAATTAATTCCTTCTAATTCCTATGTGATCAAAAATTTTTATATTAACAAAAAAATACTGAGGTGAAGAACAAGAATACAAAAGTTATCTATAGTATCTATTATAAATATACTGAGTAACATTTTTCCTTCTTATGTAAAATTATTTTAGTTATTATGGGGATAGTTGCATCAATGGGGAAACTGACTCTTGAAGAGATATCACATAATTACTAATTATCTTAATAGCTAAGAAGGTATAACAAAAACTATAAAATACTAATACCTTTTCAAATATAAATGATTTTAAAAGATTCACAAAGACCAAAATATATATAACAAGATTAATAAAAATAAAGGCACATATGTCAATAATAAGGGTAAATATTTAAGAGATTAGAAACAAAATATTCCTTTGAGTGTCCTTGCAAACAAAGCAAGAACATTTGGTTATCTCACTCCTATTATTAAAAGAAAGAAACAGTCCAGCTGGTATGGCTCAGTTGGATGAGCATCACCCCATGCACCAGGAGGTCACTGGTTAAATTCCCAGTATGCAGTAGGTAGTAGATAAAATTTCTCTCTCATTGGTGTTTCTCTCTCTCTCTCCCTTTCCCGTCTTCTCTCTGTAATCAATAAAAACATATTTTTTAAAAGAAAGAAACATATTGATCCTTCAGGGCTGACACAGATTTTTCTGATATTAAATTTTGAGAGACATTATTTAATAGAATTAGTTCCACCCTAGCCTTAGCTTCATCCTAGCTGTTTGACCAACAATTGATTTCACAAAACCAATGGGGCTAGTCTAGTTATTGATCAATAGCCGTTGTCCTCCTAACTAGAGAGGTTTGGAAATGTCTTAATTTCCCAATAATTTGGAATTGAAGTGATGAGTTCTTCATCAGAGCAGCTAAGTCTGGCCTTTCTGAAACAGCCAGATTCTTAAATGGTCCCCTTTTGGCAAGGTGTCTTAGGCTCCCAAGTTTTCTATCTTCCTTCTCCCACCTGGCATTAGTAGTAAAGAAGAACCTTGCATTTTACCCCCAACTACCGTAGCCTGATTTATCAGTTTCTCTTCCCACAAATCCTTTTTTTTTTCCTTGTAAGCCATGATAAGATATTCCGAGTCACAGTACCATGATGTTGGTGAATCAGCACCAGAACATCACTGGCAATTGGACCTCGGTTCAGCAATCTCAGTTCTTGAGTTCTGGCTAAGAAAGAATTTGGAGCCAAGACTCTATAAGAGAAAGTTTATTTAGAAAGTCACAGAGAAAGAAGAAATAAATGGCAGAAGAAATGGGCTCAAGTTACAGAGAGAAAAGAAGGGCCTTTGGAGTGTAGGAGAGAGAAAGGTAAAGAGGGGAAGGAGAGGAAAAGGAGAGAGGCAAGGGAGTAGTCCTAGGAGGGCGAGTGCCCACAAATTCATGTTCTTCAGGGTCAGTGATGTCCTACTTATGAGACATTTATTATATGTCACACACTTTACATACATTTCACATTATTGAGAATCTTTACAATAATCCTGAAAGGTAGTTATAAGCAAACCCTATTTTAAAGATGAGGAAACTAATGAAATAGAGAATACCTAAGAAGGTATTGTCCAGGGTCAATCAGTAATTAGTAGAACTAGGTTCTGAAACCAGAGCCTAGAATTAATCTCCTGCCATAAACAACTAGGAACTAAACAAAACAGAAAACATAAGTATTCGATTGCAAGCAGCACAGTATTATAATACTTGAGATGTGTAAAACAAATTAAGTGAGTCTAATAATTGCCTAGGCTAAAAGGTCATTTCTAAAAATAATTGATAGGGTCCAAGTGACTTCTGGAGCATTATCAATTAGTCTAACATATATAAAATTAGAAGCATGGGTGCAAGAAAAACAGAAAAATATATAAGCAAATACTGGCTAGAATTTTCCAAATTCGATAAAAATTATAAACCCACAGATCAAAGAAGCTCAATAAACCGTAAAGGGGATAAACACCAAAAATAAAATATATATATACACATATACATATACATATATATATGGCTAATATGCTAAGTGTGTGTCTTACTGGTCACTATGATGTACACTGACCACCAGGGGCCAGACACTCAATGCAGGAGCTGCCGTAATACACACTGACCATTTACAAAGAAACAGCACCTCAGACCTGACGCCCACAAAGCAACACCCAGCTTCGCTCAAGTGGGATACAGGCTCCGCCACCACTATGGAGTGACAGCCCACCAAATCACAGCCAATGCTGTTTGAGACCCCCTGGTGCAAAATGTGGCCCATAGCCCAGCCCTGAAACAATGGCTGTGGATGCTGGGTAATGACATCACATAGTAATGCCCACCTTCCTTTCCCTAGCGACAGGCCATTTAACAATAAACAGCACTATGGGCCTGGTACCTACAAAGCAACACTCAGCTTGCCCCAAGTGGGACACAGGCCCAGCCACCACCCAGATTGATACCCCACCAATCGCAGCCAACACTCCCGAGACCCTGTGGTGCAAAATGTGGCCTATAGCGCAGCACAGCCAGGAAAAGGTGGCTGTGGATGACAGGTGATGACATCACATAGCAACTGCTGGCTTCCTCTCCATAGCAATGACTAGCATCTTTGGAGTTTCTTCAGCCCAGGAATACAACTTGCTTTATGGCCAGGTAGAAACATTTTACACTTTAACCAAATGTCTGTGAAGCATTTTCCCATGCCTCATCTCATTTGATCTTCACAGATGTCCTGGAGTAGGTAGATAGAACACTCAGTGAAATCCTATTTTCTTTTCATTAGTCAGAAAATGGAGATTTAGAAAGTTTAGAAACTTGACCCAATTGAAAAGAAGTAAGAAAAGGTGGATCTTGAAAATGACTTTAGGTTTTCTCATTGTACAGAATATAGTCAAACACTGCTATAGTTAAATATTTTACCCTTTGTTCTCCCTGTGTGATCTATAATAATAATCTGCTTTGTGTTGATATTTACTGCTATGTTGCTGACAATTAACTAAAAGAGAAGATGGGGTGCTTCGTTAAGCTGGAAAAAGTTTAGCTAAATCAGAAAGCAGGTCTAATTAATTTTATTCTATCCTATATAAGAAAAGGCTAATATAAAAATCGGCTGAACTACAGAATGACTGGTTGCTATGATGCGCACTAACCAACAGGGGGCAGACACTCAATGGAGGAGCTGCCTCCTGGTGGTCAGTGCTCTCCCACGGGGAAGCGCTGCTCAGTCAGAAGTCAGGTTCATGGCTGGCAAGCGCAGCAGTTGTGGTGGAAGCCTCTTCTGCCTCTGCTGCAGTGCTAAGGATGTCCAACTGATGGCTTAGGCCTGCTCCCCACTAGAAAGCCGTCAGTTGGACATCCCTGAGGGCTCCCAGACGGCAGGAGGGCGCAGACCAGGCTGAGGGATGCCACCCCCGGCCCCTGAGTGCATGAATTTCATGCTCTGGGCCTTTAGTAATAAATAAAATTGCTGAAAACTAGTGATAAAAAGAATATTGTAAAAGCAGTCAGAGAACAAAGTAATATTGTATATAAAAAAAAAACAAAGAAAAGAATTATAGCAAACTTCTTGTCACAATATGCAAGCCAGAAGACAACGGAATAACAATACCGAAGTACAGAAAGATTAAAAAAAAATGCTAAAAAATAAATTGTAAAATTCAACCTAAAACTTTATTTTATTTTATTTGTTATTTTTTGTTCAACCTATAATTTTATATCTAGCAAAAATACCTTCCAACATGAAAGAAAAATCCTACAACCAAAAGCTAGACAATTTATCTCCACTTGACTTAGACTAAAGAGAAGAAAGTGTTAATTTTTTTCAGGCAAAGAGGGGAAAAAATGGCCAGAAGAAAATTTGGTAAACATGAAAACTAAATAAAAATATGATTAAGTACACAAGACATTTTTCTCATTATTGAAGTTATTTAAAAATATAATTAACTATAGCAAAACAAACAAAAACAATGTATTGTGGAGCTTATAACATATGTATATATAAAATATTGACAAGAATAGCACTCTATCCAAGAGGATTAAATGGAAATATTCTGTTGTAAGATTCATATATTTATGAGAAAGGGGAAATATTATTTGAAAATAGACTGAGATAAATTAAATTTGTATATTATAAACTCTAGAGTAACCAGTTCTTAAAAACAGTATCTTCAACAGCAGATATAATATGAAATTCTAGAAAGTACCCAATCCAAAAGAAGACAGAAAATTATATAAAAGGAACAAAGAACAAATGAAAGATAAATTAAAAGCCATAGTGATAATTACTTTAAATGCATATCATCTAAAAGTCTCCAATTTAAAGTCAGAGTTTATCATACTTGAATAAAAAAATAAGACTCAAGTATATGCTATCAACAAGAAACTCTTTTTAAGTATAAAAATCATAAATAGGTTAATCCTAAAAGGTTGGAAAACATTATATGGTAAAAACACTGGTCACAGAAAGCTTGAGTTACTATTTTTTAAAAATTAATCTTTATTGTTAAAATTAATACAGATATATCCTTTTTTTCTCCAGTGATCTCTTCTAGCCTGCCTCCTACCCCTTGCCCCCTGCCCCAATGACTATTTTAATATTAGAAAAAATAAACTTCAAAGTGAGATATGTTACCAGGAATAAAATAACTCTTAATACATTTAAAAGGTTCAAAGTCATTAAAAATATGTTCATGCCCAGCGGGCATGGCTCAGTGGTTGAGCATTGACCTATGAACCTGGAGCTCATGGTTCAACTCCTGGTCAGAGCATATGTCTGAGTTGCAGGTTCGATCTCCAGTGGGGGGCATGCAGGAGGCAGCCAATCAATGATTCTCTCTCATTATTTTTTTAAATATATTTTTATTGATTTTAGAGAGAAAAGAAGGAGGGAGAGAGAGAGATAGAAACATCAATGATGAGAGAAAATCATGTACAATTAATGACTATGAGACATCTGAGGAGAATGTCTAAAAAAAAAATAGAGAGCAATAAAGTCGAGAACAAAAAGTAAACATCACTCTAAATCTGCTGGATCAAGAGTGTGGAGGTGGCAACTTTCTTTGGCAGCTCTTGCCACATGGCTCTCTTCCCTTCCTCTAGTCCTTGCCAGCTTCCTGTGATTCTGTCCCCACCCATTCCCCCTAGGGGTGAAAATGGCTTTTTGCCATTATTAATTTCCGCTAAACCCACAAACCCATGCTGGTTTTCTTAATCAGTCTAGACATGATCTCTTCATTAAGTTATTTGCAGTTTAACCCCTTTTGAATGTACATCTCTTTTCTGCCAGGACTCTGACTGATAGGGCAATTGTTATCAGTAACAATTGTTATCAGGAGTTTATTTCCTACCCTTTAGCATGCTTGTGTATTACTAAGGCATCTCCTGTGCTTGCTACCTGTTGTTTACCATAGCCAGTGAGAATAATAGCAGCAATGTAATGGGGCAGTGTAAACTTTCATAGCGTATGAAAATGATCAAAGTCCTTTCAGATTATATTATGAGAAAAGGAAAGTTGCCATAGCCTTAAAGTAAGGCAGTGACAAGTATACTGCCATCTTTTCCAATTGAAGATAAATTGGCTGGTATGAAAACAAAGCGTTTTCTGAATCAATAAGTACACATAGCTCCCAGAGTCTGTGCTTATATATTCAGTAAGTGAATCATATCTGAAACAGTGCTTGCAACTTTCACCCTTGTGTAATTAAGTTTAATCCAATCATTCTCTAAAAGCCATCTGTCTTCTCATAGCCCTAAGAAAATTTAAACAGAAGTATGATACGAATTACCATCCCTGCATCTTTCAAATCTTGGGATGGTGGTACAAATCTCTATACTTATCCCAAGGATGTGGTATATACTTTCAACTACTGGGAGGAATATGGTACCATTTCTCTCTGAATAGTCAGATCTGGAAACCCAAGTAGAGTGGCCCTTCTCATGTTATACCTAAAAAACCACTTGCATAATTTTTACAACCTTGGGCTTGGTAGATTTGGAAAATTCAGTGCCCAAAGAAGAAAACATTTCCACTAGGGAACAAAGTCATGGTTGAATTTGCCAGGAAGCTGAGAGTGCTCCCAGGCCTTTTAGGTTCTTATATATTAGAGATACATTTATTTGACTTTAGTGCCTCACGAAATAAATGTCTCTAGTAGAATATCTTGAGCTGGACCTAGAATATTGAACTTATGTAATCGAAGAAACAATAGTAAATGTTGAAGCTGCGTATTTTAAAAAATAGTATAAAATGAATGTCCTCATATGAATATTAATATGATAAAAAAAATACTGTGAAGCAAATACTTTCAAAGCTTCCCAGTAAAAGAGTACATTGGGCTATATCTCTGAAAAGTTATTGACAATATATATCTGAAATAGGGCCTGACCAAATACAATACTCAATTTGTCTTTGTGCAGCCTGTAAGCTAAGAATGATTCTTTCATTTTTCCATGTTTAAAGGTCAGGATGGAGGTGGAAGAGAGGCAGGGAGAAGGGATAGAGGAAGAGAAAGAGAAACAGAAGCAGCTATAGAGACCTATGACCTTTAAAGTAAAAAATATTTACTACTTGGCTCTTTCCAGAAAAGCTTGCTAATTCCTATTGTAAAATGTAAACATATCTTTTAATCAGCAAGACTGACTTGTGTGAATCTGTCCTAGAAAAATAGTTGTTTTGCTATTCAAGATCTTTGTAAAAAATACATTTATGGACCAAAAAGGGGGCTCTACAGAAAGTAATCTCAGAGGGTGATCCGATTATAAATGCCTAAATGTACAGGTGCTGGTGGACAGTCATGGCCCAGGCATGTAACTTCTTTAGTAAAACGTTTTTGTGCATCTAGGTTAACACAATTTTGAAATAACCACCCTCAAGAAAGCACATAATCTTAAACTCTTCTGTAATCCAAACCCTGATTCACTTTCTCTTACCTTTATGTAACCATCCTTACCTTTCCTCCTTAATTTCAAATGCTTAAGAGAAATACAAAACTCATCTTTTGGAGCATTTGAGATTTTGCCTCCTAGTAACTGTTGTCAGTTTGGTTCAAATAAAATATTATGAAAGTTCTTGCCCTAGCTAGTATGGCAGTAAGAAGTTACTGGTTTGATTCCCCAGTCAGGGCACATGCCTGGGATGCAGACTCTATCCCTATAGAGGGCCAGCAGCCCTTTTCCTTCCTCTGACTCTAAAATCAATAAAAATGTATTTAAATAAAAAAAATAAATCTTATGAAAATTCTTTTAAGCTTTCTACATTTCTTACATCAACATATTATAATTATAGGTTGTCCATCAAAGTTTAATTTATGAAAGAAAAAAGTAGGAAACTAAATGCCATAAACATATAAACCCTTATTATAAGAACTGTTATTCTTTTTTAATATATTTTTATTGATTTCAGAGAGGAAGGGGGAGAGAGATAGAAACACCAATGGTGAGAGAGAATTTTTGATTGGCTGCCTCCTGTACACTCCCAACTGGAGATCAGAGCCCGCAACCTGGGCATGTGCCCTGACCAGGAATTGAACCTGGGACCTTTCAGTCCGTAGTCTGACTCTCTATCCACTGAGCAAAACCAGCTAAAGCAGAATTGTTACTCTTTGTTCAGTGCTCAGTGGAAACAAAAAAGGAAGAGTGAGACAGAACTCAATTTCTCCAATGGGTTTCCTTTCAAGTTCAAATGAATAATTTAATAAGAATGTTCTCATGTTTATTTTACTCATTTTGAAATATTGCTCTTTTTTTCTTTTCATTTTGAAACATTTCTGTTATCTTTTCCCTTCTGCCAAAACAAACAAACAAACAATAGATCACCAAATGAAATCACTTTTCTAAGCCCCACCAAGACTTAATTCCTAACCTAGCTGCAGTGTCAGCCTGTGCTAGGAATAGAATTGTAGACAAACCAGTCTAGAATTTCTGGGTGGGCACCAAGGGGGCAATCTGCCTGACAGACTCCCTAAGCTAAGGGAAGGTGACTTGCCTGAAATAATCCACTCTTTTAAATTTCTTGTCCCACCATATTTCTGTCTCTAAAAACCTTCCATATTGTACAAGTCCTCAGAGCATTCTTCTAGATGCTTTTTGGGCTATTGCCTGATTCATGAAGCCAGTTAGGTCTTCAAGTTTACTTGCTGAATTTTGTTCTTTAACTCTTCAAACTATAATATACCCCAAAATATTACAAAACAAAACATCTCAGCCACCAAAATGAGTTTCATGCAGGATATGAAAGAATTCAGTGTTGGTTTGTTGTTTTTTGTTTTGTTTGTGTGTTGTTTTTTTTTTTTGAATTTTTATTTATTGATTTGAGAGAGAGAGATTTGGAGTTCTACTTATTTATGCATTCATTGTTTGATTCATGTACATGCCCTAACCAGGGATCAAACCTGCAACCTTTGTACCTGTGTATGAAGACACCACTCTAACCAATTGAGCTACCTAGCCAGGAAGTGTCTTTTCAGAATGTTTTGTTCAGCGAACTTATCATAGTTTCTTTTTCTTTATACTTTTAATCTATTTGGTCAAACATAAAATCAATTTACTAAAAGAATTTCCTTTATAGGCAAATTTTTCAGCAAAGCAACTGATCCATAAAGTAAGCTAAATTTATACTAAAAATAAAATGAAGTTCATCATATATTTTTCAGCCAAGAAGAACTTATCAATATACTCAAGTTCATGATAAACATTTCTCTGGAATGATTCCATCAAACAAATAATAGAATAGAAACTCTGAATCTGTCATTGCTGAGAAATTATAAACAAGCACAAAATGGTCAATAAAGGCTTCAGAAGAGCAGAGAAAATCAGACAGCAATAGCATGGATGGACCTGCCAAACATTAAGCTAAGAAAAATAAGCCAGTCACAGAAAGATAAGTATCACATGATCTCATTCATTTGTGGAATATAATGAACAACATAAACTGATGAACAAAAATAGATCCAGAGACACAGAATCATCTTACAGAATGTCAAACCTCAGAGAGAAAAAAGGGGCAGGTGGGTGAAGGGGGGTGGGGAAGAGGAGTTAAGAGATCAACCAAAGGTCTTGCATGCATATAAGGATAACCAATGGACACAGACAATAGGGGGGTGCAGGCTTGTGCTGGGGGTGGAAACAGGCTGGAAGAAGTCAATGGGGTAAAAAGAAGACGTGTAATTCTTTCAACAATAAAGAATTAAAAAACAAAAGGCAAAGAAAAGTAGAATGAATTGTATTGTGCTGACAGGTATTTTAGTAGTAAGGTTTTTGCTGTAGGCTCATGTTTTATTTACACACATAGAAGTATACTTTCTTCAAATTTTCACCATTTATAATTTAAAATATAGTATGGGGCACTGAAGTGACTTATTGCTAATGAATGGAAGTGTCAAATAATGGTGGAAATGTAGAAAATTCCTAGGGAAGGCTACAGCCACCGAGGTATGAGGTTAGGGAAAAGTACTTATGAGAGGATGGAGCACAATTAAAACATGAGCTGCCTCCAAGCTGACTCCAGCCACTGAGAACTGAAGAAAATGAAAACATAATTACTAGGGAAATATGTAATACATATCTATTACTATAGCAATGTCTTCCAACTAATATAATTCTAAAAATAGTTCTGTAATTTGCCATGAAAGCAAGCATAGAGTACATTAACTGAAAAGAGAAAATAGTAAAGAAAAAAATGGATAACTTGATATTAATCAGTAAAGCTCTTAAACTTTGCTGAAGGGATTTGATGCTATTTTCTTTGTAGAAAAAATTAAAAACATTTTATTTTTAAAATAATGCCATTTTGAACACCAATAATTGCACCTTTAAAACAAAGAGCAAAAGAAAGATTTTTTGTGATGGCTTCTGTGATAAGCAGAAGTTAGAATGATGCTCTCCAAGGGTTGGTTCTCAGAGAGATGGTAGAGCTGCTCTAGGAGGCAGCATTTTATAAGCTGGGAACCATCTAGAAATATGAAATACATGTTCTGACCTAATGACCAATGTACATGTTGCTATCTCACTGCCTGGATACAAAGGACCAATATCCAAGGGGTTAATAGCAAATATTTTTATTCTAGTTCTTCTAGGCCCAATGCTGTGGGTGGTCTGGGTGTTTCATTATCAAATGGAAGTATGTTCCTACTGGACAGGGGTAGGAGGCAAGAATCTCCTCCAGAATTAGAAATATAAGCCATTTTTAGCTTTTCCTGACAGGAAACGAACAGGTAAAAGAGGGTCAGGGGTTATGATTAATAGCTAGCATAATTTATCCTATTAAAGGGAAGTAGGATTATTGAGGAATAATGATAGGAATCTGAAGAACAGGTTAGCAGAACACTCTCATAACATGATCCCTAAGAAATAAAGGATCTCCCATGTTCCAAAGAAATTCAGACCAGGTGAAATGCTGGCTAAAGCCAAGGACAACTTGGTATGGGTAATCATTGGGGAAAGACCCAATGCAGTTCATGTGATTAGGTGAATAGGAAGGGAGAGGGAGAGAGAGAAATACCAAAGAAGAGAATCATTGATCTGCTACCTCTACATGCCCCCTACTGGGGATTGAGCCCACAACCAGGGTTTGTGCCCTGACCAGGAATCAAGTTGAGACCTCTTGGTTCATAAGTTGACATTCAACCACTGAGCCATACCAGCTGGGCTAAACATAATATTATTTACATTTTCTTTTTGTTTTCGTATACCTTTTTTGTCTCACTACTATGCTATATTAGTTACAGTAATTATTATAATTTATAAATTATAATAATTTATAATTATTAATATAATTCATAAATTGCAAAATATTGAAATGCATTGTGATGGGAGAGAGGAGGAATGAACACTGCCCAGTGACGGTGAACTCAAAGAACAAAGTCTCCATAAACATCACTTCTGGACCCAGTAATTGCATGAGTTTGTGTCATCTCCTACTAAGGAAAAAGTATTTGTTTCTGCATGGCAGAATGAGAGCAGAACTATTGAGGACCTATTTGGATGTATAGGTGTTTAGAATAAAAAAAAATGAAGTCTAGAAGGTATCTCTGGAATGGCTGCCTGTCCCTTAACTGTTCTCCCTTTTCTGGGAAATCCTCCCAGATTCAAAGGAGAGGCTCTGAGCAGCCATGCCTCTAATGCAATCTGGACTTTTCAGAATTGAGTAGCCAATAAACAGTTATCTGACTCAAGTTGATGCTAAATTTATGCTATATATTTTTTATCTTTGTATTAATGTATTACATGTGTATATATATTTTCATTGCCCCCGCCACTTCCATGAATACCTTAACCCCCCCCACTGTCTTGTGTTCATTGGTTATGCTTATATGCATGCATACAAGCCCTTTGGTTGATCTCTTACCTACCCACCTCTCCCTAACCTTCCTGCTGTAATTTGATAATCTGTTTGATGGTTTACTGCCTCTGTATCTATCTTTTTGTTTATCAGTTTATAATGTTCCTTATTATCCATAAATAAGTGAGATCATGTAGTATTTTTCTTTCATTGACTGACTTATTTCACTTAGCATAATGCTCTTCAGTTCCATCCAGGTTGCTGCAAATGGTAAGAATTCCTTCTTTTTTATGGTAGCATAGTATTCCATTGTATAGATGTAATGCTATATTTTTTAAAACATATTTTTATTGATTTCAGAGAGGAAGAGAGAGGGAGCGAGAGATAGAAACATCAATGATGAGAGAGAATTCATTGCTTGGCTGCCTCCTGTATGCTCCCCACTGGGGATGGAGCCCACAACCCAGGCATGTGCCCTGACTGAGAATTGAACTTTGACCTCCTGATTCATAAGTCGATGCTCAACCACTGGCTACATTTGTGTGTGTGTGTGTGTGTGTGTGTGTGTGTGTGTGTGTGTGTTTAAAAAAATGGAACAAAAAATTGAAAGACACTGAAAGGATCATTGGATCTGGGTCATGTAAATGATAGAAATGATCTATGGAATCTTGAAAAAAAAGGGTGGATCATAGCTTTCTTTAATAGGTACTTGGTTTTAAGAAAATGTATAAATCTTATCATTTGAATTTATTAGTCTTCAAAGGAATCTCAGGTCCTATGAAAGCATCCCAAAGTCTTCTATATTACCAAAACCAGTGATCAATTTTCAGACTTGAAATTGTCATGAAATTTAGTATTATCAAGCAGAGTTGAACACATTTTCCCCTTTGAAATTCCTTTCTAGAAACCATATCCTTGACACTCTCCAAGTTTTCCTCTTGGTTCACTACTCACTCCTCTGTCACCTCTTCATTCTCTCCACTTTTAATTCAGGGTTCTTAGCCTTAGTAATGTTGACATTTGGAGCCAGATAATTCTTTGTTGTGGGAGGATGTTCTGTTCATTGTAGAATGTTTAGCAGCATCTTCTGCTTTGACCCACTAGCTACCAGTAGCATCCCCCTGTCCCAGCCAATTGTGACAACTAAAAATGCCCACCACCCCAACCTTACCAACTATAACGTGATGAGAACTACTACACTTATTGTTCCAACACCCAGAGATCTGCCCTGATCCCTCTTCTCTTCTTCATCTTCATAACTAAATGGTTATCTCATTTAGTATCAGAGTTTTAATACTATCAAAACTAGGGACTCCCACATTGGTATATCCAGCCAGACCTCTCTCTTTCTCCTATCTCATACAGGCACTGACTACTTACTACAGGGTTCAGATGTATCCCTCTTAATATAGATTTTCCCCATAACCTTGCTCTTTCTCAGTCTTTCCTACTTAAGAAAATGGCATCAATATACACAGTTTCTAAGATTAAAAATATGTTCAATCTGTAATACAACAATAAAGATATATTAAAAAAATAAAAATCATATAATGTATGTGGAATGTGAGTCCTTTTTACCTCTCACATTTCACATACATTATATGAACAAGAACTGTTTATTCTACCACTAATTGGTAACTAAATCTGATCACTTGGCATATGGCTACCATTCAGTCTAAGCTACTATCTACTCTCATCTGGGCAACTGAAATAATCTCCCAGCCCATCTCCTTTCTTCACTATTGTCCCCCATAATAATCTCCAAAAACACCCAAAGGATCCTTTATTTTTTTTTCTGGATTCTTTTTTTAAAATTTTTATTAATGTATTACATGTATACATATCTTACCATTAACCCTCCACTCCCATGCATACACTAACCCCCCAGAGTCTTGTGTCCATTGGTTATGCTTATATGCATACATACAAGTTCTTATCTACCCTGTTTCCCTAATCTTCCCACTGTAATTTGACAGTCTGTTTGATGCCTTACTGCCTCTGTATCTATCTTTTTGTTCATCAGTTTATAATGTTCTTTATTATCCATAAATGAGTGAGATCATGTGGTATTTTTCTTTCATTGACTGACTTATTTCACTTAGCATAATACTTTTCAGTTCCATCCAGGTTGCTGCAAATGGTAAGAATTCCTTCTTTTTAATGGCAGCATAGAATTCCATTGTGTAGATGTACCATAGTTTTCTGCTCCACTCATCTGCTGATGGGCACCTAGGCTGTTTCCAAATTATAGTTATTGTAAATTGTGCTGCTATGAACATAGGGGTGCATAAATCCTCAAAGGGTCTTTTAAACATCACATTATTCTTCAGATGAAAATCCTACAATGGCTTCTCAACCTCACTCCTGCCTGTGGCACTGACATGTGTGTTTCCTCTGATGGAATTCTGTTCCCCAGATCATCACATAGCTAACTTCTTTGCATAATTGATATTTCTGCTCAAATACCCTTCTCAAAGAGGTCTACTTGTCACTGCCCCTCTGCCAACATTTTCTCTCTGAAGTATTGTATCCATAACTCTTATCTTGACCTAAAACTATATAACTAATGAATCTCAGACAAAATTGACTATAGCAATGAACATTATTAGATCAGTTTTCCTCTATACAGATGGCGTTATGGTAGTCTCACTTTTAGGAAAAAGAAGAAAAAAGCCAGAATATTTCAGATACTTTATGTAGGCCACTTCTCAATTTCAGTAAACTTGAAATCCCAGAGGAATCTCTGTAGATCTTATATTAAAACAATAAAATAGGTTTTGGCTTGGAAGCCATGTTATTGGGAGTGATGGCTAGAATGCAACATTGGCAAGAATTCGAGGCCGTGTTCAGGCTCAAAGGGAAAGAATCACAGTGGTTGATTAGCAATGCCTTTCCTAACACAGTAGTAAAAGAGTGGTTGTGCATGTGCCATGTTTTGCCACCCTTTGACTAAACTCTTGGATTCTTCTTTTGTCTGAGTAAGAACTATCTAGCAGTTCTTACTCATTGGCATTCTCAACAACTACACAAGAAAACAGAAGAGATATGAAACTCAAACAGACAAATCAAATACTTGTGACTCCAGTAATAATTTTGATGGAGGAGGGGAAAAAATCACATAAGGCTAAAGGATATGCTGAAATAACCAGAAGGTGGGAATCATCTATATAGTGCTTACCTCCACAAGTAGAGAAAGGAGATGTGGCATAGGAGAGGAAACATAAATAAATTCAAACATCAGTTTATAAGAGAATGGGATTATTTTATTTTATTTGTCCTTCAAGAAAAGGCAGATTAAATAATGAAATTATGAGATTATAATATGAAGACATTTGAAGAATCTTTGTCATTAATAAAACGTGACTTTTATTTTCTAATTCCCTAACTGTGCTGTTATATAATTAAGCAAGGACAGACAGAGAAACTGAAGAGGGAGGAGAAATAAAAAAAGTGAAAGAAAAGGTCACTATATGACAAAAACTTCTCAGTCATCCATACTCCTCTCCCTACACTTAAGAAAGGTCAACTGATAGCCTTTGGCTCCTGACTTGTAACTATATCCCATTCCTCTTTTGATGTTCTCACCAAGAGGGATTTAACTGCCCTTTCCTTGATTCATTAGATGATTACTTCAAAGAAACTGCAAAGAGGCATCATTTGCCCAAACAACTCCCCTGTCTTAGTAAATTCAGACAAAACCTTAAAAGCAATTAATCCTAAACTTCACACATTATTGTCTTTAGCCCCTGTCAGTGACCTCAGCCTACAATATGGATTACCACTCTGCCTCCTAATATGAATCTTTCAGACGATCAATCAGTTTCCAGAACAGGGAAGAGTTATAGGAATTCTAATATTGAACATATGCCACGGTCCACAATTAGCCTAAGAACAAACCAAACTTAGCAAATTTGTCATAAGTTTATTACCATTCATAATCCATTTCTCACCCCAAACTCAAGGAGGGAATGATAGATATTCAACCTAAGGAATGCTTCAAGAGAAAGTGCATTTAAAAGGAAGATGGGAAATAAGCCAGTTAGAAAAAGATAAATATCACATGATCTTACTCATTTGTGGAATATAATGAACAACATAAACTGATGAACAAAAATAGATCCAGAGACAGAGAATAATCAAAGAGACCATCAAACCTCAAAGGGAAGGCAGGGGAGGGTGAGTAGGTAGAGGGGGTAAGAAATCAACCAAAGGACTTGTGTGCATGCAAATAAGCATAACCAATGGACACAGAGAGTAGGGAGGTGAGGACATGTGCTGGGGGTGAGAGTGGATGGGGAGAGATCAATGGGGGAAAAGAAGACATATGTAATACTCTAAACAATAAAGAATTTAAATAAAAATAAAATGAAGATGGGGGCTATGTGAAAAAGGTGAAAAGATTGGGAAGTATGGATTGGTAGTTATAAAATAGTCATGGGGATGTAAACTACTGCATAAGAAATATAGTCAGTAATATTGTAATAACTATGTATGATGTCAGGTGGGTACTGGAAATACTGAGGAAATATTTTGTAAAGTTTATGATTCTTTATGCTATATATCTGAAACTAATACAAAATAATATTGAGTGTAACTTATTTTGAAAAAAATAATTTATAAAAAATTTGAAGATGTGTACTTGATTTAGTAGCAAATGTACTAAAACATTTTATTAAATTAACAAATATTTCCAACTATTCTAACATATAAATAAGATTTATAAGGCCGGTAGATTCTTTCAAGGTGAGGGTTCCCCTGGGGGGTGGGGCAGCCTGGGCAAGGGGTCTGTGGTGGTTTGCAGGTTAGCCACACTCCCATTGGGGTGGAGGTCCCCTCTGTGGATGGTGCCGGCCTGGATAAGGGGCTGAGAGCTGTTTTCAGGCTGGTCACATCCCCTTCAGGGTGGGGGCCAGCCTGTGTGAGGGGCTGATGACTGTTTACAGGCTGGCCATGCCCCCCCAGTGGAGACCCTCACCCCATGGGGGCGTGGCAAGCCTGGGTAAGGAGCTGAGGGCTGTTTTCAGGATGGCCACACACCCCAGTGGGGACACTCAGCCCACTGATGGCATGGCCAGCCCGGGTGAGGGGCTGAGGGCCATTTGCACGCCCCTCCCTCAGTGGCCAGCCGGGCAACCCAAGCCTCACATGCAATCAGGCTGGCTCCATGGCCGCCACCCATAAGCCTCTCCTTCAGCAACTGGCCCAGGCGGTTGGAAAGCTTGACTTCCTCCATCACCAGGGGCAACCCAAGCCTCCCACCTGATCCAGCTGGCTCCATGGCCAATGCCATTTTTGTCCTGCTAATTTGCATACCCCCTTCTGATTGGCAGTGGGTTTTGGGGAGTAATGGTCAATTACTATATTTCTCTCTTATTAGTATAGACTGGCATGACATTGGTTAATAAAAGTAGATAGGTTTCAAATGTACAATTCTATAATACTGTACATCATTTGTACACTGCACTGTGTTCACCATCCCAAATCAAGTACCCTTCATCACCTACCCTGTTTTACCTCTCTCTATCCCCCTTTCTCTCTAGTAATCACCATACTATTTTCTGTGTCTATGAGTTTGGGTCTTTTGTTTTTTTTTTGTGTGTTTTTTTTTCTAATCTCTTCAACTTTTTCATCTAGTCCCCTAACCCTCCCTCCATCTGACAGCTGTCAATTGGTTCTCTGTATATATGAGTCTGTTTTTATTTTTTTTGCTAGTTTATTTTGTCCATCAGACTCCACATATAAGCAAAATCATATAGTACTTCTCATTCTCTGATTGGCTTATTTCACTTAACATAATACTCTCCAAGTCCATCCATGCTGTAGCAAAATGTAATATTTCCTTCTCTTTTATGGCTAAGTAGTATTCCATTGAGTAAATATTCCATAGCTTTTTTTATCCACTCAACTACTAATGGGCACTTTCAAATCTTGACTATTGTAAATAATGCTACCATGAACATAGGGATGCATATATTTTTTCAAACAAGTATTTCAGTTTTCTTCCCTTTTTTTTCTGCATCCTTGCCAACACTTGTGTGTTGATTTATTGATGGTAGCCACTCTGGCAAGTGTGAGGTGATATCTCACTGTGGCTTTAATTTGCATTGCTCTGATGCTTAGTGAAATTGAGCATCTTTTCATATATCTATTGTCCATCTGTATGTCATTACAATAATTTTTTTATTAAGCAGTATGGTACTGGAGTAAAAAAAGACATATAGATCAACTGAGCAAAATAGAGTCTAGTAATAAACCCACACCTATATGGTCAATTAATATTTGACAAAGGAGGCAAGACATAAAATGGGATAAATACAGTCTATTCTATACATGGTGTTGGGAAAATTGGGCAGGAGCACTGCTGCTGGCAGACAGGGGACCTGAGGCCATGGCGGGAGGGGCCAGGTGGGAGTGTGGAGGATGGGCAGAGACCTGCCCCTATGACCACAGTAGCCTTGCAGCCTACAGTTCCTTTCAAGTTGCACAATTTTGTGCATTGAGCTCCTAGTATAAAATAAATTACAGTAGTCATGTAAAAACACTATCTATAAAAAAGAGTTGAGATGATTGGATTGTGGAACAGTTTTATTATTATCTTTTTCTAATAGTTTTCTTTTATAAACTTTTAAATTAAAATATAGAAATTGTTATTGTTTAAACCAGTAGTAAGCACAGAGATCCAATAACATTAAAAGGTTCTCGGGAGATACCTAATGAAAGAGCATTTAGTACATGTGGGGGGAAATTTCAGGTACCAGTTTTTATTTTCAAATCTATGACAAACAAAAACCAAAACACTTTGATGACATTAGAGTCAACAAGGTGGTTACAAAGAGCCAAGTTCATCAAGTGACTGGCACAAATACCTCTGGTATATACTTATTATCTAGTGTTTTTCAAGTGCTGCTCAATCAATAGATATGCAAGATATTGTCCTTGTTCTCCCAAGAAGTGTAGGAATAGCAAAATAACTAGTACTTAAGTAATAGGAGTGTGCACACAGATGCTGTGAATGTGCTTTGCTAGGAAGTGATGTGGGAGATGGCAAGAAATGAAGGACATTCAGGCAGAGAGAGGTATACTTATCTCTAGGGTTATAGCTACTGTGCTTACACTTCTGAAAGGTTTAGCTTTCACATTATAGTTGTCTTCAGCAGTGCAGATGCACAAGGAATCAGTTGAAAGTAGAAAGATACTTACTAGAATATTTGTATTAGGTGTATTGACAATAGGCCAGTATGTATGTATGTATATATGTGTATGTATGTGTGTATGTATGTGTATATATATATATATATATATATATATATATATATGTATATATTTTCCAGGGAATGAGGAAACAAAGTTCTTATTAGCAAAGTACAATAAAAATATTTAACACCCCCAGGCACATGTACTTAAATGCTAAATAAATTTTTCCAATGTCTACATTTATTGGTGTAACCTGGATACCATACTCCCAAAGCCTGACCTGTGTACAATGTGATCATTTGTTAATGAATTACTCACTTTCTGACATATTCTTCCCCAAAGATTAACTGTCTCCTTGACATGAATTCAATCAACTTCCACATAGGAATTAAACAAAATGAGTATCCCCATGAATTTTTGACTTACGTCCACTACAATCTTTGAATCATCTGTTGTTTTTAACTATCTAAGCATCTTATCCCTTCAATGAATAGTTAATAAAAATGAAGCAACACTGTGAAGCCAGAAAAATTTGGTTACGATCCTTCCTATGTACCCTATTTTAATTAATTGTTTTATTCTTCGTTATTAAGGTAGAATTTGCTTATGGTGAAGATTTAGAAAATACCTATGAGTAGAAAAAACAAACAAACAAACAAACAAACAAAATAAAAACAGCCAGCCATAGACTCCATATTCAGGAATGACTATCACAAACATTTCAGTGAATTTCATTCTAGTCTCTCTATACACAATTTTTGTTGAGACCCTGTATTATTTCTTTAAAGAACATAGCTTAAACATAGGTATACATAATTATAAAGCATACTTTCCCCAGTGACAGTTTGCTCCTCCATGAAGCACAACTCTTGTTCCCCAACCTCCACTTCCAGTCAATACCTGGGTGTCTGCCAAAAACAGAAAAATCACACTGGGTCACATACTCAGGTACCTTCCTTCATAGCCCACACTATCTCCCAATGTAAAGGGTCCTAATGCTCACCTCTGCTACTATTCTCTTCCTTCTAGAAAAGAGCCTCTGGGATAATACTATCAGTCACCATCAGGCAGACATACAACATCAGTTAGAACACTGCTGGCTGCTTGTTGGATTTCTAGCATTCCATCTCAGAGCCAGTTCTAGGCTACATCAGTTTCTTCAGCCCTGTTTCCTTCTAGACCTTATAGTTCAGGTCCTTAAAAGTACCACCATAATTCAAAGCAGAGCCTTCTTTAATAATAAAGCCCTAATTGAAAACTGCTTCTTTAATTATTCACATTTATGTTTTTATCTACAAGTGTGGGAAACAAAATAAAGGGATTCTTAGCTCAGGAATTGCTCCAGGCCAAGATCTTCCCTCCCCCACCACACACACCCAAGTCCTACTCAAGCTCCTCCCTGATCAGCTCTCCAAGCATTGTCTCCTAGGCTGGTTTCTTACTTCTTTCTACCTTCCTGCTCTTCGAATAGTTTTATTCAGAAACTCAATCTGGAGGTCCTAAAGGACACCACTGCTGGTGCTTGCTCTTCATCTCAATGCTCTGCAAGTGTGGACAGGAGGCTCCTCAGCCTCTGCCCAGTCCAGGCCTGTGGGATATTATTCCAGGGTCCCTGCCTGTCCAAAGGGGAAGAATCAAGAAGCCAGGACTCGAAGAAAGTACCTTAACAGGCTAATTTCAGGCCAGTGACATAAAAATAAAATTGGCCTTTCACTTCCTGAACATTTAGACCTAAATATAAATAGAGAGAGATCATGAATATCTAAATAGTTTCCAAGAAGTTTTCAGAAACAAGTTTAATATGTAATGTGTTGTCATTGGATTCCCAGAAACCCGCCTCTGCCACATCTGTTCTTTCTCGGGAACAAGTCATTGTTGCTTCAACATCTGAATCATCCAACCGCTTATTTGTGTACACCACAGAACACCACGCAAACGTGAGTCCCCTTGCCTCATGACCGAAGCACTTAGGATTTCCTTCCCCTGCCACATGACCACAAGGCTCCTTTCTTAAACACAGTGAGTAAGAAGCAGACATGGCTGCTGTGATGTCTCATCCAAACTATAAAATCTGTATTTCTCATTGCCAGAATGAAGGCACAGCCCTAATGCGAATAATTACTGTCATTAAAAGAATGAAAACGATTCTACTTTTATTGATTAGTGGAAGGTGTTTGACTTATGGAAACCATCTTTTTTTTCCTCCTTCATTTTGCCTATTGTGTTAAAAAGATGCAAACATTTATATAGTTACTGTTCAACCAACAACTGAAAAATTCAGGGGTCTAGGTTACTGAATGTAGCATGAAAGGTAACTGACCTGTGCTCATCTTTAATCCAATGCATGATCAGAGCATTGATTTAACACATAATATTTACCAGTCATCAAGACTTAACTTATCCATTCAGTCAAAATACTGATTAAGCATCTACTAGGTCAGACACTGAATCAATCATGCAATACAAAGATAACTAAGACAAGCTCTTGCCTTCATGGAGGCCAGTGACCCCTGAGGAAAATGAAGAAACAAACAAATCCTTGGAGTGTAAATGCTACAAAGAGAATACTAAGGAAATAAAGAGCAGAACTAACTAAGGCAATTCCAAGGAGAGTGGTGTGTGTGTGTGTGTGTGTGTGTGTGTGTGTGTGTGTAATGGGATACTTATTATATGAAGAATAAGATTGTGTGTGTATACAATGAGTTAATACATACGTATTTCTAATCCTTATCTGAGGGTATTTTTCCATTGATTTTTAGAGAGAGTGGGAGAGGGAAAGACAGAGAGAAATATCAATGTGAGAACAACACATTGATTAGTTACCTCTTGCACATGCCCCGACAGGGGCCCAAGTCTGGGAGGATCCTGCAACCAAGGTACGTGCCATTGACCTGAATCAAACCTGGGACACTTATGTCCACAGGCTGACACTCTATCCACTGAGCCAAACTGGCTAGGGTGAGTTCCTATATTTTGAAGAATAAGATGTAACTTGGCAAAGCAGAAAGGACATGCACATGTAAAAAAAATGTGTACACTCAGAAGATGGCACATGTCTCACTATGACTGGAATATGGGCTGTTGTGGAAGAGGCAGGTGAGGGCCAAGTGGCTTTGTGTACAGCTTTGTTAAGGAAACTCAATTTGTCCTCAAGTCACAAAAATATTTTGATCAGAGGAGACCTGATATCTTGTCAGCCCTCTTAACTGTCTTACTCCTGCCATTTAAATTCAAATGGCTTATTCTCCCATAAGCCACAATGCACTAAGCCTGAAATCTAGCTGTGGACTGTACCTGTATCAGGTAATTATCTGGAACAACTTACCTGTTTCCTTAGACTTGTTCTTCCTTACTCTGCTTTGCCTTTCAAATTCCTAAATCTATTCTTAGTTTCCGTATTGCTTTCTGCCATGTTTTTAATTACCAATTAGTTTTTCTTTCTGCTTCATTGCTTAACTCTTGACTCTTTCTGGTCAGGTGACCTTACAGGCCTTAGCTTCAGGTTATAGGCATTCCCATCACAGTAACCTGTGACCCTCTGCCACCAGACCCATGGTTGCATCACTATTCCACTAAAGTCCCCAACACTCTTGCAATAATGTTTATCAGGTGGTTCTTAGCTGTGTAAGAGTTTTCTCAGTGTGGATGGGGATTGTAGCCCTTTACCTTAAACACACACACACACACACACACACACGCACACACACACACAGACTAGGACTGAAGGGCTTATTAAGAAGGAGATCCCAAATTTTAGCTTTGTCCCTGGTGTTTGGTTCAACCTATGACCTTCTTTAGCCCTAATTACTTGAACCCCCATTTTATAGAGGAGGTAGAGATCTAGATAAATTTTCTTACTGCAGTTCATCGAGTAGAAGCCTAATTTTCTACTTTTCTTTGCATCTGGTTGGGAAAACCCTCTAGCTGTTTTAAAGTATCCTTGGCTCACATTAATTCTTGCTTCACCCAATGACAAAACTTGGAAAAATTTAGGTTTGCATTCAACCTCCCACAATTAAATTAGACCTGTTCACTATTTGGCCCTCCATTCCAACCTCTTCCAGTGAAATTAAAAGATCTAATTTTGAGAGTGTTCCAGTAGTCATAGGGAAGTTTCTGGATGATTAAGATAGAAAAAATGTTTTTAACTATTGAATGTTGGCAAAGAACTTACTCCCCTGTACTAGCTCCTACCAGCACTCCACAGGTGATAAAAGCAGGACTGGAGGGGAATTCATACTAAAGCCCAAACATGATTACCATACATATATTTGGGCAAGTTCTTCATCTATAAAATGGAGATAATAGAACTCTCCCCGCACCCGAAAAGTTTTGTGAGGATTAAACAAGATGAAATAAAGTACTTTATATAGCACTCAAAAAACTGTTGTTAAGCCCTAGCCAGTTTGGATCAGTGGATAGTGTTAGGTCTGATCAAATAATTGAATCGATACCCCACCTTTGAAAATTGGCCTTTAGGCCATTTATTTCACTATGGACATTTCCTTTGGCTGAGACCACACTTTACTTGCTAATACCACATTCCATTATCTCTTCCCTCTGCTCCTGCACAGAGAATTCTCCGCCCAGGAAAAGTCTGCCAAAAGTCCTTTAAAAAACACTGGCTTGATGAAACTGATTTGGCTCAGTGGATGGAGCATTGGCCTGTGGCCTGAAGGGTCCTGTCTAGTCAAGGGCACACGCCCAGGTTGTAGGCTTGATTCCCAGTGGGGGGAGTGTAGGAGGCAGCCAATTAATGATTCTCATCATTGATGTTTTTATCTCTCTCTCTCTCTCTCTCTCTCTCTCTCTCTCTCTTTTCCTCTCTGAAATTAATTAATTATATATATATATATATTTAAAAATTGTTAATACTTTTATTACTACTAATACTACTAATATTACTTTTACTACCACAACCAATGAAGTATGACACTAAAGTCAATGGCTCACCTTTAAGATGAGCTAATAGATGATTCTACAAAGATTTAGAAATATTCTATTTAAAACTAAAGTTAGGCTCATATCCAGGCATATCACTTATATATCAAGAGGGTTGAGAAAGTATAGTGTAAAGACAAATTAAAAGATCTAATTTTAAGACTACTCCAGTAGTCATAGGGGAGTTTCTGGATGATTAATATAGAAAAAATGTTTTTAACTATTGAATGTTGGCAAAGAACTTACTTCCCTCTATCAGCTCCCACCAGCAGTCAGCACCCACTCACAAGTAAGAGAAAGAAAACAAATCCAGTTGCCACTGCTGGAAGCTATACGCCCTCGGTTCTGGCAATAACAACAAAAGCATTTGTAATTTCCTGCCATAAAGAAGACATTGCAGAAATCCTGCATCTAAGTAAGAGTAATTTAAAGTCTGGAGGTTATAAAAACTGCAGCTGCATTTCGATTACTGTCATTCTGGGAAATACAGGGGTTGTCTGTGAGATTGACAGGATGCATTCATTTCTTAGAGTATTCTTATTTAACTAGGATATGCTATTAAATATCTTCTCCCCAAATACATTATTTAACCTTAACAATTGCTGTTGGAAAATTTCAAAATGAATTGAGTTTATTATTTGCTCCTTGCACTTCAATAAATTTGAGTTCACTTCTGAGATAAAAATTTATAGATATATAAAATAACAAATTAAAGTTAAATAAATAAATAAATGATTCCAATAAGTAAACATTAACTTCTGAAATGGGTTTCACCTACATCTAGTATAGATAATCATACTGCAAACAGCATTTTTGTACCATTTTGATGAGCTAGAAAGTGCTTAATCTCCTTATAGGAAAAACTACTAAAGCAAACAATGGCCATAAAACATATTAAGGCCCTAGCTGGAGTCGGTTCAGTGGATAGAGTGTCAGCCTGCAGACTGAAGGGTACCAGGTTCAATTCTGCCAAGGCCACTTGCCCAGGTTGTGGGCTCGATCCCAGTAGGGGGTGTGCAGGAGGCAGCTGATCAATGATTAGAGAGAATCATTGATGTTTCTCTCTCTCTATTCTTCTTTCTTCCTCTCTGAAATCAATAAAAAGAAATATATCTTAAAAAGAAAACAAAAACATATTCAGGGTCTTATAGCAACTTAGTGTTTGAACTAGGGATAAAATTCTGATTTGCATTCAAATGCCTATTATTCATCTAGTCTAGGTTATTGGTGATGGGATAGCAGTAGGGAAGGGAAAAATACTTCCCCCTTCATGATCCTAGAAAGAAAAATCTTAGTTTTCCAAAATCAAAATAAATGTGTTACAAACTTAAACAGACTTTTTCTAAAACTTTCTGATTGTCACAAGATAAAATCATATGAATTCTGAACATGTATCTCTCTAAGACATGCTTTTAGGTCACAGAACACAGCTTGCAAACTTTAAATTATTTGACTCACTGCCTAATATTCTCCATACAAAACTTTAGCCTTTTCTATTTTAATTACTAGTTCCTACTAAGCAATTATAACTCAAGGAATTTTCTCATTAGCTTCATTAATAACTTTCCTCATAGTTTACTTTCTACTTTATTTGGAACCCTTGATGATCCCCTTTCCAAATACGGAGATTCTCAAGGGCATACTTAGAAGTCTGCCTAAAAGATTAGAGAAACCAGGGAAACAGAGATTATGGCTTCTAATAAGTACCAGCAAACAGGGAGAAATAGGAGAATAAAAAATTGTCAATGTCTGTCTTAATATTAAAATTTATTTATTTTACATAACTTATTTTTCCTAGGTAACTTCTCTAATTTGAATATAAAGTTAGATAGTATCTACTTAAAAACCACAAAACTGTGTTTAATAGGAATGAGGAACTGGTTTTGCAGGAAAGAAGAAAATCTCTCCCTCTTACATTTTTATAATGTCCATATTAGATATTAAAAGCAAAGAGCATATTTAAACAACATCCATGTTAAAGATTAGATGCAAAGTGTTTTCATATACTTTGGCTAAATAATACAGATTAAACATTTCTTGATATTGAGACAGCTTTTTATGACAATGACCTATCTTTAAAGAACTGTATAAAATCTTCATATAAATACAACTAATCGCATTCACACTCCAAAGTCTTTTTTAAAAAAAATCTTTATTGTTGAGAGTAACACTCCAAAGTCTTTATGATGAAAATCTAAATGAAGATTATTCTTAGGCCTTCCTTTACAAATTAATCAACATACAAATCCTTAGCCTTGTTCAATATAATTGAAGGTTCAATATAATTAATATATTATATTAATACTCAGCTATTATAATAACATATTATAATAATATATTAATACTAATATATTATAATAATATATTAATACTCAGATAGTATGATTTCTAAAACTTGAGATCAGCAGCCCTGCAGGTTACAACTGGAGAACACCTGAACCTACTTCTGTGCCAAACAATGACCTTCACCAAGAACTCTCCTTTCACAGTTCAGCTCATAAACTCTAGCAAATTAAAAGCATTTATTAAGTAAAGAGGTATTTCAACTCTGCTAATCTGAAGAGATTTATCTCAACTTTAATAAGAAACCTTCCTTTCCCCACCTGCCATCAAGAGCACAGGCTTCTGCTTACCTTCCTCTGGGGCCACTGGCCTCCTGTGTCGGTACTTCCAAATCTTGGGAACTGAAATTGACTGACCATGTCTTGGGTTATAGTAACAGCACGCACCCATGGTGCCAAAGGGTGGGGAGCCTGAGGCAAACATGATGGATTCTCAGGACAGCTTGAGAGGAAGGAACATGTGGAGGATGCCCTTCCTTGGATCCATCGAAGGAGCAACTGGTACAGTGCCACCTGGGAAGAGACTCTGCCAAGCATTAATGAGTCAACCTTCCGTATGCACAGTGGGCCAGACAGGTTTCACCACTTTACAGTCATATTAATGACAAAACCAACACTATTCTTCAAGAGCTTCTTTTTATTTTCTTCCTCTTTCATAGGAAAGGAGGTGATCACTTTTCAAAGATGTTTTAAATTAAACACAGAAACCTAACTCTTTTTTTTTACCTTTTTACCTATGATTTTTTTAAATCATCCCTGAAAATGAAGTCATATATGAACTGTCCCTTATTCTATTCTAAAAACAAATGATTCAACTATGTCTGTCTTCAAAATGTATTAGGGACTTCATCTTCAGATTTTGAAAGCCAATCAACCTTATTCCCTACCTCCATGAAGAGACCTGAAACACTATATTTAACCTTAGATGTAGATCTGAACTATGAAAAATCACTGTACAATTACCTTAATGAGACTTTGTGTTTGTATATCGAGCCTTTTATCTAAAGAGCTCAAAGCCTTTGGCTAACATGATCTTATGAAACTTCATAACACCCCACTCAGGAATGCAATAATAAGGAATATTACCACCAATTTGAACAGGTGGGAGAAACTGAGAGGTTAGTGATTACATGACTCAAATTGAGATTACAATGCTGGCTGAAGACAGTGTGATTCAGGACTCTGACCATTCTTTTCAAGGACATACCCAATTGACCAGAGGAGGGCTTAATGTTGAAATGAGAATTAGCTTTCACTTCTTTTGCTCTATCGTTTTTAAAAACATAAAAATAAGGAAAATAGCCGAAACTGGTTTGTCTCAGTAGATAGAGCGTCAGCCTGTGGATTGAAAGGTCCCAGGTTCCATTTTGGTCAAGGGCATGTACCTTGGTTGCATGTACCTAGTGGGAGATGTGCAGGAGGCAGCTGATCAATGTTTCTAATTCTCTCTCTCTCTCTTCCTTTCTGTAAAAAATCAATAAAATATTTTAAAAAGTAAGGAAAGTAGAAATTATTTTGTTTGCAAATTCTGGCACATGTGCCGAAGATAGCAAATGTGCTAACTCCAGTCACTTTATTGCCGTCTTTCCCTTTCCTTTTCCAAGGCCACCACCATCTTCCAAATAGGATGGTTAGCCAGTGCACTTTTTTTCATGCACCAGGAACAAAGAAGTTTTCAACATTGGCCATACTGTGCATGTTCACTGTGAGATATTCAAACACTATGGAATTATAGAGTGTTTTAGGTGGACTTCTTAGTATGCCCTCGAGAGTCTCTGTGACAGGGAATCATCAATAGTTCCAAATACAGTTGATAATAAACTATGAGGAAGGTTATTAATAAAACTAATAAGAGAATTCCTTGAATTATAATTGCTTAGTAGAAACTAGTAATTAAAATCTCATGTTGTCAACCCCAGAGATTACCACTGTCATATGTGGGGATGTATGAATACACACATGCAGTGAAGCCTGCATAATGTTCTGCATAATGTTTTGGTTGTCTTCATTTTTACCTATATTCCTTGGTCATCAGATTTTATTAGCTCAAATATTATAAACCATTCTTTTAAGTGACTTCATATCCCTTTCTTTTGTAATCCTCATCTGAGGATATTTTTTCCATTGATTTTTAGACAGAGTGAAAGAGAGAGAGGGAGGGGAAGAAAAGGGGAAAAGAAAGAAAGAAATATTGATGTGAGAGACACATCAATTGATTGCCTCCCACACATGCCTCAACTAGGGCCAGGGATTGAAACTGCAACCCAGGTATATGCTTCCCCCCCTTTTTTAAGGCTTTAAAATTTTTTATTAATGCATTACATGTGCACATATCCTCCCATTGCCCCCCCCACTTCCATGCATGTCCTCACTCCCCCAGAGCCTGTGTCCATTGGTTGTAGGTATGTATATACACGCATACAAGTCCTTCGGTTGACCTTTAATCTAATCCACCTCTCCCTAACCTTCCCACTGTAATTTGACAATCTGTTTGATGCTTTACTAACTCTGTATCTATCTTTTTGTTCATCAGTTTATAATGTTCTTTATTATCCATAAATGAGTAAGATCATGTGGTATGTTTCTTTCATTGACTGGCTTATTTCACTTAGCATAATGCTCTTCAGTTCCATCCAGGTTGCTGCAAATGGTAAGAATTTTTTCTTTTTTGTGGCAGCATAGTATTCCATTGTGTAGATGTACCATAGTTTTCTGATCCAGTCATCTCCAGATGGGCAGCTAGGCTCTTTCCAAATCTTAGCTATGGTAAATTGTGCTGCTATGAACATAGGGGTGCATATATCCTTTCTTACTTGTATTTCTAGGTTCTTAGGATATATTCTTAAGAGTGAAATTATTGGGAAAATGGGAGTTCCATTTTTAGTTTTTTGAGGAAACTCCATACTGTTGTTCTCCACAGTGGCTGCACCAGTCTGCATTCCCACCAGCAGTGCATGAGGGTTCCTTTTTCTCCGCATCCTCGCCAACACTTGTTGTTTGTTGATTTGTTGATGTTTGCCATTCTGACAGGTGTGAGATGGTATTGCATTGTTGTTTTAATTTGCATCTCTCAGATAATTAGTGACTTTCAGCATGTTTTCCTGTGTCTCTTGGCCTTCCTTCTGTCATATTTCAAAAAGATTCTATTTAGGTCCATTGCCAATTTTTTTTATTGGATCATTTATCTTCTTTTTAGTAAATTGTATAAGTTGCCTATAGATGTTGGAGATGAAATCTTTATCAGTGATAACATTGGCAAATATGTTCCCCCATATAGTTGGCTTTCTTGTTGTTTTGTTGATGGTTTCATTTGCTCTGAAAAAGTTCTTTATTTTGATGTAGTCCCATTGGTTTATTTTCTCTTTAGCTTCCATTGTCCTAGGAGTGGTATCGGTGAAGAAATTGCTTTGGCATATGTCTGAGATTTCTCTGCCTGTGATTACTCCAGTATTTTTATGGTTCCCCATCTTATGTTTAAGTGCTTTATCCATTTTGAGTTTATTTTTGTGTATGGTATAAATTGGTGGTCTAATTTCATTTTTTTCTTTTTTGCATGTATCTGTCCAATTTTCCCAACACCCATTTATTGAAGAGACTGTGTTGACTCCATTGTATGTTCATGCCTCCTTTATCAAATATTAATTGAGTGTAGTGGTTTGAGTCGATATTTGGATTCTCTATTTTATTCCATTGGTCTATATGTCTGTTCTTGTGCCAGTACCAGGCTGTTTTGAGAACAGTGGCTTTGTAATACAGCTTGAAATCTGGTATTGAGATCCCACCTACTTTATTCTTCTTTCTCAGGATTGCTGCGGCTATTCGGGATCTATTTTTGTTCCAGATGAATCTTTGGAGATTTCTTTCTAGGTCTGTGAAATATGCCTTTGGTATTTTGATGGGGAGTGCATTAAATCGATAGATTGTTTTGGGTAGTATGGACATTTTAATGATGTTGATTCTCCCAACCCATGAGCATGGTATACTCTTCCATCTGTTTATATCTTCCTCTATCTCTTTTTTCAGTGTCCTTTAGTTTTCCATGTATAAGTCTTTTACCTCCTTAGTTAAATTTATCCCTAGGTATGTTAATTTTTTTGGTGTGATGGTAAATGGGATTGCCTTTTTAGTTTCTCTTTCTGTAAGTGCATTGTTAGTGTACAGAAATACCATAGATTTCTTGGCATTAATTTTATATCCTGCTACATTGCCAAATTCATTTATTAAGTCTATTAATTTTTTTATGGAGTCTTTCGGGTATTTTATGTACAATATCATGTCATCTGCAAATAAGTACAGCTTTACTTCTTTTTCAATTTGGATGCCTTTTATTTCTTCTTGTCTAATTGCAATGGCTAATACTTCCAGTACTATGTCTAACAGGAGTGGTTAGAGTGGGCATTCCTGTCTTGTTCCTGTTCTTAGGGGAAATGGTTTTAGTTTTTGCCCATTGAGTATGATGTCAACTGTGGTCTAGTTTCATTTTTTGCATGTATCTGTTCAATTTTATCATATATGGCTTTTATTATGTTGAGGTATGATCCTTCTATTCCCACCTTGTTGAGAGTTTTTTATCAAGAAAGGGTGTTGGATTTTGTCAAATGCTTTTTCTGCATCAATTGATATGATAATGTGATTTTTTATCTCTCAATTTGTTTATGTGATATATCACGTTTATTGATTTGTGGATATTTTACCATCCTTGCATTCCTGGAATAAATCCTACTTGGTCGTGGTGTATGATCTTTCTGAGGTACTGCTGGATCCAATTTGCTAGAATTTTGTTGAGGATTTTGGCATCTATGTTCATGAGGGATATTGGCCTATAATTCTCTTTCATTGTGTTGTCTTTATCTGGTTTTGGTATTAGGGTGATGCTGGCTTCATAGAAGGTGCTTGGAAGTGTTCCTTCCTCTTGAATTTTTTGGGATAGTTTGAGAAGGATAGGTTTTAATTCTTCCTTGAATGTCTGGTAAAATTCCCCTATGTAGCCATCTGGCCCTGGGCTTTTGTTTGCTGTAAGCTTTTTGATGACTGCTTCAATTTCTTCCATAGTTATTGGCTTATTGAGATATTTAGATTCTTCCTGATTGAGTTTTAGAAGGTTATATTTTTCTAGGAATATGTCCATTTCCTCCAGGTTTTCCAGTTTGTTGGAATAGAGTTGTTCAAAGTATTTTTTAACAATTCTTTGTATTTCAGTGGGGTTTATTGTTATTTCACCTCTTTCATTTCTGATTTTGTTTATTTGGGTCCTCTCTCTTAGCTTCTTGGTGAGCCTAGCTAGAGGTTCATCAACTTGTTTATCCTTTCAAAGAATCAGCTCTTAGTTTTGTTGATCTTTTGAATTGTTTCTTTGGTCTCTATGTCGTTTATCTCTGTTCTGATGTTTACTATTTACTTCATTCTGCTTACACTAGGCTTTTCTTGTTGCTTTCTTTATAGTTCTTTGAGTTGTAGAGTTAGGTAATTTATTACCATTGTTTCTTGTTTACTGCAGTAGGCTTGTAGAGCTATGAACTTTCCTCTCAAGACTGCTTTCACTGTGTCGCATAGATTTTGAATTGTTGTGTTTTCATTGTCATTTCTTGCCATGATATTTTTTATTTCTTCCTGATCTCTCTGGTTACCCAGTCACTGTTTCATAGCATGCTGTTTAGTCTCCATTCATTTGATTTCTTTGGGTTTTTATTGTAGTTGATTTCCAGTTTTGTGCCACTGTGATATGAGAAGGTGCTTGATATGATGTCTATTGTCTTGAATATGAAGAGACCTTTCCTATGACCCAACATATGGTCTTTCTTTTAAAATGGCCCATGTGCACTTGAGAAGAATGTATATTCTGTGGCTTTGGGGTGAAATGTTCTGAAGATGTCAATTAATTCCATCTGACCTAGTGAGTTATTTAGGATTGATGTTTCTTTGCTGATTTTTTATTTAGAGGATCTGTCCAATGGTGATAGTGGGGTATTAAAGTCTCCTACTATGATTGTATCACTGTCAGTCTCTCCTTTGATATCCTCCAGGAGGTTTTTATTATTATTATTATATTTATTTGGGTGCTCCTGTATTGAGTGTGTATATGTTTACCAGAGTTATTTCTTCTTGTTGGATTGCTCCTCTTAGTATTATGAAGTGGCCTTCCTTATCTCTTGTTATGTCCTTCACTTTGAGATCTAATTTGTCAGATATAAGTATTGCTATCCCATCTTTTTTTTCATCTCCATTTGCCTGAAAAACCGTTTTCCATCTCTTCACCCTCAGTCTGTGTGTGTCTTTTTTTCTGAGGTGAGTTTCTTGTAGACAGAAAATATATGGGTCATGTTTTCTTATCCAATCTGTTACCCTATGTCTTTTGATTGGAGCATTTAATCCATTTACATTTAAAGTTATTATTGATAGGTACTTATTTGTTGTCATTTTTATTCTTTACCTGTGTTCCTTCTTCACTTCCTTTTTTTTTTTTTTTTTTTTTTTTTTTTTTACAGCAGACCCTTTAGCATTTCTTGCATGATTTGGTGGTAATAAATTCCCTTAGACTATTTTTGTCTGTGAAAATCCTGATTTCACCTTCAATTTTGATTGATAGTCTTGTTTGGTACAGTATTCTTGGATTCAGACCCTTCCTTTGCATGACTTTGTATATTTCATTCCATTTCCTTCTTGCCTGATGAGTTCTGTTGAGAAATCAGTTGCTAGTCTGATGGGGATTCCTTTGTAGGTAACTTTCTGTCTCTCTCTGGCTGCTTCTAAGATTTTTACTTTGTCGTCGATGTTTGACAATTTAAATATAATGTGCCTTGGTGTCAGTCTTTTGGGGTTCATTTTGCTTGGGACAATGTGAGCTTCTTGGGTTTGTGTGGGTTTTTTCTTCCCTATATCAGGGAAGTTTTCTGTCATTATTTCTTCAAACAGGTTTTCTATTCCTTGCTCAGTTTCCTCTCCTTCTAGTACCCCAATTGTGCGGATGTTGTTTTGTTTAGTGTTGTCCCGAAGTTCTCTTAGGCTCTCCTGCTTTTTAATTTTTTTTTTCTAGAAGCTGCTCTCCTTGGGTATTTTTTCCTACCTTGTCTTCTAGCTCACTGATGTGATCCTTTGCTTCTTCTAATCTACTTTTGATGCTCTCTATTGAGTTCTTTACAGCAGCAATGCCATTTTTCATTTCTTCTTGGTTCTTCTTCATTTCCTCTTGATTCTTACTCATATTGTCCAATTTGTCTTCCATTCTTTTCAGCCACCTTATGACCATTTCTCTGAATTCTTTCTCTGGCAGGTTGCTTGCCTTCATTTCGTTTACTTCCTTTTCTGGTGATGCCTGCTTTTCTTTCATATGCAGGCTGTTTCTTTGCCCATGGTCTCTCTTCTTCGGATGTACGGTTATGTTGTTCTACCTCTCCTTATCCCAGGCAAAATCTGACCTTTCTGTGTGGCATATAGAGTTCCACTGAATCCGAGTGTTTGAGCTAATTGGGGACTGGTGTTCTGGGGCTTGCAGCTGTTTGGTGGGTGCCACAGTTGTAGATTATCAGGCTTCCATAAAAGTCTACTTCCCCTTGCAATGGCGGCTTCCCGGTTAGGGGAGCCCTTCCAGCAGTCCCCCACTTTTTCCGGGAGTATAGTTGCCTCTTAACTTGCCAACAAACACTCCCAGTACAACCCTCAGCTGTTCTCTCTGTCTTCTCAGGGCCAAGGCTTGGGACACATCTGTCTATTCCACTGCCATTTTGGACTCCCAGGTATGTGCCCTTGACTGGGAATCAAACCCAGGAATCTACGGTTGACATTGGCCAATACTCTAACCATTTACCCATACCAGTCAAAGCTATATACCCATTTTTATGTATATATGTACAAGAATATATTAAAATTTATTTTCCCTAACCCCCTTTTACTGGACATTTGGGTATTTCTTTTCTTTTTTCATCTTATATAATGCAGTAAATATCCTTTTTATGCTAATATTATGTGTTTTTAAAATATTTCTTTGGATCTACTTTCCATTTTTTACATGATCCTAACCTCTTGTTTGTGAAAATATACTTGTAGCTCTATACACTGAGATGCTAATGGTATTGTGAACCTGAAGCCTCCGATGAAACTAGTTTCCTCTTTCTTCCCATCTCTGCTTGGTTTTGTTTGTTTATTTGATTGATTGATTGATTGATTGCTGTTTGTGTGTGTATTTTATTGTTGATAGTGTTACAGATGTCTCTTATTTCCTCCCTTCTTTCCCTTTTGTCCAGACCCTACCCACTCCCCAGGTTGTTTTGTGTGTGTGTGTGTGTGTGTGTGTGTGTGTGTGTGTGTGTGTGTTTGTGTGTGTTTAATATGTTTTATTGTTTTTATAGAGAGAGAGGAAGGGAGAGGGATAGATGGAAACAACAACTGGCTGCCTCCGGTACACCCCCCACTGGGGATTGAGCCCATAACCCGGGCATGTGTTCTAAAAGGGAATCAAACTGGTGACCTCTTGGTTCACAGGTTGACGCTCAACCACTGAGCCACACTAGTCAGGCAGCAGAGGTTTTGGCTTTATATGCAGAATACTACTTTGCTTTATCCATACGACCCAAAAAATGTGAACTGGAGAACATTCCACATGAGATAGTTGGAAGGACAGTTAGTGATATTGTAAGAAAACAATACATACAATTACCCATGTAGGACTCACAGCCCATTTTCTCCAAGACAGTCCAATAAAAAATTAATTCCTGGACTTCTACCAAGACAGAATAGTGGATACTATGTTTTTGTTTTCCCAAGGGAGGGAGGTATTATACAAATAAGACTTAGATAATATGCCTACATTTGAATTTGAGCACCATAATAACTGATTACATTGTGCTTCTGCCCCTCATACCAAATGGAAGATTCAGTGTCATATTTAATCCAATGAAGATGGCCTTTACAATGTTGTGGATTATCTATAAATTGAAAATCCAAGAGTGTTCTACTCCCTGTTTCCAGTGGTATCAGGCCCAGTATCACAATTATTTCCACATTATGTGCCTATTATCTTACTTCCAAATAATGCACACAGTTCACATTTTACTTTGTATTTTAAAAACTGAAGGAAAAGAAAGTAATAGACTTAGAGCCACAACATGAAAAATCTAGAACTTAAGGCGGTCACCATTATTGTTTTTCCTATTAATTAATTCATTTGTTCACTTGCTAAATATGTGCTGCAAGTAAACAATGTGAATAAGACACAGTCCATGCTTTCAAGGAGCTGACAGAACATTCAGAGCCACTAACAAAGAAAACAGGCAATAAAAGCAGTACTCCTGAAGTGCAGGGAAGGTATCCTAGAAACTGTTACAGTTAACAAATAGAGACACAACAACAAAAAAATACACCTTGCTAATGAAGTGCAGTGTTCTTGGGCATGTGAAGCCTAAAAGATTTTTAATAAATACCCTTAGCTCCCCTCACCAAGAAAGTGAGTAAGCTCAGAAGCCTTATTTATTCTTGTCATATTCCAAATCTATTTGTTTCTACCCCTTTGAAAAATATTGCCATGTTCTCTAAGCTCAAGTAGCCAAGTAATTGCATACTACAAAAAGAAAGAAAATTTCTTAAACCAGTCATTTAGTAACACTTTTCTTCAAAAAAGTACATGCTATAGTGGAAAGGAAAGATAATTCAAAATGGATTTTATAAAATTATATTGATTTTAGACTATGCACATTGGGCCCACACACTCTTTAAATGCTCCCCCACAGTAAGTTTCATGCCTGCCTGCTAGGTTTCCTGAGTATAAAACACAACAGGATAAACAATCAGGCCAATATCCTAACATCACCTTCTAAATAGTTCCACTCTATAACCCAGCAATATTTGAATCTAATTGTCACTGACAACCATACAATATGTATCTATGTCGAATCCATGAATGCTGAATTGACCCATGTAGGCCTGTCCTACTTCAAGTATGTTCCTCCAAAAAGCTGAGAATAAGGACCTTTGTTCCATTTGCTGCCATGATCTTGCTATATAATTTAAAAGAAGAGGGAACTGATTATATTTCTGAAAGATAGGGATGGTAGAAGATTGGCATAATATAGACTATCTAATCTTAATAAAGGACACTAATATTTATTTCGTATGTACCATACATTGAAAGTACATATCACCATGGTCTTACAAGTTAAGCTCAAATTTTGGAACCATCTAGAACCACTCTCTCTCAATGCCAGAACATTAAGCTTTGTGGATTTATCTGTACAATCCTATGTAATAGAAGCCTAATTTGCAAATTGTCCCCTCAACTAGGAGTTTACCAGGGGTGGAGCCAGCCAGCCAACTGCAGGAAGGGAGGTGAAGGAGTTACAGATAATACACAAAAAGCATATGACACACAGTAAGCTGTAAGTAATTATTAGCTATTATCATCTGGGAAAGTAATTTTTTTGAACCCAGTCTTGAGGATTAGTTCTAAATGAAAAGTTATACTATTCCTGAGTTGTAAATGCCAAAATGGTAGAACAATACCTATAAGCAGTTATTTAAAGGAAATATCTATGGAAGATTACAAATTAGTAATGTTTGGTGTTTAAATGCTCTTGAATCTGGATATCTAAATTATACTTTAAAAAATAAGAATAGGACTCATTAAATGACCAACTTTGTATGGTGAAAATTTCCTAGAAGCTCCCACAGTTTTAGTAAATGGGGTATTTTTTTTCTTCATGTGAGTTTATCAAGGAAATATTTCATTAATATTAAATGTCTAAAATTTTAACTTCCTAAGTAGGATTGATGCTTATTTACATCCCATTTAAAAATGCCAAATTTCTTTCTAAAAACTATCTCTTTCATAATCCATGATTAAAAGCTCTTCTTTACAATAAGTCACTAGGCTGGGACTAAAGATCTATATCTGAGATAATAATAATAACACCAACCTTACAGTGAAATTTTGAGAACCAGATAACACAGATGAAAGGGCTTTGCAAATGATAAAGCACTGTCTAAAAGTCCCCCTTTGGCAGTTGCAGATGTCACAGCTGCTGACTAAAAGGAGTTTATCCCTAGTCACATGGGGTGTCCACCCTCATTAAAAACACAGTTGTGATCAAACACCATGTGATGAGATACAGAGAGTTCTCCTGGATTGAGAGGAAGAAGAGATGAGTGGAGTGACACCGTTAAGGAGGCAGGATAGGGGGAGGAGAGTGGCCTCAGATAGGCAAGAGAAAAATGAGAAGAAGAAGAAGGGCACTGTGGGAAGGTGGTCCAACAGAGCAGCATGGAGTGTTCACAAATAATATGGAGCCTTGAGATACAGAGTCTGTGCAAGGAAGCAAAGTGTGAGATAAAGCCAGAAAGGAAGGTGAGTACAGGTGGTGAAGAGCCAATGCCTACAACATCCAATATTTTTTCAAGTAGGTCAACTCTACATCTATTCTTACTACCCACTGAGTACTTATATATTTTTTAAAAATATATTTTATTGATTTTTTACAGAGAGAAAGAGAGAGGGATAGAGTGTCAGAAACACAGATGAGAGAGAAACATCGACCAGCTGCCTCCTACACGTTCCCTACTGGGGATGTGCCCACAACCAAGATACATGCCCTTGACCAGAATCAAACCTGGGACCCTTCAGTCCGCAGGCCAATGCTCTATCCACTGAGCCAAACCGGTTTCAGCTGAGTACTTATATTACTTACTAGAGGCCAGGTGCATAAATTCATGCATGGGTGGGGTCCCTCAACCTAACAGGAAGGGACCGAGGGAGGTTGGTTGGCTGCTCCTGCCCCCAGTTGGGGTGATGGGGGGCAGCGGAAAGAGCTGGCCAGCCAGGGTGAGGAGCTGAGGGAGGTTGGCTGTGGCAGTGCACTGACCACCAGGGGTCAGTTCCTGCATTGAGCATCTGCCCCCTGGTGGTCAGTGAGCATCATAGCAGTCATTCTGATCATTCTGGTTGTTTAGTCATAAAAGTGGCTTAGTCTTTTATGTATATAGATATTTAAGGTTATCATTTATCAGTCTCCAAAATTCATTTTAAATGTCCCACAGATGAAGGATGTAGCTGAGGGGGGTCTTGCACTTCTGCTATTCTTCAGTAGGTCAGAGAGATAAAGGGAAGTGGCAGGAAATTGGCTGAAAAGGGAGAGCTGCATATCCTGGCAGTGATCCCAGGATGGAGGCAGCTCGGTGGATGAAAAGAGAAAGCAATAAAGTAGCAGTGTAGGCTGCAGGCAGGTTGGAGCAGAAACCAGGGGAAGGAAGGAAGACAAATGACTGTAACTACCAATTTGCAGGGCCATGAAACCTGAACTCTTCTGGATCCTCCTTCCTGGTGCGCCCCTCTGGCTCCAAAACCCTGGGAAGGAAAACTGATACCCATAAAAAAAAATGGCTGAGTAACAACAAAGTGTGATAAATACTTCATCTTGATTAAAGGCAGTGTTTTTCTCTGACAAAGAAAAAATGTGGCTGATTGACTCTGCAGAGAGGTTATAATGCATTGTTACACGTGGGAGTTTGAGAAAACCGAATAATGCATGTTGCAAACAGTATTAGGAGCTGGGAGGAGAGAGGCAAAGAAGACAGAGTCCTGTCCACAATGAGCAAGGAGGAGATGTCACATCTTACATTCCTTCCAACAGAGGGGAGGTCAGGCTGGACTTGTTTTTCTTTGGGATTGTGGTCTCCAATTGAATCAATAGTAGGCTGAATCATCGTAACTCAACCACAGATATCCATTAATTTTTAGTAATGCCGTGGTTAATGCTCCTCTAGTTTCAACCTGAACCCTGAGACCTTTTAACCAACTCTATTCTGTCCTTACAGGGACCATCACTTAACCCCAGTCTCAAAGGATACACAAGAATAACCAACAAGTTGAGTCAATAAGTGGATTAAGATCTAACTGTCAACAAAATAATTACTAAACAAAATTCAAGTGTAGCTGTTTTTGTTAAATTGAAAAAAATATATTTTAAACACTGGTATACCTTTTAAAATAGAAGTCAAATCTATACGTGTACTAAAGCTACTCAACCAGGATTAAAGTTGAAATAAATATGTTTCCAAATCAAACTCAGCTCCATTCCAACCAAAGCTCCCTTGCTGGAGCTCCTCTCTGGGGCTGTGGAGTTCCCTTCTCGGGTATAGGCTGTGCTGTGCCCAGGAGATGATTTCAGGCAGGTTTTATTGTAGTGATACTTATGAGGACACCAATGCCAGATCCACTCGCAGTGTCTGTGGAGAAGTAGGTGCAGCAAATCCAAGATCCTATCCCTAAGTCTCCCTGAAGGGTAACAGGATGAGATGGTGCTATGTCTCTGTTCATGCTAAAGGAGGATTTGGGTGGAGAAGTGGAAGAGACAACAACAAGATAAGGGAAATATGCCTGGCCGGTGTGGTTCACTAGTTGAGTGTCGACCTATGAACCAGGAGATCATGGTTTGATTCCCAGTAAGGGCACATGCTTGGGTTTCAGGCTTGATCCCCAGGATGGGGCATGCAGGAGGCATCAATGATTTTCTCACATCATCTATGTTTCTCTCTGCTTCTCTCCCTTCCTCTCTGAAATAAATAAAAATATATTTTAAAAAGTAAAAAAATAAAAAAGAGAAGAGAGAGGGAGAGAGGGGAAAGGAGGAAAGAGATTGAGGATGCAAACGAATGAGAGACAGAAAAGCAGATCAAGGCAGATGCCCAGACACGGAGATGTGAGAGGTATGCAGGCTACAGGCTTGTTGAAACAGAAACCGGGAATGAGGCCAGAAGAAGGAAGAGGAGAGCATGGTGGTGGGAGTAAGAGAGATGCCTAACAGAAGTAGGATGGAGAAACAGAGAAAGCAAATAACTTGCCTGGAAAAAGAGAATAGAAAGCAGATTTATAGATCACCATAGTCCATAATTTCTAACAACCTCAGAGAAAGGCAAGGAAGTCTCAAAACTTTAGGTTATAAATAAGTGCTTTATATACAAATACTTTAATATATCAAATGAGAAAAGGTTGGTAAATCACCAATCTTAACTGAGCTGAAATAAACCTGAAGCTGGGGTGGCAGTCTGTATAAATAATAATATTAAGATTATTTTTAAAAAATATATTTTATTGATTTTTTTACAGAGAGAAAGGGAGAGAGATAGTTAGAAACATGGATGAGAGAGAAACATCGATCAACTGCCTTCTGCACACCCCCTACTGGCGATGTGCCCGCAACCAAGGTACGTGTCCTTGACTGGAATCAAACCTGGGACCTTTCAGTCCTCAGGCTGAAGCTCTATCCACTGGTTTCGGCAATATTAAGATTATTTTTTAAAATGATTAAAACCCAGTAATTTTTAGAGGTTTGTCAGTACTTGAACCCTCCCTCATTACTAACTTTTTAAAAAATATATTTTTATTGATTTTAGAAAGGAAGGAAGAGGGAAAGAAAGATAGAAACATCAGTGATGAGAGAGAATCATTGACCAGCTGCCTCCTGCATGTCCCACCTTGGGGATCAAGCCCGCAACCCAAGCATGTGCCCTGACAGGGAATCAAATCATGTCCTCCTGGTTCATAGGTTGATGCTCAACCACTGAGCCACTCCAGCCAGGCCCTTATCACTAACTTGAAATACTTATTTCTAACATACCTTTCCACTGGCAGGTTAAACTGGCATTTTCTGATGTCTACTTCATAGCACACATTATGGGAGACACCCACATGATCTCACCTAATCTCACTACCGGTGTTATTATCCCAATTGTACAGAAGAGGAGTATGATGCTGGGGATGGTTAAGATCACAAGACTGGGAACTGGCAGATCCAGGATACAGACTGAGAGCTCAGAGTCAAATCTGGCACTTCTTGTGAGATACCAGACTGCCTCCATCATTCATACTTGTGGCCAGAAAGGAGTTGACTATCATCCAGAAAGTAGGATGCTGGAATGTAAATATTACCTTCTTGTTCATTTACAAGTATGTCAAATATTTCACAATAAAAATATATAAGAAGTAATGTAATAGAATAGACTATGTTCCCCCCAAATCGTATGTTTCCCTAACCCCTATGACTTGAGAATGTGACTTTATTTAGAGATAGAGCCTTCAAGTAGGTGATTAGATGCTCAGCTCAGCATATATATATATATATATATATATATATATATATAGCCTAAGTGATGTTGACCATCTAACCATCTGACTAGTAGCTATGATGTACACTGACCACCAGAAGGCAGATGCTCAATGCAGGCGCTGTGGTGACTTGGCAGCTGCAGTTCTCAGGTGACACACCCGGAATCAGAGAGCAGGGAGCCCTATTCTGGGGTGCATCATCTGAGAACCACTTTCTTGCAATCCAGGACCTCTTGGGGGATGTCAGAGAGCCGGTTTCAGCCCAATTTTTACAGGTTAGGCTGAGGGACCCCACTGGTGCACAAATCTGTGTACCAGGCCTTTAGTATACTATAAAATTGGAACCATACAGAGAAGATTAGCATGGCCCTGTGCAAAAGTGACACACAAATTCATGAAGGGTTCCATAGTTTTTGAAAAAAAATAAGTATAAATAAATAAATAAGCTGGTGTGGCTCAGTTGGTTGGAGCAATCATCCCCACATACCACAAGGTTATGTCCAATTCCAGGTCAACCAATTAATGTTTCTCTCACATACTGATGTTTCTCTCTTTCTCTTTCTTCCTTTCTCCCTCCTTCCCTCTCTCCCTTATTCTCTCTCAAAAAATTATTAATAGCTAGAAAATGGACTGACAGCTTTCAGAGGAGAGGGGGTTGGGGAGCTGGGTGGAAAAGGCCATCAGGATATTGATCAGAGCAATGGAAAAGTGGGGAAAATGCAGTTAACATTTACTAGGTAAATGTCCTCTTGGGTTAATCCAGCCTCAAGTGACAGAAACATCTCTCCCAGCCACTAAATATTATTTAAGTGGACATAAGAAAAGCTATTTCAGACCCCGGGAGAAAGCCACTGACCAGATGTAGTATGTTATCAAGATTTTCCCACGCTTGCCTAGACCCTCTCTACAAAAAAGAAAACAGAGATAAGGCCACCCTAGGAAGTGCTCTGAAATGACCTATGCCATTTAATGCAATTGTTCAGCCCAGTTCAACAAGGGACCTCAAATATTTTCCACAGCTGGGACAGAAGAAGAAGGTCAAGAATTTTCTTTATCTTTCTTCATCCCCACCACTAACTCTAACATCCAAATTGTACCTCTTCCCCTGTCTTCCTTTCTCCTTCTTTCCTGGCTGAAAATGCTTTTCTGGAGGATTCTGATAGTCCTGATTATGAGCAGCTGAATGTGTTCAGTAAGACAGCAATTCCCTAAAACTCCTCTTCACTTTTAGCATCTCCAGTGAGAACTTTATGAGTACTTCTTCTTTCTGCTCTTCCACGCTCTGTACAGGAGAAATGGACATCACATTTCTTTCTTGCGACACTGTCTTCATGCACTGTGATCTATCATTTTAACTAAAGATGGAAGAATCAGCTGGTCTTTTGCTCAGGCCTCAGCACACAAGTCTCAGGTGTGAAGAAGCTACCTACGTGCCACTAGTGTCAAGAGGAGACATTATATTTCTTTCAAATGTAACACACATTATGTCTTTGGAAAAGGAGCCCCAGACAGGACTGGCATGGCATTATGCATATTACTCACCACTCCTAAGAGCAGAGGGGAAAAATTGCAATAGAAACATTAAAACCTGCAGCTTTTAGCCTGTCATTCTTCTTGGTCAGGCATTAACCTGAAAAGAAATTCTGGGACCCTGGTGATCTGTTTCCCAGGAATACCTTTCATCTCCCACACTGATTCAAAGCAGCACAGCCCCTTGAACTCTCCACCATAGTCTCCAGCTCCTCCTAAGTGCTGTCATGCCAAGACTTGCATCTCTTTCACCACACCCTCCAGGCTCCTCCATAATAATCCTACTTGGAAGAGGAGCCTGGGGGTCTGTTGGTCTGTGAGCTCACACCCCCCTCTACTGGACAAACACAAAGAAACATACAGGGCTAGAGGACCACAGAATTCCCCAACAGAAAGAAACATCTCAGTCACTATCCTTACCCTGTACTTACAGATGTTCCAGGAATCAACAGAATCACAAAGGGAATTGGAAGGCGAGCCCTGAATCTCTCTGCCTCCCATGTCAAGCTCCATCATGTAAAACAATGTCCTTCTACTCACAAGAAGAGAGAATTGACTGAGTTCATGGGAGTCTCTAGTTCTGAGATGAAAACCTCTCCAAGGCACAGCCATCTATGAAGAAGTAGAGTGTTGGTTAAAAAGCACAGGGTTGGAGTCAGACCTGGTCTCTAGTTCCATGTCTAGTATCTACAACCTCGGTGAGACTGTATAAGACCATTTAATGTTAGAAAACAGATGATCTCTATGAAGGCCTCTCAGAATAGGAGCACAATTGTGAATGAGTGGGCAAACGAGTGCTAACAGGATCACAGCACTCAGAGGAAAGTGCATTAACTGGAAACCTGGAGACTTTGTCCTAATCCTGGTTCTAGAACCAATCAGCTGTTTGACCCTAGGAAAGTCTGTTCATCTCCAGAATTCTATGTTAGGAATATGGATCAAGCTAAATGATCTTTTTAGTACGTAGAAAGACTACCTTCTCAATTTCTAAGTTCCTACAATCATGAGTAATGATAACTCTGAGTATATTATTGCTTTCCTCAAAGGATCCTAAAGCCAAAGGGGCATGTTAATACATTGACCTTTCTACTTGTTTATAATATAACTAAGAGTACATAATTCAAATTATCTGTATGGAGTTCAAAAGAACACAAGTATGTACACTTACTTCCAACCTGTATAATGGACAAGATATTAGTCTAAGGTCCTACCATCAAGAGTTTCTGTAAGCCACATTACAGAACAGCCAGGAAATCACTGCTTTCTATGAAATAGTAAGTAGAACTAGTAAATTACCAAATTAGATAATTAATTCCACTAATTTTAAGTTAGGCTGTAGGAATTGACATAAAGTTTAAAAGAAGAGACAAAATAAAACAATGGCAAGGTTATTTTTCAATGGCCTAAGGATGGCTCTGGAAGCGAAGAGGAAGGGTCACTGAACTATCAGGTCCAGCCCAACTCACCCCAAACTGCTCAAAAAACAAAAATCTATATAAAAAGAGTGTGCTTGCCAAGGAAATACAGTGTCAAAACAGGTTCCGTAGGTGCACCAGCATCCACCTCGCACCTGGCTACTACTACCCTAGAGTCTGGATCTGCTGCAGACAATAGGGGACACAGCAGGGGATTGGGAGAACTTCATCATCAACTATAGGGCTGGCAGCCACAAGGTCAAATGGAAGGACACTGAAAGGAAAAAGAAAATTATGACCCTGGAAGACTTGCTTAACCTCTCTGCTATTCAGCTATCTCAACTTTTCTTAAAAAAAAAAATTTAAAAAAAATTAAAAATAAAAGTAAATACATCTGAGTCACAATGTTTTGCAGCTAAATTTAAGGTAACCTATACATTTAAAATATTTTCTTTATTGAGTTTCTCCCTTCAAATTATCTTCTAATATCCCTACCTTCTTTCTGGCCCCTCAAGAAATTTTTTTTGAAAGTGTTAAAATTCAAATGATGTTCTCTTTGACCTGCACCCACAAAGATCAATAAGCACTTTAGATGTTATACACACAATTATTTGAAGACCTTGTTCCAGAAATTTCTCTACATATTTTTTTTTGTTCCAAAAGGGCAGTGTAAAGTTTTGAGTCTTCAGAATCTCACCACCTGTCTTAAGTCCTTTTCTGTAAAGATGCATTCCAAAAAATAGAGAATATTGCTGTCAAATGTTGGTACAAACTGAACAAGGGTAGGAAGATCTCACAGTGAGATAAGCCAGAGCACAGACTAACCCAGTTAGCAAGGAGAATGTTGGCTCTGTCAACCAGCCTTCCCTGCTGTTGCTTCCCACAGGCATCCAGTAGGAAAGATCCCTTTCACACCTGACACAAGAATGCACTGTCCTCTGAAACATGAGCAAAGCCATTCCCTGGGGAACAGGAGGCCTCTTGGCAGCAGTGAAGCTAGAGAAACCAAAGCATAGCTGGCAAGGCCCATGTAAGAAGTGACTCTCCATGGAATACTGTTGGAATCAGTTAGGCTGTGCAATATTCTTAAAATATATTATTTAAAACTGGATAGAATCATCACTGTGTATTATGTACCAATACAAAGCTTCCATAAAGCTATGGAACAGTATCCTGTTTTTGGCCTTGTTTCTCTCCATTACACATATCACCAGCTAAGAAATGACTGATTTTATTTTGGTCCACAATGTGAGCTCCATGAGGACAAGGATTAGCTTCTTAACTTACTTATTTATTTATTTATTTATTTATTTATTTATTTATTTAGGTTTGTTTTGTCCACTACTGTGCCTACTATATCTAGAACAGTGATGAATACATGATAGATAGACAATAAATACTGTTGAATGAATGAATGATTTTTGAGTGCCTCGCAGAGATAAACACACATCACCATAGTGATAGGGCTGTGTTTGCTGTTACAGTTCAGAGAAAATGGTTCCATGGCTACAGGGGATATTGCAATGTGATGAAACTGAGGACAGTGATTTGACATCATCTCTCCTCTGCTATTTACTTTAGCAAGTTATGCTCTCTGAATCTTACTTCCATCCTCATTCAGGTGAAGATGGCATTCCCTGCTTCTGGGACAGGCTGATTAGAAATCACACAGAAAGTACAAGGCATTGAAGAGGTTTAAACCTTTTGGGAGATAATGAAAAATAAACATTTTATGCACATATACTGCATACCCATATAGACAAAGACAGAAGCAGAAGCATAAACAGAGATGGAAGTGTTTGGGAACAATTTCAAATAGGAATAGAAAGTAATTACCCACTTCTGTCTATGGAATAGCTTTTAAACTGCTGCACCCTAAGCTTATATGATAATATTTCTGGATGAAAGTATCTAAGCAAGTGATTTCATTGATGAATAATGTTATATGCTTTTCCTAAAAATGGAGCAAGGGTGGTATTCAGGGTTCCAGATTGTTTTGGATATAAAATTTAGGAAGGTCAATATAACCCTATCAAAAGAAATGTTTTTTCTCTAATTCTTAACATTTTTTTTAAAAAGCATCTTATCTCTTATATTGTATGCAAGTTTCTTAAATCCTTTCAGGAACAAGGTAGGACATAAATCAAAGACATGATTTTTAAAAAGCAAACAGAAATATACCCATTCATCCAATGGGGGTTTTTGTGTGGATCCGATGATGAGGTATGTGGAAGTTCTAGGTAAGCAACAGTGTGTCTCCACAGATGTCACTGCAGTGGGGGGTTTTTACTCACAGCTTTCTTTAGCCGACACACCTATTGCCTCCCCATCCCCTGTCCCAGTGATACCTTCACTACTGCCACCACTCTGCAGGCAGCTGCTCTTCCACATTTGTCTCTTCTGAAAGGTAGGGGCCAGAGGGTAGGGGTTTTTAAAGCATTCTGGAATTGTGTCTCCTTTCTCTCTGCCTATCTTAAGTGAGAAGAGTAGCTACAGATTCCTTAGAAGAAAAAAGAAACCCATCAG
>JAAGEH010000076.1:65798308-65829760 GCA_011751065.1 Lasiurus cinereus
TGTTCTAACCAACTGAGCTACCTCACCAGGGCCATTTCTTTTCTTGTGCACTCATAGGCATGAGATGGTGTGAAAAGCACAGATTCTTAAGGATTAAGTGAAATTTCCATGTAATTAGCCTAGCACAGTAGGGCACACTAAATAAATGTTATTTCCCAAGTCTCATTCAGTCTATTTTATAACCCTTCTTGTTGGTGTTTCTAGAATTTCATGCCTTGGCAAGGGAGGGAAAAAGAGCTGCATTCTGGCAGTCAGTTGAATAATGATGAATAGATCCGGCTAATCTCTTCTTGAAATGGAGGAATAGGAAACATTGGTACATGCAAGCAAAGATAAATAAATTTTGTACACTGTAGAAAAAAATTAGTTATTTTTAAAAATAACTGTGAGTTGTAATAACCAACTCTGAGCACAAGGAGGGCATTGATCAAAAACTTATTTTATTTTTAATAAAGGATCTATATTTTATTTTATTTTATTATAATATGTGTATTGATTTCAGACAATAAGGGAGGAGAGAGAAAAACATCAATGATGAAAGAGAATCATTGATTGGCTGCCTCTTGCATGCCTCCTATTGGTGATTAAGCCCCAAACCCAGGCATGTGCCATGACTTGGATACGGATTTTCATGAGCAGGAATGAAATGCTTCAGCAATGCAAAATCTTATATGTTAAACCAATAAAAAGCACTGTTGGGGAAGCACTCTTCCCTCCTTCCTTCCTTCCTTCCTTCCTTCCTTCCTTCCTTCCTTCCTTCCTTCCTTCCTTCCTTCCTTCCTTCCTTCTACTTCCCTCCTTCCTTCCTTCTCCTTCCCTCCTTCCTTCCCTTCCTCTCTTCTTTCCTTCCTTCTCCCCTCTCCTCCTCCTCCTCTTCCTCCTCTTCTTCCTCCTCCTTCTCATTCTCCTCCTCCTCCCTCTCCCCCTCTCCTTCCACTCTCTCTAAAAATTAATGGAAAAAATATCCTTGGGTAAGGCTCGGCAACAAGAAAAAAATCTCATTGAAATAATTAAGGTTTTTTATGTGTTGAAACATTACTCAGGACATGGACTATGGTTTACGTTATGAAATTGCTTAGGTGCCAAATATTTATCATTAGAATTTGGAAGGAGGTTTTTCCAAACCCCCCACATAAGCTCTAAAAATGTTCATTACCAAATCTATTTATGCCAGTTGGGTTCTGGAAATGCAAACAGGAAAAGCTAGCTCTCTATGAAAAAAATTCACAGTACTGATTCCAGCTTCTAGAGAATCTACCCATTGGTCTTCACTGAACACTTTTGCAGAAATCCAGCAATCTTTTCATTATGCTATTTTCACAGAACATAATGGTGGGAAAGGAAAGTGGTGGAAATCAGAAACAATTACTCCCATCTTCACCAGCACATATTATGACCATTGTGAATCAATAATTAAAAAGTAAGTTTTTAAAAACACTGCAGGATAGTAACAGTAAAGCACTTAAAGCTTCAGCTAGACTAAATGTTATCATGTAGTTGGAAGCTGTGAGGATTAGGCAATTATGGCATATCGTGTGCAAAGAGGTAAAGGGTAGATTAACAGGAAAAGTGGATGTCAGCATCAAAAAGAACAATTGGAAGTTAGAAGATCTGAGGTATTTTATCACTAAACAGTTAAAGCACTTTGGATGGAATCTCATTTTTATTAACTGTACCATGAAGACACTGGGCCAAAGGATCCCTCTCACCTTTAGTATTTTATAATCACAGTCCATTTCGTGCACCCTAGTGATAGAATTGCTCACAGAGTGCCTGACACTGTGCTTGGCATCTTATTTACTCTTCATAAAGAATGCTATGTAGTACATTTTGTTACTTACAAAGTAGAAAAGAGAAAAGAGATTAAGAGAGGTTGTGTAAATTGCATTAGACTGTAGCAGCAGAATTCAGATCCAAATGTATGTATGTACACACACACACACACACACACACACACACACACACACACACATATATACACACACTACCTGTGTTCTTCTATAGCGTCCCCTTAAAATCTTAAATCCATCCAACTAAGTGCAGAAAAGCCATGGGGTTTGAAAACTGTAATTTATTTAGTTTCAATAAATCACAGTCATACAAAGTAAAAGAAGGACAGAAACATATATATGGAGACTAATGAATGAGATTCCTAGGGAGCTTTCAGAAAGACAAAACAGCATTTCAGTGATAGTCACTTTTCAAAAACAATAATGAAGAAAACCTTCTATGTTAGACAACACCAAGCATCAGCTAACTTTGCAAGCCAAACCCAGTCTAGATGACTCCTCTGTTATCACAATCACAGAATCAAAATATTTAAATGTGAAAGATTCTCAAAGATAGATTATCCTCAGAGATTTATTCTAAGTCAGTGATTGGCAAATTGTGGCTCGCGAGCCACATGCGGCTCTTCAGCCCCTTGAATGTGGCTCTTCCACAAAATACCACATGTGGGCACGCACATACAGTGCAATTGAAACTTTGTGGGCCGTGGGAAGAAGTCAGTTTTCAGCTCTCAAAAGAAATTTCAATTGTGGTACAGTTGATATTTGGCTCTGTTGACCAATGAGTTTGCCAACCACTGTTCTATGTTATTCATTTTACCAATGAGTAAATGACAATACAGATATATTACCAACTTTATTTCAATTACCATGTAAGAGTATTACACTTAACAGAATATCACAATTTACTTAATTAATGATCAAGTAAAAATTCAATTTATTTTACAAGTTTCACCTTTTACAACATATTAAACACAAGCCTAAATTATTATATTGCTTTAAATGGAGTTGCTTTATTCCCTTGAGTTTAGGTGCTAATGAAAATTAATTAGTAATGGTACAAAGGCCACCAACCAATTGCTTATTGGGGAAATTTCCAGGACTCCAAAGTAAATACTTAAGTAGCTATTGTAACTCAAAGTCATTGAAAATCCAAATAAGTTTCTTGTTACCTTCAAATTGGTGATGAGAATTGGATATGAAGAAGAGTAAATAAGCATAATTTAAGTTAGAAGATCTGAAGTACTCTATCACTAAACAGTTATAGCACTTAAGATGGAATCTCATTTTCATTACCTGTACCATGAGGGCACTGGGTTGAAGGACCCATCCCAACTGTAAGAAATGACAAATATCAACTAAATCATATTGTCCCATGTGGAGTTTGTACAACTAGTTGCTGGCTTTTAAAAAAGAATTTTTTTCAGATGCCTTGAAGGTCAATGTCTCCAAAGACATAACTTTCCTGAGGAATATACTTATATATATTTAAACATGTCAACATATTTCATCTTTCTAGGCAAATTATACTTCTTTCATTTTTTTCAGGATTAAAAATACATCCCAATAATGCCTCTAAGCAGCAATACACCTGGGAAAAAAAGCAATGAATAATAAAGAAAAATAATACTTATTTTGTTCCTATGCGCTGTCCACCATGGTGAAAAGAACCAGCTTATCTGCTTTACATCGTTAAACTAAGGGTGGGAACCACATCTAATAATATGCTCCACTATAGGTAATGAGTATTAAACACTTTTTAAAATTAGAGTTTAATAATATTATGGTGCCAGGTGGATACTTGGAATATCAGGGGGAACACTTTGTAAAGTATATGATTGACTAACCAGTGTGCAGCACACCTGCAACTAATAGAAAATAATATTGAATGTAAACTTTAGTTGAAAAAATTTGTTTTAAAGGATAAATTTTGTAAAAGAAAAAAATTTGAAGCCCAGAGAATTAATTTCTTTAAGGTCAAAAAAAGAATTAGAGCGGATCTTGAACTAATTTTAGTGGTTAGATTAAAAAAGAAAACAAAGCAAGTAGGACAAAGCATTCAACTTGCAGCTCCTTTTTTTTTTTGCTGTGTTTCTTAATATGTTTTTATTAATTTCAGAAAGGAAGAGAGATGGAAGGAGAGACAGAAACATCAATGATGAGAGAAACTTATTGATCAGCTATCTGCTGCCTTTGACCAGAATTGAACTCGGGACCCTTTAGTCTGCAGACTGACACTCTATCCACTGAGCCCAACCAGCCAAGGCTGCAACCCCTCTTTTAAAGAGGTCTGATCTTATGGAAGAAGCAACTGGAACTAGTCCATTCACCCACTGAATACATATCAACTAGTCAAGCACTGGACAGTATGATAAATACTAGAGGCACACAAACATTTTATGATTCCTGCCATCTAGGGGCTCATGATCTAATTAGTGTCAGAGAATTGCCTGTAAACAACATGTCAAAGCCAAGTGTTTTAAATGGAAGAAGCACAAACTCTAACCTGGAAGATTAATGGAAAAGATAACATTTGTCCTATCTTCATGAATGAGCAGTTTATCATGGAAATAGCATGTGAAAGGCACAGAAGCAAAGAAAGAAAGGAAGGAAAAGAAGAAATGGTATTATAAAATAAATTTAAAATCATTTCTTACAAACTGATTTGTGAAATAGGATCTTATTTTATTTGCCATTTTCCTCATTGCTATGAGACTAAGCATATTCAAATACTCATCATTCAGACTTTTTCTTAAGTGAAGTGACTATTTATCATCTACCCCTATTTTGTCCTCCTGGGTAGTTTGCCTTTTATTTATTAATTTGTTCGAATTCTTCATATATTTTGGATACTAATTCTTTGTTGCTCATAAGTACTGCAAATATCTTCTCCCAGCTTTTCTTATTACTTTTAAAAAATGATATCATTTGTGACAGTTAAATGAGTTCAAATTTACTTAAATTTAGTATTATATTATTTTAATACTAAGAGACCCAGTGCATGAAATTCATGCACAGGGGGTCCCCTCAGCCCAGCCTATATCCTCTGCAATCTGAGACCCCTTGAGGGATGTCTGACTGCTGGTTTAGGGATTGGGCCTAAACCAGTAGTCAAGACATCCCTCTCACAATCCGGGACCACTGGCTCCTAACTGCTCACCTGCCTTCCTGCCTGCCTGATCGCACTTAACTGCCCCCTCTGCTGGCTTGGTCACCCCCAACTGCCTCCTCTGCAGGCATAATTGCCCCCAACTGCCTCCCACCTGCTATCCTGGTGGCTCCTTAGTGCTCCCCCTGCCAGCCTGGTCGCCCCTCACTGCTGCCCCTGCCAGCCTCATCACTCCTCACTGCCCCCGACTGGTCTGATTGCCCCCAACTGCCCCCCCTTTGGGCTTGGTAGCCACATACAGCCTGCTGCTCAGTCGTTTGATCACCCCTCACTAACCCCGTCAGCCTGGTTGTACCGTGTAGCCTGCTGCTTGGTCATTTGGTCACCCCTTACTAACCCCCCTGCCAGCCTGGTCACCCCACACGGCCTGCTGCTTGGTCATTTGGTTGCCCCTCACTAACCCTCCTGCTGGCCTAGTTGCCCCATGCAGCCTGTTTGGCCATCTGTTTGGTTGCAATGGTCGCTTAGGCTTTTATATATAGACTAGAGGCCCGGTGTAGGAAATTCATGCACAGGGATATCCCTCAGCCCAGACTTCACCCTCTCCAATCTGGGACCCCTCGAAGGATGTCCGATTGCCCATTTAAATGGGCAGTGGGACATCCCTCTCACAATCCAGGACTGCTGGCTCCCAACTGCTCACCTGACTGCCTTCCTGATTGCCCCTAATGCTTTTGCCTGCCAGCCTGATCATCCCCTAACCACTCCCCTGCCAGCCTATCTGCCTTTCCCTGCAGGCCTGGTTCCCCCCAACTTCCCTCCTCTGCTGGCCTGGTCACCCCTAACTGCCCTCCCCTGCAGGCTTGATCACTCCCAACTGCCCTCCCTTGTAGTCCTGGTCCCTCCCAACTGCCCTCCCCTGCTAGCCTGGTCCCTCCCAACTGCCCACCCCTGCTGGCCATCTTGGGGTGGTCATCTTGTGTCCACATGGGGGCAGCCATCTTTTACCATAGGGGGGAAGCCATCTTCTGTGTTGGAGTGATGGTCAATTTGCACATTACTCTTTTATTAGATAGGATACATAGCCAAATTCACCAATAATTTTCTTTATGGTTTGTGCTTGTAAGAAACCTTTTCTTGCTCGGCTGGTATGCTCAGTGGTTGAGTGTAGACCTATAAACCAGAAGGTCATGGCTGGATTCCTGGTCAGGGCAAATGCTCAGGTTGTGGGCTTGATCTCCAATGTGGGGCATGCAGGAGGCAGCCAGTTAATGATTCTCTCTCATCATTGATGTTTCTATCTCTCTCTCTCTCTCCCTTCCTCATTGAAATCAATAAAAAAATATATTTTTAAAAGAAATGCTTTCCTAAGACTTACATATTTTCTAAAAAAAAAAGCTGCAAAGTTTTGCTTTTCACATTTCAGTTCTAAATCCACCTGAAATAGATTTTGTGCATGGCACAAGGTAGCTCCAACTTCATTTTCTCTTTCCATATTAGATAATCAATTCTTCCAGCATTGTTTATTGAATAGTGTATCATTTCTCAGTCTTTGTAATATCAGCTGTTGCAGGTAAGATTCCCTGGGAAATGGACTAAGAAGAGATTCCCATGCAGGTATGGTGGAGAAAGGGAGGGAGGCAAGACTGGGCAGAGTAGGTGCAGCTGCCACAGAGCCTCAGCTGATTGCACAGGGAGCTCTGAAGCAGGGGTGGTCCTTCAGAGTTATCCTGCCCAAGGCACCAGGACTGAGCTTTTGGACTCTCACACACAGACCAGTCACTGGATAGGACTGCCCTTGAGAAGCAGGTGGAATCTCAGGAGAGGCAGCTACTTTGGGCAGAAGGCAGTTCTGAGGGTTGAAGTTGGGGTGGGGGTTGGGGAGAGATGGAATGACTCAGCCATGAGCCATCAACCAGCAACTCTCCCAGCAGCTGAGGGAATTGGGGCCTTGATCTAAATAGGAGAATTTGGGTGGAACACACAGTATCTTTTACACAGTCTTTGTCATGTATGCCCTTTCCAGTTTTATGGGCTCACTATTCTTTTGGAGTCTTTTTCCTGTTAAATAACTTCCAGATATGTTTCCATTCTGGTCTCCTGCATGTAATCTAATTTGTCAATGGCCTCCTTCCAATATGTTCCCATAATTACATCCCAAACACCATATTTGTCAGACCATTTACAGTAGAATAGTACATTTTTGCCCTTGATATCAATATCTATTACTAATGTAGTCTAGCTTTTGCTTTAAACAGTCACATCACCCAATTGCCTCAAAAATCAATATGTTGTCAACTAAAACTGAAACCGAAGTCCCAGATATCCTTTACTGGTAAGTGGATATTTTATTCTAAATGCAGGGTGTTTCCAGTATCCTCTTGAATTCAATCTTGTTCCAATATGCTTAGGAAGGATTTAACAAGCTCTGATTCTGTCATCTAACACTTTTTTCTTCATCTCAGTTTTTCTCCAAAGTTGACTAAGAACACCAATAAGATGTTGAAAAGAAAATAACTGAACATGGTTGGGAATGGTGAGGAGCCTTGTGACATGCAAATGATACCTTTCTGCTTTTTGGCACAGATCCATTCATCCACACTCTAAGCATGAGGGATCTTGGCTGCAGACCTTTGTGTCTTTACCAGCAGTTGTCTTCCCAGTCACTGGAGGTAAGGACCTTAAAATGATTCTTGACTCTTGTTTCCTTCCTCAACTTTAGAGCCAATCATATAGTTTTGAGTCCACAGAGTTTTGGAATCTATTTCTTATTATTAGCAACACCAAGACTATTGCAGACCTGTTTGATTCTTACTCCTATTTGCAATTTAGGACATTCCCACTGTTGCCAAAGCTATTTGCCTTGGAATAAGAGCTAAAAGCTATTCCCCTTTTGGGGTTCCGCATCTGTAAGAGATGATGGTAAATAGTGCCCCTGCAGGAAGAGAAGATACATGCAGCTTTACAGGATGTATTGTGCTGAAGAGTATCCACAGAGCATCCAGACTATTGGGCTCACTGAGGATAATGGAAAGGCAGCAGCTCTTTGTGAGGCTGCGATTTGTAAACCTAAAAATAATTCCCCACATTTGTAATGCACATTCACGTATGCTGTCTCCTTTCATTTTCACAGCAACTCTGAAAGAGTAATATTATTAACCCATGTTGAGTATAAGAGCTGGAGAAGTATGTTACTCAGAGACACATAGATAGTAATTGACAGATAGGATTTAAATGTGGGCTTCCTAACTTCAAGGCAGCTGTGAATTAGGAAACTAATTTCAATTAAACAGTTGTTTGAATTATGGTCTATTTAGCACAAAAAGGAAAAAGCCATCTAAAGGCAGAGGGGTTTTGGAAGGACAATCCTGAATCTCTGTAAGGAAAATATTGCCCAGAAGACACAGGAAGTGATTTTTCTTGTGACACAGAGGCTGAGATGGATCAGCTGCTGCAGCTGAGAAGCAGACGCTTTCCTGATTTGGGTTTATACATTATCAAATGACTTTTCAAGATATTTGCTCTTAAATTAGAAAGATGGAAACAAAATAGTAGTGCTGTTCTTTAGAATAAAGCTGCAGATGTGTGATTGCAGTATCATAATTACTTACTAGATGCAATCCTGCAGCTCCATAATATTTGCTGATAACATAAGACTGGTTGTAAAAGCTATATACTCAAAGCCTAATGGATGCTTAAAGACAATTTGGAAAAGTAGCATCTTAGACCACATGGCAGCAGCTGGCACATGGGAGGTATAGGTAGTTATTTGAAGACATCTGTATTGAGGCCAGATGTTAATATTATGAATAATGGTAAAAAAAAAAGTTGTGATCACAGTAACAAATGTTAAACAGGAAACTAGCATACAACCTTCAAGAATAGCAGTTTACCTTCTTGTATTAATGCAATGTACAATGTCAGTAGGATAATACAAAAATAATAGACTTTTCATGTTTATAAGTATATACAACTCATCTATATCATTTGCCTTTAATAAAATATTTGTACTTATAAGATTGTGAATTCATTTAACAAAGCTATACTTAGTATAATAATTTATGTTTTTACCTTGGTCTCTACTAATGTGGCTAAAGATGGAGAGCTCAGCCCCATTCCTAGAAATTCTGATTCAGTAGGTCTGGTGGATGGAGCCCAAGAAAAAGCATTTTAACAAGTTTCCAGTTCTGGCTAATAACACTGAGTGCTTAGAAAACCACACTTCTTTATAAACACCGTTCTATAGCACAATGACCCTCCCTTTAGTTAAAATTTCAAGTAATCACATCTCATCTTGTCACAGTGAATCTCGTATGCACAATAAATAAAAACCCATCCAACAATCAGCATTTACATAATACTAGAGGCCTGGTGCACATAATTCATGTATGGGGGCGGCAAGGGGGGGTAGGCGGGACGGGGGGTGTGTATCCCTCAGCCTAGCCTGCACCCTCTCCAATATGGGATCCCTCTCACAATCCAGGACTGCTGGCTCCTAACCATTTGCCTACCTACCTGCCTGATTGTCCCTAACTGCTTCTGCCTGCCAGCCTGATCACCCCCTAACCATTCCCCTGTCAGCCCGATTGCCCCTAACTGCCCTCCCTTGCTGGCCCAGTCACCCTTAACTGCCCTACCCTGCCAGCCTAGTTGCCCCCAACTGCCCTTCCCTACAGGCCTGGTTCTCCCCAACTGCCCTCCTCTGCAGGCCTGGGTCTCCCCCAACTGTCCTCTCCTGCAGGCCTGGTCACCCCTAACTGCCCTCCTCTGCTGGCCTGGTCACCCCTAATTGTCCTCTCTTGCTGGCCATCTTGTGGCAGCCATCTTGTGTCCACATGGGGGTGGCCATCTTGTGTGTTAGAGTGACGGTCAATTTGCACATTACCTCTTTATTATATAGGATATGCTCTAAGCTATATCAAATGTTTACCTTTGTATCTCTGCATACTAGAGATACAAAGGTAAATAAAGCTTGGTCTCTCCTTCCATAGAGTTTATATTTAGGTGGACATGCGAACAAATACTTATGGTGTAATGTGATAATGTGTAAAGTTCTATGAAATTTTTCATTCTACAATGAGGGATGTTTTATAATAGAGATAAAATTTAGAACTTTTAAAAGACTTTTTATCTTGAAATAATTTTAAACTTACAAAAAAAGTTGAAAAACAGAGTTCCCTATACCCTTCCCAATATTATGCAAATATTTACATTTTGCATAACCAAGGTTAGGATGGATTTTGAAGAATGCCTAGGAATTTATTAAGAATCTCATGTAAAGAAAACATTTATGAATAAAACCACTGAGTTATAAAATACTATAATAATATCTAAATATTTGTGCAAATCTATTGTGCTAAGCCTTTTAAATGTATCACATAATCCTTAAAACAACTCATAAGTATTTAAAATATTATATCTATAACCACTCCCATTTACATACTTCTGGTAGGTAGCAGAGCTGGAATTTGACACTGAAGTGTTCAGCTTTCACACACACACTCTCAACCAGTACACTGTGATTAATGATCCAGAAATGGAGAACAGTCTATTGTATATACACATAAGATTACATTAGGGAAGGCTGTGGGGATAGTGTCTGACAGTAGAAGGAGAAAATAAGACCAGAAAGAGGATGTAAAGCCCTAAATAATGGGAGGATACTGTGATAGGCAGAATTCTAAGCTAGTTCCTGTCCCTAGGGGACATGCCCAAAACAATCCCCTCTTCTTAAATGACAGCAGAACCCGTGAATATGAACGCATATCCCTTCTAGTTATGTTATACAGCAATGGCAATGACAAAAGAATTCTCAGACAGAATTGTGGTCCCTGGTATACTCACACCACTCCATTGGTTTGGGCCTCAAATTCTCAAGCCCTTTTTAGACCTAATTACTTTTTTCCTGGCCTTGATTCCTGCTTCCACTCTTGGAACCCTGTCCCATACTGTAAGGATCCTGCTCTACTAGGTAATAACAGGCATTTTATGGGCAAATTAATACAATGAGTTTTGTGCAATCACATGCCTCAACTTATATTTGCATTGTATATTCTCACAACAGTGCTTTCACACAAAAGGCAAACTTTAATGGTGGACACCAGGCATCCAGTGGGGCGGTCTTGCAGGACATTTGAATCAGCTAGAAGTGTGCCAAGTAGCTGCCCAGTCTTCTGGTTCACCAGTGTGTGGGTCATAAAGTATCTTGGTGCAAATGTGCTGCCCTTTGATCATGCATAATACAACATTGCTGGTTAATCTGTGACCAGCAAAACACATGACATGGTAAGCTGCCTCTGGTTTCCATTTCAAGTTTGATCAATTGGCTACACCTCAGTGACTGCTGTTGACAATAAAGTTAAGTCTCATTTAAGATTAAAAAGGTCTGTTGCAGTAAAACTGATTATGTTGTAAAATCATTCCAATTAAAAGAACAGTTTCTTTGTTCACACAAAAATTTGGCTTTGAGAACCCAAGTTCCATTTAATTTCAGCTCCATCCCCTGAGCGTATTCAGATCCTTAAACCTATGCAGAGATGAATACTTTTAAGATTAGCTTCATCTACCAAACTAACATGATAGTAATCACATAATATGAGATGAAACCAATTTCATTCTATTTAACATAGAATAGATGGGGAAAATTTACCCCTATTACCGGTTTGTAGATCTAGTTTTCTTACCATCCATTCATTCTTCCACTTATACATGCATGTAATGAAACATTCATTGAATATGTGCCATTGTCAGTTACTGAACCTGACTCCAGGTAAATAGTGAGGAGCATGACACTGTTACTGTTTTTTTATTTTAGAAAATAAGAAAATATCTGTTTCAATTCTGACATACTCTGTCACCAGCAGACACAGGATGCAAATGAAGAAGGGACACAAAGAGCATGGCAGAGACAAACCTACTTCCCGCTGCTGTATGGCAGGACAGCGGAAAGGATTCCCAGCCATTCTGTTTAACTGCTCCTGGGGCAATCTGTAACTCAGGTCACTGCCTTGTCATTTGTAAATTGAAGGGTGTTGTGTTGTTTTTTTTTTTAAGCCCTCATCCGACGATATTTTTCCCATTGATTTTTAGAGAGTGGGAAATACAGAAAGAAACATCGATGTGAGAGAAACACATTGACTGGTTGCCTCCTGCACATGCCCTGACCAGGGCCTGGGCCAGGGAAAAGCTTACAACCATGGTATGTGCCTGCCCTTGACTGGAATAAAAAACCCAAGACTCTTTTGGCCACAGGCTGACACTCTGTCCACTGAGCCAATCCAGCTCAGCTTTCGTTTGAGAACAAATCAAGAAATCCACAATGAATAACCAGTTGTGATCTATTATTTGTAGCATCATTTCATCACTGAGAAACACCAAAAAGTAAACTATTAATTTTTTTTCTGGCTCTCTGAGTTAACACTGGTCTGTAATTATAATAAAACTATTATTTTATAATATATGAAGTATTTTCATCAACATCATGTTACTTGATTCTCAAAATAACTCTATGAATGTGATATTATTTTTTTCCAGCAAATGTAGTCAGGGAAGTAGCAACCAGGTGCAAAATCAGTATTTCTCTGGTTCTACCAATGCTGGTGCTTCCCTCCCCTCCACAATTTCTCCTAGTCATTCTAGGAATCACATGTGCTCTCAGATGCAATCTTCCCATCATCACTGCTGCTCTCTCCTGTTCTGTTTAATGTGCCACTAGACACTGCTAGAATTGTCACCTGGGCTTTTGCAGCTAAGGTGCCAGATGCATTCACAAAGCATTACTGCCCTCCTCCCATACTTGTCCTCTTCTCCTTAGTAAAGAAGGTAAAGACTGGTTCACTCCACCAGATTCCCGGTCACACTGCTTCAACTGCACCTCCAGTAGGAATTCTTCATCCCCAAGTTTGTTATACTGTTATGAGGCCTTGTCTTCAATATCTGAAGGACATGTTAGTAAAATTACTCTGTAACTTTCTGCACTGCTTTTTTCATTGCAGTCTTCTCTCCCTGCCATCCAGGCATGAGTCCCTGACAGCTGGGTCAGCAGAAAATCTGGAGGACTTCCGTCATGCTATTTTTACTGTTGTTCCTCCCCTGTGGTTGATACCCTCTCCTGTGCCTCAGATCCTGCTTTCCTAGGATGAGCTCTGCTCAGTGACAATCTTTGGAGCACTGAGGCAACAAGCTCTCCTCCGGTCTAACCATCTCATTATCTGGACATGCAAAGACTCCTGTCTGAACCCCAAGCAGCCTGTGTTTAGGCTTAAGCCACATGTGTTATTTGCTCTCTTCACAAGCCATCTGGGCTGACCTGGAAACCAACAGCTTTAATCAGTCACAGGATTATTTGGGGGGCTCTCTTCCCAAATGCAAAACTCTGAATCAAAATTTTAACTAACACTGAAAACAAACAAAAAAACTTATACCACAACATTTTATTCTGCCTTAAGTTGAGAATAAAACTATCACAGGAATCACAAAAATCTGAATCTCAGTATCTGAAACCCTCACTCACTTGCTTGGTAGGAAGTGAGGCCTTAGACTCTTCCTCCCAGTTATAACCTCCAGGGGGCCCGCAGATTTCTGTGCTTGGGAGCCTGTGGCCCTTGCCTCCTGGGGCTCTGCTACTCTGTCACTCTGCCGCCCTTGGGTTGCTAACAACCTCTTTCTGACCCCTTTTGCTGGGGTTGTGCTTTCCCTCTGGTCAGAAAGTTTCTGCTTCTCTCAAATAGCTCTTCCACCTGCGAAATCACTGGGCTTTTGATGAGAGTCATTCCTTCCTAGAGCATAGTTAGGGCCCTCCCAGGAGTTTGAGAAAATATGTGTACACAGACTTTTGGTCCAGACTTTTTCCCTCACGATACTTCCCTTTCCATTGTCCATTGTTCCTACCTATTATCCGGTATCCTTCAAAGACCTCACACATCCCTCTACATCCTAAACATATTTGAATCCCAATCTGATGTGGATATGTTCAAGTTCTTTCCTATAACAGCTTCTGGCTCATGTGTGGGAGCAATGCATGACTGTGGGGGAACTCCAAGGACCTTCGGGAGAGTGAAGAAACTCTGGAGCATGATCTGGCGGCCAACTGAGCTATCAGGGCACAAAGGAACGCCGAGGGATGGTATGGCCTAATGTCACACCCCAGAGACCACAAAAGTGTACTCAGTAGCATGGGTTGATTCCCATTTAAGAACTAACAGGAGTTATGATCCTTGTAAGTGATCAGAGAGTGAAGAAAAATAGGGAGTGAGGGTTATTTACCTGATTAAAAACTATCAAGAAGAAAAAAGTATGCCCAGAGTGGACTGTTTTCAGAAAGCACCCTCTCCCAGAAGGATCCATGAAAATTAAAACAAAACATACAGCTTCAATATTTAGTACTTTACTTTGTCAACTTGATTAAATGCTTGTAATTCAATTATAAGCTTTAAAGTTTGTCTTTTTTAATGCCCCCAAGCAATGATGCTATGTGGCATAACAGTTAAGTCATGTGAAAATACAGAATGGGGCAAAAGTAGGTTTATAGTTGTTCTTATGGAAAATAATATAATTTTTAATAAATAATAATACAAGTATAAACTGTGTTTGGTATACTCACAATTGTAAACATACTTTTGCCTCACCCTGTACATATGCAATAAATCTTCACATTTTAATCTCTTTTTATTTTAAAAATGATTTTATCTCCTTTTTTTTAATGGTCTTTTCTCTTAGATTTTTCAATGGCTATTACTTTTAATCACAGTGTTAATTCTGCCATTTCTATATTTCTTCAGAATCACATTAGATGGATATATTTGGCTTAGGACCACAGACTGTCACCCTTGCTTTAAATCTAACACTCTGAATCCAAGAATAGAAAAGACAAATAAAAAAACAATTCAATAGAAGGTATTATCCTTACTGCACAACTGGATACTAACCTGGGAAAATATTCATTTACATAAAGCTAGTTTGGGATTTTAAAACATCAGATCTTGGTCATGGTTCTGGCCTTTAAAACATATTCTCTTTTGAAAAACAAAATCTTATTAAGAGAAGCACTTTATTTTAAACAGAATCTGACCTCAAAATATATATTGTTCATTTGTAGAAAATCTATTTAATATTTCATATGCAAATTAGTTACTCTTAATTTGACATAATTGGGGAATATATTTTTAAATTATTTTTGTGCTTTGCATAAAAAGCAATCAAGCACAATGTGTTGTCAATCTCTGGTAAACATAAGAGTTATCCATTTAAAAATCAGATAAACCTTTCTGATTTCACAGACTGAAACCTGCATCAGAAGATCTTCCAATTCTTTCACTTCCTTTGTATTTGAACTTTAAACAATAAGACAATTGACCTAATTAAATTGAGAGTTTGAAAGTCAAACAACAAAGAAATGAAACAGTGCAATAATTATTTATTATCAAGATAACCAGTGTTCTCTAACAAAACATGTACTATGCATACACACATCCTTCTTTCCTCATTGCTCATTTAAAATACCATTTTATCTTTCTATACTTTTTGGTCCTCATGGTGCAGTCTATCTGAATTATCTTGTCTCACTCTTTCCCTCCAGATCCACCCTCCATCTTTCTGCATATGCTCTGGGCTCCAAAGTTTGACCTTTTATATCGCATATACCAACTCCCTTACACTTTGCCTTATGATTGGTCCAGTTAGAGGAATTTTCTAGGCAGAAGATCAAAGAAAAGTGAGGCCAGGATATTTATTCCCACAACTTCCTCTCTGCCAGGTGCCTTGACCACAGGTCCTCCTGATTAAGCTCTCCTGTCAGGTTCCAGTGACCCAAGCTGCTTCCCGTGTTCCTTAAGATCTGGGGATGTCGGTTACCTGTCAGGACCCTGTTTAACCCAGGAGCCTTTCTAAACTTCCTTCTTCTTTTGGTTTCTGGATAATGCTCTGTCCTTATCCAGTCCTACCTCCCTGACTAATCCTTTTTGGGCATTGCTTTCACAGGACTCTGACAACCTGAATTTCCCTTCGTAACAATGCTGTGTATCAATGCTGAACTTTTGCCTCGTTAAAGGAAATGGGTAAAACACAAAAAAGTGTGGTTTAGCTATAATTCTACCACACATGCACATCACTCTAGGAGTATCTTTTTTCTTTAAAAAATAAGTTTGTCTCAGTGGTTAGTGTCAGCTCATGCACCGAAGGGTCACAGGTTTGATTCCCAGTCAAAGGCATGTATCTAGGTTTCAGGTTCAATCCCTAGTCCCAGTTGGGGAGCATATGAGAGGCAACCAATCTGTGTCTCTCACAATGATGTCTCTCTCTCTCTCTCTCTCCACCCTCCACTCCTCCTCTCTACTCTCTCTAAAAATCAGTGAAAAACATTTCCTCTGGTGAGGATTAACAAAAAACAAAAAATAATAAAGTAGTTACGAATCACTCTTTAAAACATCATAGGTCACACATTCACCACAACCAGTGAAACAATGTAAATATAAATAAAGAAAAAAGTGAGTGCTTCTGGAGACTTCACCTCAGTCCCTACCTTCTCCCTGCCTTGGCCCTAAATACAGCATTGAACAGCCTGGCCAGTCTTCTCTATACCTGTCTCCATGATATTCAAACCCAGGCCAGAATATATATTCATACATGGAGAAGATGATACACTCTCTACAAAAACTGAGAGGATGTTACTAGATGTAGATCTAGTTCACTACCTTAAATAATCTCATAATATTGTCAAGTATAAATATACTATAATTTATTTAACCATTTCTCTACTAATGAAAATTCAAAAATTTTTTCAGCTATCTTTGGTACTATAAATAATTCTGCAATAAATGCCCTTAGTGCATCTATTTATGTAAACTAAATTCCTAAAAGTAGGGTTGCTAGGTCAAAATTATATATATTTCAATTACTTAAGTAATTTCACTTACTTTCTTAAAAGTATATAGCAATGCATTTCCTGTCAATTTAATTCCTTATTTGTTTTATATGGATATAAGATGGTATATGCAATTTTTGAATATTATTTTCTTTCTTAGCATTAATTACAGATAATTTTCTATATGTTTTCTGCAATAATCTTTCTATATACTTTCTATAGTAATCTTAATATCTATCCATTAATGTTGTAAAGCTTCTTTAAAATTTTATTGGAATTGCATCAAATCTCAATATTACATCTACTCCCCTATAATATATATGTAGAGAAGAATTGAAGGTTTGACAGTAGCATCCTATCTAATAAAAGAATAATATGCAAATTGACTGTTCCTCCACTACACCCACAAACCATGCCCACCAGCCAATCAGAGCAAGTATGTAAATTAACCCAACCAAGATGGCTACAGCCACAGAGAGAGCAGGAGGGGAGGCTTGGGTTGTTCTTGGCGATGGAGGAAGGTAACAAAGTTTCAATGGCTGTGTGAGCAGAAGGCTTGGCTCTGCTCCAGGCTACAAAGTTTTAATTGTATAAGATGAATAAATCCCAGATACCAGGGCCTCTGGTTGGGTCACTGGGGGGCATAGCCAGCCTGAAAACCACCACAGGTCCCTCGCCCAGACCACCCTACACCTCAAGGGAACACCACCCTGATCCAGGACACCCTTCAGGGCAAACCAGCTGGTCCCCACCTGTGCACCAGGCCTCTTATCCTCCTATCTAATAAAAGAGTAATATGCAGATTGACCATCACTCCAACACACAAGATGACTGCTCCCATGTGGTCAAAAGATCCTGCCCCCATGAGGACACAAGATGGCCACCACAAGATGGCCAGCAGGGGAGGGCATTTGGCAGGGACCAGGCCTGCAAGGGAGGGCAGTTGTGAGTGATCAGGCCAGCAGGGGAGGGCAGTTGGGGGTGATCAAGCCTGCAGGGAAGGGCAATTAAGGGTGACCAGGCTGGCAGAGGAGGGAAGTTGGGGGTGACCGGGCCTATAGGGAAGGGCAGTTGAGGGGAACCCAGGCCTGCAGGGGAGGGCAGTTAGGGGCAAATAGGCTGGCAGGGGAGCAGTTAGGCATCAATCAGGCTGGCAGGGAGTGGCTAAGGGGTGATCATGCTGGCAGGGCAGAAGAAGTTAGGAACAATCAGGAAGGCAGGCAGGTGGGCAGTTGGGGAGCCAACAGTCCTGAATTGTGAGAGGGATGTCCAACTGACCGTTTTGGGCCTAAACAGGCAGTTGGATATCCCTAAAGTGGTCCCAGATTGGAGAGGGAGCAGGCTGGGCTGAAGGACACCCCGCACCCCTTTGCACGAATTTCGTGCACGGGCCTATAGTTAGATATAATAAAATATATTACACGTATGCCTCTCAACCCTCAACCAGTTGACTTCACTACATGTTTTCATGGGCACAAGAATTAGACAAGTGAGTCACAGTATCAAGAAGAACTATGCCTAGGGCATATGCTTCCAACAACACCCCAGTGATTTCAATCAAAGGAAAAGATCACGAGATGGCTAAGAGCACACTGAAGCACTGGGCATTTTCCTGAGGATGGGAAGCCAAGTTCCATGTGATTCTGCTGGCTTTAAGAGGGTCTACTGAAGATCAAAGGTAAAAGAAACCATTTAAACAGAAAAGAATTCAGCCCCAAGGCTGTTGCTATGCAGGCTTGCACAGCTAAAGTTTCTCAAGGTTTGAGAAAATACCACAAAGGCTTGGGAACATTCTACAACAGTTTCCATCCCAAAATAAAAGACCATAAAACCAATTCTAAGGTGTGAGAGCAGGGGAGAGGAGGAGGATGGGAAGAGAAACCTGGCCACTATTCATGGTTAGTGTATTCTCTATTTGATTATATCACCACCAGACAAGAAAGTTCTGTGTGAACCCCTTGGAATGGAGAGTTAGGAAAATAAAAAAGCTAGCAGGATGTGGACCAATAAGCTCTGTGATTCCTCTGTGCTATCTCCTCTGTGGATGGTGATGGTGGCTTTAACGGCTTGGTCCTGTGAGAAGAAGAAATGGATTTCACTCTTTCCTGGGAATTACTACTTGTCCATAACACTTAAGAATCTTCCAACTGGAAATGGGTCTGATTACTTTTGCCAGCCTTAATCTCTTACTAACGCAGTTAATGGGAGCTTTCAATAATGCTAATCACATCTCTTCAGTAAAATACCTATGTTATTTCCATAGGAAATAAATGTTCACAGACCATAAACTCAAACTGATAATAGCTGACATGGGAGAAAAGGGGGAGGTGGATGCAGATAAAGGCGCATTGTGCAGTGACAGTAAATGAATTACAGACCCCTCCTTTGGGTTGTAGGGACTGCCTGAGGCCTCTGCTGGGATGAGGTGGGAGGAAAATAAAGTTAAAAAGGAAGCTGGAAGCAGAAAAGTGCCCCTGTCTGAACCCACTAGCTGCAGGAAGTCACTGATGGGTTCAGAATAGGAAGAGGACTCATGGCTGCAGAAAGGGGGAATTAAAGGAAGGGAAGGAGACAAGAACGGGGGATAGAGATCAAAGATACTATCCAGAGAACTCCCTCCCTTAATGGTTTTCAAAAGAGGGCCAAGATAAGAGCCAAAATTTGGATGTCCTGGGGGAAGGTCCTAGCAAAAGGGAAGTTATCCGGGCCAGAAAAAATGGTCTCTCCACTCCCCTATTCTTTCTCTTTCCAATTCCTTTCATAAAGTTGGAAGCAAAGGGGGTGTCCCTGCCAAGGAATCACTGTGATTCTAATGAATGGTTCAAGATCCCAATAGAAGACCTGGGATCAAAATAAAGGGAGTGGTTTGAGCGCTCCTATGGAAAAGCCAAGGAAGGAAGTGATCATCTGTTGAGCCTGCCCCTCAGTGGGCTCATGGTCAGTCACCTAGAAACTGACTGTCCTCTGGGTGCCGGCATTGACCCACGTACAGCAGAGCTTTTGTAATATATTTTATATAGAAAAAGAACAACAAAATAAAAAGATAACGCTAAGTTAGGGGGAAAGGTTTATGGATGCTCAATGTACGTACACTTTCTGGATGAGGAACACACAGAATCCTAGAATTTGGTGATTTCTAAAAAGAACCTTTAGTGTGGAGCTAGCCATTCTGCACTCACGTTTCCAAGAGTCTCTCACCTAATAGTTGTAGAGAGCTTACGTTCCAAGTATTTCAAAGTATGCATAGGGAGAAAGAATTTTCATCACTAGGGTTTCAGAATACATGCTTATAAAATCTACAATTCTATGGCTTTCTTGATGACACAGATTGGTTATATTATGAAAGAAGCAAGTGTTATCAAACTAAGATCAATATACAGTGGTACCTCGAGATACGAGTGCCCTAACATACGAGATTTTTGAGATACGAGCCGTTGAGCAAGCGATTTTTGGTTTGAAATACAAGCAACAGTTGAGATACGAGTAATCCCGCGGATCGGCCAGCTGCACACGACCCACCAGTTTACCGCGACTCGAGCGTCTCATAGTTTCCCACGCCTCAAGGTTACGGAACAAATTAAACTCGTATCTCAAGGTACCACTGTACTGCAAAAAGATGGAACCATTTGCCACATTGTTTAAGAGCCAGTCCCCGGACCAATGATTTAGAAACATTTATAAAAATGTCAAGAATTCAAAATAGTCAGAAAGCTTTTGAAGATTTTCTTTATTACATAAATATTTTTTATCTCAATAAATTGCCATGATATTTGCTCTAACCTGTGAGAGACCATATATTATGTTACAAACTATTCCCTAGACAAAGCATCGACCGTATGCTGCTAAAGCACTGCTGAAAAAGAACCTGTTATCCGCATGATGGCACACAAGGTGCTGTGCACCTGGCCACACTGGCCTGGAAAAAGTAATGAATACAGGAGTAGTGCTTCTTACGCACTGCCGTTTTTGATCTTATTGGACCCACTTACAGAAGCCCCAAATTATGTTCCTGTAAAATTTTAAATTGCATTACGCACATGAGCCAGATTGTCTCTGTAGCACCTTTCGCATAAGAAATGATATTCACCAGAAGTGGTAGGAACCCATAAATAAGTTATAACTTCAGAGCAAACATTGCTTTGTGCTCCTTTAAGAAATTAAAAAAGAGAGAAATTTTTTTAAAAATTGAGCTAATTCTCTTCAAATTAAACTGAATTCATCTCTCCTCTGACAAAAAAAAAAGTTTTGTCACAAAATAATGATGTTACAAAGGTGATTACTAAAAAGAAAAACAAACAACAAAAACTTCTAACAATAGACACAGTGCACTTTTGCTTTTCTCCTTGGAGAATCCCAACAAACTCAAGCCACTCAGCAGCACCACCAGCAAAATCCAGGCCAAGGGGCCGATAACCTAGGGTTTGCATCAAAGGCAGCGACAAGTTGCTACTTCTCCCTGCTTGTTCATTCCTGTTCCTTTGAGTCCTGTGGTAAGCAACCATGGAGGAAGCCTTAGCATATGCCCACCAAAATAAAATCAAACAAAGACATTTACAAAGTATTGCTTCTGGAAGCAACTACAACCCTGCCTCTGTAAGTAAATACCATCCTCTCAATCTCACACCTAGTTTTCTTGCTACAAGGAGAATTGACTAGCAGGCCCAGGAATGTTGGTTCACTGTTCACTAACCTGTCCCTGAATAGCACAAGCAGTTTGTGAATCACCCCAAAAAACTATGTAAAGTATCTTAAACAGGGACTAACCTGGAGGTGACTGGTGCTGAGGCTGAGCTGTGATCCTCCCGGGCCCCAAGATCTTTTCCAAAGGTCCCCCAGGCACCAACCGAGGTTGGTCTGCTCTGAGGAAGGCCGAGCTGGCTCCTTTGGTCTCCGTGACCTTCGCAGAGGATGATGGCTCCAAGGTGTCAGCAGAGTTGGACCCAGAGAAGGTAACACTCTTTCTACCAGGAGAGTCATGAAGAGCGGCTTCCCTCTCACCAGGCAGCCGGAGGAGCCTGTGATGCTGTGGAGGGCTGGGGAGTCTTGGAGATAGAGGCGAGGGAACAGGTGACATCCGCGTGTGTGTGCCAGACTGAGAGGATGAATTATTAAATACCATGCCCAGAGCTGGTGAGGGTGGCCTCTCACCACCTCCGCCCTGTGAGGAGTCGGGGCCAGCACTGCAGGGCAGATCCAGAAATAAGGTCTTGTGGCCACTCAGAGATGGCCCAGCTCTCCTTTTGCTTCCAGTGTCTGGGAGGGTGCGGGGGGCTGTCCTGCTGAGGCGGAAGCCCAGCCTCTTCCCCTCAGTGGCTTCAACTAACTTCTCACTCGCTATCACCTTCAGGAGGACCTTGTTCACAGCACCCTCGGTGCTGGCTGGAGGACATTCCCTGGCCGATGACTGCCATGACTTGTCCCCACGCTGCTCCTTGCCCTGCCGTTTGGAACCATGAGCCCCAGCCTTGGTTGCTGGGAGGGTGAGCAAGTCTGCGCTGGGAATGAACTCAGCTTGGGCTACTAGGTGAACAGCAAGCCTTCCTTCGCCCTCAGGATGCCTTTGAACTACTCTCTGCACCTGAGCAGACAGGTCCTGGACTTTGGCCACCACTTTGGAAACAGGTTTCTTCCTGTGAGTCCGCTCAGCATACTTCTCCCTTCGGCCCTTCTCTGTGGGTGGATCCTTCTCGGGGTGCTTGTGACTTCCAGAGAAACCTGTTTGCTTATGTGCCAGCCTATGAAGCGTCATTGGTAGCCCCCCAGCACCACTGTCTCCTGGCTCCATGGAGCTGCAGTCAGGGGGCGACCCTCCTCTTCCAAGCTCAGCATCCTCAGAAGTGAGCCCCCCAAAGCTCTCAAAGCCAGGGTCAGGGTCCAGTGTCCTAGAGATCTCCAGGGGGCAGCTTTCTCTCTGCAGGGAAGAGGAACAGGCCCTATATGGGAGCAAGTTGTCTCTCTCCTCTAGAAGTCCACAATTAGGCCTCTCTTGAGAAAGAGGAAGGGAGTTGCTGGAACAGATATGGTTCCTCCTCATCTGAGGAGCGGATTCCTGGCCCCCATGCTCTTTTCTTCTTGTCCTCTTCCTTGGAAGCGCCTCCACACTCTCTCTCCCTCCCCCAAACCTCCGGGGCTTTTTGCTCCTCTTATTGAGACAGCTTCTGAGGGACTCTCCCTGCAAGTCACCAGTACTCTGAAAACAGTCGTCCTCAGGGGCCAGACTCACAGATAGCTCCGGCATCTTTCCCTCCTGGTTCCCCATCGTGATCCTCAGGATGTGGTCTGAGCTTAAGAGATTGGCCAGCAGTCTCTCTCTCTCTGCTGTGAGTTTGTATAGCTCAGTTAGAATGTCCTTCGTGGGAGTCTGCTTGAAAAATATGTCCCCTGGATGTTCATCCGGCTGCAGACGAAGGCTGATGACGTCTGACCCCTCCCTTACTTGGTAGCAGTTCTGAAATGCCTTATTGGATCTGTCTAGTATTACAGTGCCCTTGTATGAAAATCCTTGAACTTCCCCCCGTGGAAGATAGAAACTGATGTAGCAGAGTTCAGTAATGGGCTTACACAATTGAAGGGAGCAGTGAGTGCCTTCCATTATGCCTGCCTAATTATTCATGCCTCAGAGATGCTGGTCTGTGGTCAGGCTTCCCAGGCTCCAATGCTGGGGCATGTGATGGTGGCTACGCAGAAAGAGCAGCTGACAGTCATCTCCAGCAGTGAGACTGCCTGAGGAACAGGGGAAGAAAGTAGCTTGTCTAACAGAGTGGATAAATCACACATCAACATAAATCAAAGCATCCCCATGACATAGCCTTCCTCTTTGGCTGACCTCAACCAATCCAGGCATTAGCCAGGAGGCTGGCTGCAACTTCTTCCCCACTCCCACCCCTCCCTGGACCAGCAGAGCTTCTCTACAGATGGGAGAGTGCTCTAATTTTAGCCCCAAGAAAAAGTTCCTTCTCCCCACATGGGAACTCACTATATACCTTAGAGAAGGTCTCTCAACTTCACTAGGCTTCAGTTTATGTTCTTCTATGTATCTCCCATAAATCCTGGGGTAAGGGGACTTTGAGATCCTTAGAAAACAGAGGCATTTTAATAAACTGTTTTTGGAATATCACTTTGCAAAAATAAGACTTTTTACTCTCCAAAAAGTACCTTCTATGATTTGACATTATCTATTTAACTTAAAGTAGAATTGGAGAAGGATATTCAGCCACAAATTTGGATTCTCTTCTAAACACAATTCATATTTTGCCAAAAGAACTAAAAGTGAAAATTTTAAAGTTTAATTTTTAAATAAGTGATTCAGTAGTTTTAATCTAGTTTTTTTTTCTTTTTTCTTTCTTTCATACTTCTTGCCCACTTAAGGTCAAATGGAATAAAGAAAAAGCAAAAATCTGAAAGCCATTGCCAGCCCTATATGGGTTTTCAAATGTATTCACCATCAGTGACTAAAATATCACGATAAAGGTGGCTGCTCTCTTCTGCAATTTGAGATATCCCAGAAATATCTCTGTGGCTAATATCTTTACACACAAGCATGCAGCTTAGCATTCTGTAGTACAGCACTTTATATCTTCATTTAAGGCTTCTATACTTAAAGGAAATCTCCTTGGGAAGAGAAACACAATAATCATTTATTAACCATTGATATCTTCAGTTAAGGATTTTTCTCAGATCTTTTCTAACTGATTCTAAAGAGTAAAATGCTATACAAAGGTATATTTTAAGTGGAGAAAGAGTAAAAGGAGGAAGAGTTTATAAATTGAAACTCCTCAAAGAAGAATGATAAAATGAAGGTTAAAAAAAAGGCAGATATCTGATTAACCAGAAGTGCCAGGTAGGCTCAGAGTACTCTTAGAAAAAGAAGTGGAACAACATTTTTAAAGTACTGAAAGAAAAAACCTGTTATCCCAGAATTTTATATCAAATAAAAATATTCTTCAATAATGAAGGTGAAATAAAGCATTCTCAGATAAAGGAAAAGTAAGAAAATTAGTTATAAGTGGATTTGCTCTAAACAAATTTTTAAAGAAAGCTTTTTAGACAATGAAAATGTTACAGGAAGAAACTTATAACACCAAGAATAAAGAAAAAACAAAGGAAATGATCACTATATATGTAATATAGTATTATTCCTTTCTTGAGTTTTTGAAAAGATGTTTGGGAAGGAGAACCAAGATGATGGCATAGGTAAATGCAGGTACTCACTGCCTCCCACAATCACATCAAAATTACAACTAAAATCCAAAACAACCTTCATCCAGAACCTCCTGAAAGCTGGCTCCATAACAGACACTCTATCCAGGGTCCCAGAACTGGGAAGAGAAGTCCCACAGCAGGGGTTGTGGCTGAGGGACACAGAGACTGCCAGAGACCCAGATGTCCCTCTTAAAGGACCAGACACAAACTTATCAGGACTTTCTTCCTCTGAAGGCCAGTACCAAAAGGCGATGGGGTCCCAGACACATACAGGGAGGAAATGGATTGTCTGGCATCAGGGCTGGAATTCAGCGGTGCTTGCAGGGGTCATTGTTCTTATGCTGAGACCTTCCCTGTCACAGGGCTGACTGGCAGCCATATTTGAGTCCCCATCCCTCTGGAGCACACTGTTTGCTTCTTCCTGGTGATTCCCTGAGACCTCGCCCAACCCAATTTGCAGCCCAACCCAAGCTCTTTGCAGCAGCTTTTCCACATTAATGATCTGTCCTGGGTCAGGCTTCAGACTTTGCTAAAATATATCAAATAAGCTGCAGCTGGTGTCAGCATGTCCCAAACATATCAATAAAAGGCCCAAGATCCAGCACCAGCACCAGTACCAGCCTGCCTTGCTTCACAGATGGGCACATTCAAACTAGACATGAATAGGAGGCATCTGCAGATCTCTATGTATTTCCTTCCAGGTGGCCCAGGCAATGGCTGACTTTGTATCTCCCTATAGATTCTAGAGCCAGTGCACCCAGTGAACAACCACAGACCATACCAGATTATAGCTTACCACATCCACAAGTGACACACTCAAGGGGCAGACTCAGTAAGCACAAAAGCCCCACTAAAGCAAGTCCTGCTCCATAGGAGTGTCTCCTGCACAGCAGCTCTCCCACTGTAGTTGCAGCTGGCCCTCACAGTCAATTGGCCTGGAGGTCAATTCCTCCCAGTGACACCAATAGCAATCAAGTCTCAACTACAACAAGACCATGCACAAAGCCCATACAGGGGAGCACCTAAAGTGCCCAGCTCAGGTGACTGGGGAGGTTGAACACTGGGCTCTATAGGACACAAGGCCATTCTACCAACTGCAGGAGATATAGCAGCTCTACCCAATACATAGAAACAAACACAGGGAAGCAGCCAAAATGTGAAGACAAATAAACATGTCACAAATGAAAGAAATAGAAGAAAGCAAACTATTGGGTACAGAGTTCAAAACTATGGTTATAAGGTTACTCAAGGGTCTTAATGAGAGCTTCAAGGGACTTAGTAAGACTTTTAAGGATCTTAGTGAGAATGTCAAAAACATGGAAAAGGAACAGTCAGAAATTAAGCACACACTAACTGAAATAAAGAATTATTTGCATGCATCCTTTGTCAAATATTAATTGAGCAGAGTGGTTTGGGTAGATATATAGGTTCTCTTCTATTTCATTGGTCTATATATGTTCCCTTTTGGCCAGTACCAGGCTGTTTTGAGAACAGTGGCTTTCTAATACAGCTTGAAATATGGCATTGAGATCCTACCTACTTTGTTCTTCTTTCTCAGATTGCTGTGGCTACTCAGGGTCTTTATTTATTCCAGATGAATTTTTGGAGAGTTCTTTCTAGGTCTGTGAAATATTCAGTTGGTATTTTAATGGGGAGTGCATTGAATCTATAGATTGCTTTGGGTAGTAGGGACATTTTAATAATATCGATTCTACCAATCCATGAACATGGTATGTTTTTCCATCAATGGAGTCAAGACAGTCTCTTCAATAAATGGTGTTGGGAAAATTTGACAGATACATGCAAAAAAGAAAAAAAATGAAACTAAACCACCAATTTATACTACACACAAAAATAAACTCAAAATGAATAAAGCACTTAAACATAAGATGGGAAACCATAAAAATACTGGAGGAATCACAGGCAGAGAAATCTCAGACATATGCCGAAGTAATTTCTTCACCGATACCACTCCTAGGACAATGGAAGCTAAAGAGAAAATAAACCAATGGGACTACATCAAAATAAAAAGCTTTTGCACAGCAAATGAAACATCAAACAATACAACAAGAAAGCCCACTGTATGGGGGAACATATTTGCCAATGTTATCACTGATAAAGGTTTAATCTCCAACATCTACAGGAAACTTATACAACTTAATAAAAGGAAAATAGATGATTCAATAAAAAAAATGGCAACAGACCTAAATAGAATCTTTTGGAAAGAAGACAGAAGGAAGGCCAAGAGACATATAAAAACATGCTCAAAGTCACTAATTATTTGAGAGATGCAAATTAAAATGACAATGTGATGCCATCTCACACCTGTCAGAATGGCAAACATCAACAAATCAACAAATAACAAGTGCTGGGGAGGATGTGGAGAAAAAGGAAACCTTGTGCACTTCTGGTAGGAATGCATACTGGTGCAGCCACTGTGGAGAACAGTATGGAGTTTCCTCAAAAAAACTAAAAATGAAGCTCCCATTTGACCCAGTGATCCCACTTCTAGGAATATATTCCAAGAAACTAGAAACACCAATCAGAAAGGATCATATGCACCCCTATGTTCATAGCAGCACAATCCACCATAGCTAAGATTTGGAAACAGCCTAAATGTCCATCAGCAGATGAGTGAATTAGAAAACTATGGTGCATCTACACAATGGAATACTATGCTGCTATGTAAAAGAAGGAATTCTTACCATTTGCAGCAGCATGGATGGACTTGGAGAGCATTATGTTAAGTGAAATAAGCAAGGCAATGAAAGAAAAATACCACATGATCTCACTCATTTATGGAAAATAAAGAACATTATAACCTGATAAACAAAAAGATAGATACAGAGACAGAAAAGCACCGAACATTATAAAATTACAGCAGGAAGGCTGGGGAGTGTTGGGAGCGGGGAAAAGAGATAAACGAAAGGACTTATATGCATGTATATAAGCACAACCAATGGGCACAAGACACTAGGGTGGGGGCTAGGATAAGGGCATGCAACAGGGGATAGGGGAGGCTGGGGGAAGGTCAATGGGGAAAAAAGGGGAGATATATGTACTGCTATATGTAATACTTTAAACAATAAAATAAATAAATAAATAATAATAAAAGAATTATTTACAAGAACTCAATAGTAGAGTAGAGGAGTCGAGAATCAAATCAATGATTTGAAATATAAATAAGCAAAAAACACCCAATCAGAAGGGCAAAAAGAAAAAAGAACAAAAAAAATTTAAAGAAAATATAGGGAGCCTCTGGGACAACTTCAAGTATACCAACATCACATTATGGGGATTCCAGAAGAAGAAGAGAAAGAGAGCGATATATTTAAAACATATTTGAATAAATAATGACAGAAAACTTCCCCTATCTGGTGAAAAAAAATAGACTTACAAGTCCAGGAAGTGAAGAAAGTCTCAAACAAAAAAACCCAAAGAGGCTCACACCAAGACACATCATAATTAAAAGGCCAAGGGTTAAAGACAAAGAGGAAATCTTAAAAGCATTAAGAGAAAAGCAGCTAGTTACCTACAAGGGTCCACTTATACGACTGTCAGCTGATTTCTCAACAGAAACTTTGCAAGCCAAAAGAGAATGGCAAGAAATATTCAAAGTGATGACTAGAAAGGATCTACAACCAAGAGTACTCTACCCAGAAAAGCTATCATTCAGAACTGAAGGTCAGATAAAGAGCTTCACAGACAAGAAAAAGCTAAAGGAGTTCATCACCACTAAACCAGTCTTACATAAAATGTTGAATGCTATTCTTTAAGAAGAGGAAGAAGTAAAAGAAAAAGATAAATAATATGAATAATAGGATGTCAATAAATACATATTTATCAACAATTGAATCTAAAAATCAAAATAAATGAATACAAAATCTAATGAACAGAATAAACTGGTGAATACAATAGAATCAGAGGCATGAAAATGGAACAAACTGATGATTCTCAGAGGGCAGTGGGGTAAGAGGGAGGGAAGAGCTTAACCAAAGATCTTATATGTATGTATGCATTACCTATGGACATAGACAATAAAGTGGTGAAGGCCTGGGGCAGGGCCAGAACTGGATGGGGGTGAGGGGTGGCAATGGGAAGAAAAAAGAGAAACATCTGTAATATTCTCAACAATAAAGATTTTTTAAAAATAAAATAAAAGATGTTTCACAGTTGTACATAAAAATATAATATTGTTTGATGGGATTGCAATGTATGTACATATAACACACAAGACAAATACAACATAAAAGGAAGTGGGAAAAAGGACTGATATGGTGGTAAAGCATAATAGTACTTTAATTCTAACTGTACTGTGAAGAGTTAAGCATATATATTGTAATTCCTAGACCAACGAACTAAAAAACATAGAGATATAATCAATAAATTGAGAGATTCAAATGAAATAATTAAAATGTTTAAAAAACTAAAAAAACAACAAAGGCTAAGTTAACAAAAGGAAGAACAACAAAAAAGAGGCAACAATCATAAATAATAAAATGGTAAACCTTAATCTAAACATATAAATAACTACATTATGTAAATGGTCTAAACACAAAGATTGTTGGAATGCATACAATATGAAGTTAAAGTTAATGAAGGAAGTTACTCAAAGAGAGTATGTGGAACTAGAACAGCAAAGATTTCAGAACAGTCTTGGAAACATAGATATTTAAGGGATAAATGGTGTGAAAAGAAACTTTAAGTGAGGTCAAGAAAGAAATGGGTAGTAGGAGAGAATTCAAGATGGCGGCATAGGTAAACACCTACACTGCTGCCTCGCACAACAATTTCAAAACTACAACTAAAAGACAGAATGGACATCATCCAAAACCACAGGAAAGCTGGCTGAGTGTAAGTTCTACAGCTAGAAGGAAAGAGAGGGGCTCACAGAAACCCAGAGGAGCTGCAAAAAGATGAGGTACGGAGACACGTGCGCTGAGAGAGCAGGTGTAGGAGTACCTGGCTGGCTTTCTCTGGCGGGAGGGAAAGAGAGACTCCCAACGGCATTGAACCCCTTATCTTACGACACTAAACCCCAGATACAGCCAAAACTCATACGGGGGGAGTCTGGACTGTAAAAAGGGAGAGGTGCACGGAAATTTAGGGGAGTCGCAAAAGATCAGAGGCCTGGTGGTACGCACAGCACTGCACAGGACAGATTGCTGATTGTGCCATTGGCTTTCATGAGTGGGCGGGAGACAGACCCTCCCAACTGTGCCACTTCTGACTCCACTAAGCCCCTGTTTCGGGTGAAACCCTGGAGACCTAGACTCCTGTGGTCCTGGTGCGCAGGGGAGCTGGAAAGGCACTGCGGGCCCGAGTGCAGAAGGACTGCTCCAGCAATTATCCAGTCACGTGAGACTCAGGGGCCATGGAGGGTGGGGCCGACTGGAAGGCAAGGCGGTCCCGTAGCCCTGAGACTCCACCCATCCCAAGCTCAACAGAGGCTTCTGAGGTTTTGCAAGTCTGGTATCATAAGGCTGAATTCAACACAGAAGTTTCCCCGGCATAGTGAAAATGCGGAGACAACGTAAGGGATCACAAACAAAAGAAATGGAGGGGAAAAAACGACTGGATAGAGAGTTCAAAACCACGCTTATAAGGTTTTTCAAGAATATGCTAGAAAAGATGGATAAACTTATCAAGTCCCAAGAGGAGATGCAAAAGGACCAACTAGACATGCAAAAGATCCAACTAGAGATGATGGATAAATTTAGCGAGTCCCAAGAGGAGATGAAAAAGGGCCAACTAGAGACACTGACTAAAATAAAAAATATTACACAGAGTCCTAACAGCAGACTAGAGGAAGGCAAGAATCAAGTCAAAAATCTGAAATATAAAGAATCAGATTTTTTAGAAAAGCAAGAAGAGAAAAGAATCCTAAAATGTGAAGATAATGTAAGGAGCCTCTGGGACAGCTTCAAGCGTACCAACATCAGAATTGTGGGGGTGCCAGAAGAAGAGAGAGAGCAAGATACTGAAAACCTATTTAAAGAAATAATGACTGAAAACTTCCCACATCTGGTAAAAGAAATAGATTTGCAAGTCCGGGAAGCACACAGAACCCCATATAAAAGGAATCCAAAGAGGACCACACCAAGACACATCATAATTAAAATACCAAGAGCAAAAGACAAAGAGAGAATATTAAAAGCAGCAAGAGAAAAACAGTTCATTACCTACAAGGGAGCACCCATACGACTGTCAGCTGATTTCTCAACAGAAATGAGGCAGGCCAGACAGGAGTGGCAAGAAATATTCAACATGATGAATAGCAAGAACCTACAACCAAGAATAATCTATCCAGCAAAGCTATCATTCAGAATTGAAGGGCAGATAAAGAGCTTCACAGATAAGAAAAAGCTAAAGGAGTTCATCAACTCCAAACCAGTATTATATGAAATAATGAAAGGTACTCTTTAAGAAGAGGAAGAAGAAAAAGGTAAAAGGTAAAAATTATAAACAACAAATACATATCTATCAACAAGTGA
>JAAGEH010000076.1:65829860-65842966 GCA_011751065.1 Lasiurus cinereus
ATGTAATAATCTGAATAATAAAGATTTAATTAAAAAAAAGAAATAGGTAGTAAAGGAATTCTCAGGTAAAATACTCTTGTAAAAGTTTCTGGGGAGTCCAAATCCAGGTGCAAATAGGCTTTTCATGCCATGTGTTTATAATTTCTGAGTTTCCAATGATCACATAAGTAGAAAAATACTCCTAGTACCTCTTTTTCTAGGTCATATCCTTTAACACAAAGTTCAAGCATAAGACATTATAAGCAATGAAAGGAAGGGTTTGACAACTAAAGTGAATTATTTTAATTATAAGGAATTGTCACTGGAAAAGAAGTTTCTTCTCTGGATGCACAACAGCACAGGTATTGATACATCAGTGGCACAAAGACCATCTGACTTGCTTGAATTTGGCCACAATAAAGCATCTCAGAAGAAACTTATTTTAAAATGTTCATGTTTTCTGATCATAGGAGGAATTTTAGTTTGTTTTGCTACAATTGGGGACATCCAAAGTTGAAACGATTTAAGATAGATTACTGCAAAGAAACACAAACATTTTTCAAACTTAGTTTCCCTTTCTCTTCCATAGTTTGGACTTATTTTTACAAAACTGTTGTGCACATCTTCTAATACCTTCAATGAATATTTACAGAGCTGCCTTCCTCTGGAGCATAGAATAACTATTCATAGATCTTCCCAACTCTCTTTCTCTCAAAGAAAAGCTTGTCAGAATTCAGCCTAGCATCCTTGCCAGTGATTGTATCTGGATACATGTATCTCATGTACTTTCTTCTTTCAAATTTTATGTGCTTTGTGAAATGAGAAATGTAATCTCTAGTCCAATAATTCAAAATATTATTTGGTGACACTTACTAGATGACCAAAGATCACAAAACTCCTCCTTTTTGAAGAAGACAAACGTATGCCCTGAGCAAATGAACTTGAACCTCACACTTTAGTGCACGCCATGTCAAAAGAAGGCTTCGGAGCAAGGCACATTCTTGCTTGTGACAGTCCATTAACAAGTCAGAGTGCCATGCTGCTGCATCACACATATTTTCCATCTGAGAAACCAAAGGGAAAAGGACTGTTAAATCTTAGGAGGAACAAGAAGAAGAATAACAAGGAAAGCGCTATGGGGTGGAGTTAAACACATCAGCACTGCAATTTCATGCTGAGTTCACAGGACTATTTCAAGCAACATTGCCTCATTCTGCTTGAACTAAAAGGCAGCAACTTCACAGGCTGCACACACTAAATTAAACATCCTAATTTGGTTTACGAAGTCACCTTCTTTGCTTGTGCTCAATGTAAGAGCACTTTGTATCCTAAGAAATCTTCATGTCTTCCATTTCCTCTGACAGAGTGCAGGCTGACATTCTCTACAAGACAATAGTGCTAATGGTGGCTTTTTCCCTGACTCTTTTTGTGAAAAGCAAGTACATGACACTCTACCCAAAATGGAAAGGTCTATTGTATCTCATTATAATGGGAAATTATCACCTTTTAGTAGACGCTATTCAATGCTCATAACCTATTTTACCAATGCTTAAAATAAGATCCAAAAATTAGTTGGAGTCATTCTGTCTGCTTACTGCAGATTTTCTAATTGATTTTTGTCCTAAAAAACAATCAGTGCAAAGCTTTACTCGTTCAGCCATTGGCACAGTCATGCCCTATGTCTCCATCTGAGTCCAATACTGCTAAGATAGATTACTATAGCTTCTGTTACAAAACTGTAAATTGTCCACTGTTTAATCAGATTCAGGCTACACCTTTCTATACACAACTCTAAGCATCAAGAGACCAACATTTATGGATTCAATCAATAAGTTCCATTGCAGTCTGACTTCTACTGTATTTAGCCATTGGTAAATACTAGCAGTAGATGGAGGGCAGAATGGAAGAGGGTCAGAATATATATTTCCTGGCTACTTCCTTCCTAGGCCATGGTTTTTCAGTAGGCGTGTCCCAGTTCTGCTTGGGTAGCCTTTCCCCAGCTATGCTATTTCTCTGGGTACCAGTTACTGCTCCCTTCAATTACTCATTCAGGTCTAGTTAGCTGTGAATCATGCCTCTCATGCTTGATTTTGAAGGAGTGAGTGCCTGCTTGTCTCCTCACCACTCACCCTAGAATAGAGTGCAGTTCTACTGTTCTTCAAATAGAAGATATAAAAACAAAGGTAGATCTGCAATAGCATTCTAGCCCTTTTTTCCCTAGAGGAATTTTTCTTTGAACAATCTGTACACTATAAGCATACAAGAGTAATAACTAAATTACTATAATACAAAGTAAAAAGAGGCCCATTTAATAAGATATCAAAGAACAGATCAATAAAGTTCAAAGAAAGGAGAATCAAGAAAATCCTTCAGGAAGAAGAAAGCATTTGAAGTAGCTCCCCACTAAAGGGTAATATTTGGACAGGTAGCAATTAAAAAAAAGAATTCCAGGAAGAGGAGCATAATTTTAGACTGCAAGATTTGCTAAAAGGGAAAATTACTTTGCTTTTTGTTACATGTCAGGAGAGATAAGTCAAGACATAGAGTGATAACACATTATGGAAAAATTTGAATCCAGCTAGAAAGTTAACGCTAACTTCATAGACAAATGGGAAGCATTCGATGTGTTTTAATCAGGGAAGTAGTATGTTGAGCACTAAACTAAGGAAGATGAAGTTAGCAGTAATATCAGAATAGAATGGAGTAGGAAGAGACTACTGTCAAGAATGAGGAGCTCAGGAAAACATCTTCAAAGTCTTCAAAGAGTTTGAAGATTACAGGCAAAATTTTAGATAGTAATTTCAATGGAAGAATAAAACACCAAAATATATTGCAAAGGGCAAACAAAAAACTGATGGTTAGAGAAGGAAGTAAGAGTAATACCTTGTACAGCTATCATGGTTTTGTTTTCGTTATTACTTTTGTTTTATTTTTTAAGACAAAGGAAACTTGGGCATGTTTTTAAGTTGAGAAGGCAGAGGTAGTAAAGAGGGAGATGTTGGTGATGCAAGTGAAAGATGTGATAAAATATGGGACAAGGGATGAAGGAAGGCACCAGAGGAAGAAGACGACATGGGCTGAAGGACACATGGGGAGGATCAGCCTTGATAAGAAAGAGGGTTGTTTCATGCTAAGAGATTAAGGTTAAGTAAAGGAAAGAAGATGATTATGCAATAAAAAGCAGTGAAATTGAGTTTACATATTTATCATCTCAATGATTAGTTTTCTTCACAAAGACTATAATTATATGACTTTCTTCACATTCTTACAATGTTACAAGAAAGAAAGCACTAAGCCAGTTTATACTGTAGAAGCAACATTTCTATCTTTGAACTCTGACTTGACTATGAAACCACCAACACCTCAGGCTAAGTCTTATAACATACTGGCAAATCTCTACAAAAATAAAACAGAAGCCAAAGCTTATTCTATATAATTATTTTTGGTTGTCTGGCTCGAATTTGTATTTGAGTCTACAACCACTCTGTGAGATAGACATGATAGTTATTGTCATTGTCACTGCACACATAGAGGTTAAAAGAAATCAGAAAGTTCAGAATAACTTGTCCATGGTTACACTAGTGAGCGATAAAATGGACTCAAATTCTGGTTTCCAGACTCTTGGTTTGGTACCCTACTATTCCACTATAGCTGACAACTATTTAAAAAACAAACAACAACAACAACAAAATAGCCCAACAAGCTTAGTTCAATGGTTTAGCATTGACCTATGAATCAGAGGTCATGATTTGATTCCCAGTCAGGGCACATGCCCGCTTGTAGGTTTGATTCCCAGTATGGGGCATGTAGGAGGCAGAAGATCAATGATTCTCTCTGATCATTTATGTTTCTTTTTCTCTCTCCGTCAGAAATCAATAAAAAGAAGAAGTAAATAAAATAAAGTTGAAGCGTGTCCAATGGTGAACCTGAGTGGGGGCGTGGATGAAGGATTAAAGAAAACAGATAAGAGAATATAGCTGGGGCTAAGTGGGACACTGTTCTCAGATAGAGAGACAGTGCCCCAGCTTGTAAGCCAAATTTTTATTTTATAGTCAGTCCCCATGAAGCAAAGTAAGGGTATGGTCAAGATGTTTACAATGTTGTTGTGAGTTTCAAATCTACTTGATTATATGCACCTGAACTCTATAAAGCTTTGTTTGGGCAACAGTTGTGCACCTCCCACAGCCTATATCATTTAGCCAGCTGGGACCACAGGTTCAGACCATAAGGTTAAGCTTATAACTTCAGCCTTTGGCTATAATTGTGCTGGGAGGGCTATGCCCTTCAAGCTGGGACCTGCACATGGCTTTGCCTCAAGAAGACAATGCCTCTCATTAGTTTGAGGCTTGAACCTCTCTAAATGCTGTAGCTGCTCTCCACAAAAATAAAAAAGAGTAAAGAAACAAAATGCCATAAAAATATGTTGTTGGATAGAACTTTAATGCAATGTAATACTACACAGAGTGAAGCAAGTGGACTCAAAGTCAACTCCTTGGTAAAAGTTTCTCATTTAAATATGACTTTGGAAGAGTTGTATGTCTGAGCAAATATTCAGACCTTACAAGGGACTATAATTTATAAATACTGGTGTTGTATGGTGTGTCTGCTTCCTCTTTGCTTTGTTGTGGGAGACATATTGGTATCAGGGTTTCACAAACTCTTACATTTACCATGAGAATCAAGGAATGCCCTTATTCATCTTAATCTAATGCCATTCCATAAAATCTGCTTTAAGAGTTATTTATTTTGAAATGTATTTTGCACAATACCAGTAACGTTATATGGTTAAACAGAAGACTCTACCAAGAAAGGGACAAGGCAACCCCGCACTGTACTCTAATTCAGAGTTTCATGGCCATTTCTGCAAAGAAAGCTACAATCACCAGCATTATCCAACAAGCTCATTTTTCCTTAGTTGACTAATTAAGAGGCAGGAAGAGAATTTAGGGATAAGCAGTAAAAATCCATAAATATTAAAGATAGATGTGTGGTAATAAAATAGGTAGATTTATATGTGGTTGAGAAGAAAGGAGAGGAAGGGAAAAAGGAAAAGAGGGGGAGGAAAGGAAAAAGGGGAAAGAAGAGGGATGAGGAATAGGATATTTGCCAAAATTTCATGAGTTCTTAAGCAGGGTTAGGCCCAAGGCTAAGTGCTTCATATGCCTCATTCATTTAATTGTCACGGTCCTATGAGATGAGTACCAGTAATTCCCGCATTTTACCCATGAGAACCATGTAAGCTTAGAAAAGTTAAGTAAATTGCCCAAAGTTACAAATTATTAAGTAACAAAATTGAACCTTGAATCTAAGCCTGAATGTCTTAAAAGTCTGCATGTAGTAGTTACAAAATATTATATTTCTTAAAACTTCAGGGAAAGATAATGAATCTGTGATGGGAGACCATAGGAGACTTCTAATGAAATAAGGATTATTTCTCTTCTCTTTAGAAAATAACAGTTAATAGGTTAAAGTGATTAAGAAAGTAACACCATGACCTGCTATGCCCCTCAGCCACAATATAAATTTATGGCAGCAAGCAAAAAAGCATGCAATGTTTACAACATTCCTGCTAGAACTGAATGTAAGATAAAGTCTCAACCACAGAGGGTAATTATCTTTTCCCTAATTTCACCAGTTCTAAGGCTGACACCTCACAGCAGCCACAGCCAGACCCAAAGGCTTGACTTAACAAAGAAAACAGGACCCTCATGAGCTCAATATACATCTTCCAATTAATAAACTGAGCTTCTCTGAGAATTCCATTTGATTGCTACTCACAAATTCCACCACTTTATGCAAAAATATCAGGTCCACTGTTCTTACATCTGTGTTGCATAGAACATGTCTAACAGGTTTTTTTTATTCTATTTCCATATAAATTTAGCAACATTTCCAGATGATTTCACAAGATTTCAACAATCTGTTAACTAACCTCAATTGAAAGACACAAACATAAAAAGTGTATTACTATATTAGAAGTAAAAAATCGCAGCTATCCAAATGGCAGGTTGGAAAGAGTAAAGGTAAAGATAAGTATACATTTATGAAACTAATGAAGCAGCCAGTACTTGAGGTATCAATGGTTGCCCTAGATAATTTGTTATAGAAACCTCACACTGTTTCTAGAAATTTCCCATGTTCCTGGGATTTAAAACACATCTAAAAGGGGAAAATCCTTTGGAAAACATATAAAACAATTTAATAAGAACATTTGTGAATTTGAGATTACTAAGACCTCTACATATATTGAAGAAATAACAATTGCAAAAAAATTTAACTGAATTTTGAGACAAATGATTGTTGTTCTGGTTCCTAACAGAAAGAGTGGTGGATCTCTCCCTCTCAGCACACAAGGGAATCCTGGGGAACTAAAGAACTCTGAGCACATTTCTGCTAGCAGTAAGATTTTACAAGGTCTGTAGCAAGTTGCAAAGGCAGTTTGAAATGAAAGTAAATATATAATAAGTATAGCAAATATGCCCACAATATTGTTAATATGCAGAATGAGAAGAAAACTAAGGCCTATGATTCCATAACTTTTTATAATCTTCTATAAAAAGTTGCAATTGGCACAAATTTCTGTCTCATAAGTTGTAAAGCAAATCATGAATCACTAGGTAGTACACTATTATTTCTTTCATAATCAGGTTAAATGATAATGTTCTCTAAAATGGACATGTACTTGCATGATGAATCTATTTTCCCATAGTGGGGAGGAGATCATATATGGATTAAGAGATAAGGATTTACTGAGAAAATCCCTCTTAAAGAGCCTCCTGCCATCAGGAGAAACATCCATTTGGCTGCCCTGGAGGACTATGTGAGCCAAATAAATTTATAGCATTCAAGTCATTCTTTTAAAAACCATGTTCTGGGGCATTACCTATTTCATTTTATAATGAAAGCACTCTAGGGCATGCAAACTCAATTCCACTAATGGTTCTTTAAATGTAATTATTAACAGAGGAAAAATTAACTATGGAGTTTTCTTAAATTGGATATTGGTAGACAGGACACAACATTTACTCATTCCTTTTCTTCAGTCTCAATTGCTTTCCTAGAACCAAAATGTCACCAAGATACCGTAAGTACCCTAAGGTGATTCAGTAAATTCTACACAATGGAAACATTCACAAATGCAATTAGAAGCAATGTTAATATCACGAGCTGTCATCATAATGTATGGCCATGTGTAGTGTACAAAACACAATGATTCAAGTAGATGACTGTTTTACATCTAAGGGGTTCACAGGTTTTACAGTACGTATTAATGAAAATTTGATACCATTACTAAGATACAAAGAGGTGGAATATGTGGATTCATGACTAATTGATCAACCCACATACTAAGTTGAGGTTTCATGATGAACTTCATAGAAAGGCCATCTGTCCTGAGTGAGCTGAAAGACTAAGGGAAAGATGAGGAAAGGCACAGTACATGCTGGAGGAGAGTTACGTGGATCTCCATGCAGTGATGAACCACAGCCAGCTGTACAATGCCATGCACCTTGTCATCAAGTGATAAGACACAAAAGGGAAGGAGAAGGAGACTGACAGTGGTTATGTGGCTTGATATTAAGTTAGAAATTCTATACTTGTTGTCTCATTTCACTCTAGCAATTATCTTCTGCCTCTTAAGGTTGTCATTTTCATTTTATACATCATAATAAATAAAATTCACAAGGAGGAAGTGTCAGAGTTAGGCTCCAACACAAGTTTAGTCTAACCCCAACATTAACAGTCCTCTCAGCATAGCACATTCAAGTGGGGCTTGAAGACTGTCTCTCAATAGTCTAGCTTATCAGAAAAGATTTTAAAAAAGAAAAAAAGTTAAAGAGAAAGAAAATTATTTCAATAAGACCAGAGAAAATTTGAAGGATGGAGAATTAAAGAATGTCACTTTGAGGAAGAAGAGAATAGGGTGGGAGTGGGAAGTGATATCACTTAAATATTACAATAAGTGCGAAGATGTTCTTCCCAGAGGTCTTCTGATAAAAGAACAACATCATATATATCCCACAGAAAAATGATGCAACAGCTGACCAATCTAAAGCTTCTGTGGAACGGAGTGTCTTACCTGAGCCTGGGCTGCAATATTCAGTCCATCTCTTTGTGAAACTGATGGGCGAGGAACCCTTCATGAGCTTATGTGAGCAAATACACAGGGATAAGTTTTTGTATTGGAGGGACAGAAAAAGGAAGAAGACCTATCTAGTTATAGGCATCCTGAAAAAGAGAAAGGGCAAATTGTGGGTAAAGGGCAGGGAGGGAGGGAGGGAAGGAGAGAGGGAGGAAGGAGAGAAGGAAGGAGGGGGAGGGAGGGAGGGAAGAAGGGAGGGAGGAAGGAGAGAAGGAAGGAGGGAGATGGAGAGAGAGAGAGAGAGAGAGAGAGAGAGAGAGAGAGAGAGAGAGAGAAAGAGAGAGAGAGAGAACAAAGAAAAAGGGATAGTATGTGAACCAAACAGAAGAAAGAAGGCTGGAAATTTCTTTGTATTCATAAAAGATTTTGTAATACTATGACCAATCACTGCTGCTTCAGGGCCAGGGTGAGCAAGCATTGGAAAAGGGATCATTCTTCCCCATGCACCATCTTTTTCAGTTCCCTAAAAACTCAACAAGCTCATTACAGAAGCCTGCTGTGCTCAGCAGTTTTCATGGAGGGCACTGGTGGTAGAGGCCAGGCCAAGGAGTAGTGAGGACAAGGCTGGAGCACAGTGAGACGAGTCTGACTGGGGAGCATACGAGGCTCCAGGAAACAATGGGGGAGGTTTTCCGAAGTGGATGAAGTCCTATGTAAACAGGAAGAAAGGAAGGTTCGCCATAATATGATATTATTATTAATGTAGCCTTACTGGAACTCATAAATAAGTGAGTGCTGGGTTACTAAGTTTACATATGGTGAAAAAGAAGCAAGTGATACAAAAATGATGAGAAGAAACTCAATGATAAATATGACTCCCTTTCCAAAGAAGAGAAAATCAAAGTTATCCAAATAAAATGGGTTTCTTTGGAGGATTTTCTATCACTGCACATTGATAGAGATTCTAAGGAAATTCAATCATTATCCAGTTCTATAAACCTATCAGTCCTCCTTAATGCTTCCCCCTTCTCAGATTCCAGTCCATTCCCAGGTCCTGTGGATTTTACTCCTGTGAATGACTAGGTGCTTGGATGAAGTGGCCTTCAGAATCACTTCCATCCTGAGAGGTATTGTTTTCTGCATAAGTTATAGCATATATTTCTCATGGAAAGGCAAAGCATCTTTGCTCTTTTAATAATATTCCACATGATTACATTTTCATTTCAAATAAAAGCAGGAGACCCCAATAATCATTAACATTTTCTTGATTCAGTTACTTGGATCAGTTAATTCTATAACACCCAAAATTTGATTCACTGGTATTTAAAGGCATCTAGCCCAATAGTAGCCACCAGATTCTTGGGAGCATAGAATTAAATGAGTAAATATCATAGAGTTTTTCATATTTCGAACTCCCATACTGCATGAATGTTATTAATGACAAGAACCCTGTATATGATCAACTTCTCCATTAGCAGATTTACAGAATAGTTGGGCAATCAGAAATATGTCCATGTTCCACACTACAGTGTTTCCTAAAGCAAAGGGTAACGGTTTGATTGCATCAGGAATTCTGTTTCAAAATGGATGCTGGCCCACAGGGTAAATAAGGAGCCCAGGACACTAAGGGGCACTTTCAGATAGAGAGACATTTTCCTACCATTCCTGCTTTAATGAATAAAATGAGATTCCTTTCCAAGGAAAGAACTATTCTTTAATGGCCAGGATCTCAATCATGGAGAAGTCCTAGGTTATTTTCGGGGAGGGAATTGACAGTCTAGGAGAAAATCCCCTTGTCTTCTAAGTGTTTTACCACCTATTTTCTCCTTTTACTTCTCCTTAGTAAGAAATTCAAGAAGGCATGTGGCCCCTATTTCTCCACATCCATTCCCTTTCCCTTTGTTTTTAAATAAAGAAGTAAATCATTAAAAGTCAAGAACACTTGGCTGAAAACATTTCACACAGTTCTGGCCGTGTGTCTGCAGCCTGGGAACGGAGCACAAACAGCCAGGGATGGTTCCAGTGAGATCAAAATTAATGCACATCAAAGCAGAGACTTTCTGAATTTACCTAATCCTCCTTCTGCCACATACACTTAGTAGTGCTCTCCCATGGAAGTCAAAAGCATCAAGAGATTCCTACCTGTTAATGTCAACTCCTTCAAATGAGAAGCTCTGCCCCAGCTGGATTACTTATTATTGTCAGAATTAAACAGAGGCTATGATGCCTCAAAATTCCACAATGCCTATGCTTTCTGAAGGAATCTCACATACACAATCACATTTAAATAGCAATTTATCTGAAAATTAGAGGCCTGGTGCACAAAATTTGTGCTTAGGGGAGAGGGAGTCCCTCCACTCAGCTTGCACCCTCTCCAATCTGGAACATCCCTCTCACAATCCAGACCACTGGTCCTAACTACTTGCCTGCCTGCCTGCCTGATTGCCCCCTGCTGCCAGCCTGATGGCCCCCAACTGCTCTCTCCTGCCATCCTGATTGCCCCCAACTGCCCTCTCCTAACAGCCTGACTGCCCACAATTGCCCTCCCCTGCTGCGACCGACCTCCTTCGCCAGAACCAGCCTCCTCTGCTCTGCACAGGACCCCTAGGCCTCTCTGCACAGAGCAGCCACCGGACTCTGCCTCTACTGTGCATGCAGCCATCTTGTGGCAGTCATCTTGTGGCGGCCATCTTGTGATGATGTCACATGAAGGCATGACACCACCTAGCCTTTTATTATATACTACTGGCCCAGTGCACAAAATTTGGGCACATTGAAAGGGAGAACCAAAATCAAGTCCCCGCCCACCCACATGCCCCTCAAAATTGCATGAGACCTAGATCTGGCAGTCTCCCCCCAATTGGGCTAGATCCAGACCCGACCAGTCCCACCCTTGTCAAGCCCCACCAGGCAGGGGGCACCAGGATGGGGGCGTGGCCTGAGGTCCCCCAGACAGGGTGAGGGGCATGCCTTGAGGTCCCCTGTCAAGCCCTGCCAGGTGGAGGACATGGCCTGATATTCCCTGTCAAGCCCCGCTCAGTGGGAGGCATGGCCTGAGGTCCCCTGTCAAGCCCCATGGGGCCAGGGGAGGGCATAGCCTCAGGTCCCTGGTGTTTGCTTATTAAGGCTCCTTAAGGGAACTTGGCTTCAGCTGTGGGTCCAGCCATCTTTGTGACAGAGTGATGGTCAATTAGCATATTCCCTCTTTATTAGAGAGAAGATTATAGAAAACAAGATGAGCATAGAAGTTTTCTGAGGGAGGTTTGAGAGGAATTCCTGGGTGCAGTACCACCAAAGCAAAAGGAATATTTTCCATGTAAAAACTCATTCCCTTTCTGACTGGTGTGGCTCAGTGATTGAGCTTCAAGCTATGTACCAGGAGATCACAATTCAATTCCTATACCTAGATTTTGGGCTTGATCCCCAGTGTAGGATGTGCAGGAGGTAGCAGACCAATAATTCTTTCTAATCACTGATCTTTTTTATCTCTCTCTCCCCCTTCCTTCCTCAATGGAATCAATAAAAATTTATTAAACTCTCAAGAAGAAAGGTGGCCCCTATTTTTCCACACAAGGGCTAACTGTAGGTCAGACATTTTATCCACATTTTTCTAGATGATTTGGCTATTCCAACCAACCTCTTTGTGCTTTCTTTCTTCTCACTTATAACACATTCTGTTTCCTGTCCATAAGAAAATTCACTTTTAAAATATGACCAGATATGAATCAGTTAGCTTTTGACTAAAATGATTTGGCCATACCAGAAGTATTTTATTTCTCAGGATTACCCTATCAAAGGGAATGATGGGCTATGGAGCCAATTTAGAGAATTCCAGCTTCACTTAAGAAGAGGTTCTGAAATGGTCATGGGTCTTCCAGCATTGACAGAATCCTAATGTGTCTTCTGCCTGCAGCTCAGACATGACTTAGGAGTACCAAGAGTGTTTCTGAGTTTTTGTTCTCAAGTAAAAGATGAAGAAACAGTCTACATCTTTAAACACTTAAGGTAATGTCTATTATTTAGTGGCCACTCACATGGTATTGGTCACTCTTCTTAGGGTTTACCTGTTTTAACATGTTCATGGTCTCACACACACATACACACAAAGTCTATGAGATATGATTATTATCCCATTCTACAATGAAGAAACTAAGGCACAGAGTGAGTAATTCACTTGCCTACAGTCTCACAGCTACTAAGTAACTGAGCTGGGATTTGAACCCAGATGATTTGCCCCAGAACCCTGGCTCTGAAAATCCCTTATAGGACTGACTAGGCTCACTGAATCTCATTTAGAAGACAGACCCACTCGTTTAGTAATTTCTCTTCTTTAAGGCATATATTAGAGAGCACTCACTACATGGCAAAACTGGAACTGATGAATTTCATGTAAGATAGTTTCCACCCAGGCAATGCAGACCAAGGAAAAAACAATGACTTCAGAGTGAGAAGGCTTGGGCTCAAATCCAGGTCTGCCAGTTTCTAACAGTGATCTTTTGTGAGTCACTTACTCTCCTTGAGCCTTAGTGTCCCCATCAGTAAAACAGCTTTGTATTGTCCCTCCCAATTCCCTCACCCCTCCTGCATAGAAATGGAATCCACTCTCTGAATTACATTTCTAGGTAGATGACAAATTCAGGTCACATGTGGGATCAGAACCCAAAGATGGTAAGGGAAGGAAGCAGGTAAGGAAAACAGTATAAGAAATTTACAAGGAGGGGGACACAGCCAAAACTGTCATTAGTAATGCAAGAAACTAGAAAGAAGGCAAGTGAATTGTGGAAAACAAGTAACACTAAATGTAAAAATAACATGGTTAAAAATAAATGAATTAACCAAGGCCTATTATTTCCACCTCTATTATAAATGGAAGTTCATTGTCAGCTTCAGTGAGACCCAGCACACAGTGATCTTTTCACCCTAGCATGTTGAAAGGATTTTTTTCCCTGTGGTCCAAACACTTCTTTTTTTTTTTCCCCTTTCCTTTCTTTCTTTCTTCTTTTCTTTCTTTCTTTCTTTCCTTCTTTCTTCTTTCTTTCTTTCTTTC
>JAAGEH010000076.1:65843066-65898176 GCA_011751065.1 Lasiurus cinereus
TTTCTTCTTTCTTTCTTTCTTTCTTTCTTTCTTTCTTTCTTTCTTTCTTCCTTTCTCTTCTTTTTTCTTTTTTAAATCCTCACTGAGGATATTTTTCCATTAGCTTTAGAAAGAGTGAAAGTGAGAGGGAGAGAGAGAAAGAGAGATAAACATTGATTGTCTCCCAACATGTGCCCTAATCAAAGCCGGGGATTGAGCCTGCAACTGAAGTATGTGCCCTTGACCTGAGTTGAACCCAGGACGTTTCAGTCCATGGGTCGACGGTCTATCCACTGAACCAAACCAGATAGGGCCAAACTTTCTATTTGGCACTTAGCAAGTACCATCTGAAGAGATACTTTAATCACTCCATGCACAAAGGCAAAATCTGTAACTCAAGGCTCTTCTCAGGCTCTTACAGTCTAAACCACCCTGTGAAGTCTCCAGGCTCTGCTCTCAGTCTCTAAAATTTTAGCCTTCTCTGGCAGAATGTTTGGCTTACTGTGCCCAGGAACTCAGACTTTAGATGTCCTTAGGCTCCATGACTTATAGTCTTGAGGGCCAGAGCCCCATTCCCTCCTATCCTTTAGCACAGCTTTTGGGCCTATACTGCTATGGATTCAAATCCTCGCTCTTCCACTCAGCATCAGAACCTTAGCTAGCTACATAATTTCTATGTGCCTCAGTTTCTCATACCTAAAGTAGAGGTTATAAGGACACCTTACAGGCCTGTTGGCATTTAGAATATAGAGTCTGATACATCTAGGGGCTATGAAAGTAATTGATATTTTTGTTATGTGGTCCAGATCTGCACTATCCAGAAATGGAACCCCAATAGACCTTGGCTCCTATTGTCCATTAACCTTTTTGTGATGTATTTTTCCTATTTGATCAAAATCTCTCTAAGGGGAGATGGTCATCATCATCATCATCATCTTTATTTTCCCTACAGCACATGCCTTAAAGATGGAAGCTTTTCAGTAAAGAGTGGACCAAAGTGTTATCTGAAGGTGTAAATCCAATGTGTCTCTGCCGGAAAATTCAGGCATACCATAATGTAGCCAGTACTAATGATTAATGATGACTCCAGTTTTACTTTCCAACAAACGCAATTAAAATAGACAAAAAAATCATAATCATTTCTATCATTACATATATGCCAGGGAGAGAAAACTATAAAAAAATGCATGCATTTATATAAGAGAGTAAAAGACTAGCTTGATACCAAGTTTTCCAATAAGGATCAGATTAAAATGGAAGCAGGAAATGTGAAAAGTGAATATAAGAGATTTTAAAAAATACTCCCAGATATTAAACAAGATGTGGAAAAAACAGATTTATGAAACCTTGACCTGTACTTAAAAGAAAAATGAAAGCTGTGATTTCAGGATTTCAACATAAAATGAAAATACTGTACATATTTTCACGATTCCCTTTGCCCCAGAATCTTTATGACTCAATCTGTTCTCAGAGGATGCCTCATTGAAATACTTTCTTGGTGACTCAACACCAAAGCATGCCTATAGCTGACGTCATTCTCCAGCCCTCACCCGATGCACCTGTGTCCATGGAACTTGTCAGCTGCTATACATCCCTGGTACTCAGCCTCCCCAGTACACTGTAGAATGTTACCATGAAAGGAGAAGCTTCACTCCCTGCTGTGTCCTGTGCTTGACAGGTTGCCTGGAAAGTCATAGGTGCTCAATAAAACTCTGTCGAATGAATGATCATATATAAATATTAATAAATATATATGCGAAGTGTTTAAAATAGTGCCTGGCACACACAGTGGGCCCAATTAGTTATTTGTAGTGACAGTAGAGTAGCAGTATTCCTTCCTCAATTCTTTTTGTCGGTTTAGTGACAAAAGTCTTCTGCCTTTGGGGACTTGGACTAAAGTGGGAAGAGTTAGAAAAGGGGGGCAGGGAAGGCAGCTTTAAAATCTAAGAGTGGAGCTATTTACTTTCCTTAGGCGGCAATGGAAAATGCTAAAGTGCTCTGCAGGGCAATATGGTCAAAGAGCATGCTTTAGTGGTATTTGGGGTGCTACCAATGTGGCAGGGGCGGGGCAAGACTGGAACCAGGAAGCTGGGGAAAAAGAGTGGGCCAGGGGCCAGTAGGCCAGTGAACAGAAGTAAAAGGTGTGGCAATGATTTAACCCACCTTCTTACCTAGGTCTACATTTACTTGGGCAGGCTCCAGGCTTTGAGACGTCAAAAATGTGATACCCCCAGGCCTGTGTAGAAAAAAAAAATCAAGGCTTACCTGAAGCAGTTTGTACGTTGTAGTGTGTGTGCACACGTGCACGTGTATTTGGGGGCAGCTAATTCCAAGGGGCTTTAAGAAAAAGGGCATTATGATGCTGACCCTGTTTCTTCTGATGTGAACCTAGGAAAGATCTTGCATCTCCCATGAAACAGCCATAATCTCCAGCTGAATGGTGGCATAGCTCAGGCTGACCAGTGGGCTGGCATGCCACAATGAAGGAGTTTCTAGGGTGTGGGCCTTTCAGGGCTAAAATTAGCAAAATCCTGGGCAAACCAGTACCAGGTGGCCACCTGACCACCAGAGTGCCTCCAGAATGATCTATGCTCCTTTATTTGTTGTTCACACTGCAACCAGCACAATATTTTTAAAACACAAATCTGACTTTGTCACCACCTCACTAGTCACATGCTGTCAAAACCCTTCAGCAGCAATCTCGCTCTTAAGACAGATTTCAGCCCTTAGCATGGCCTGAGAAGTCCTCTGGAAATGGGTCCCATTTTTCAGCATCATTTCCTCCCGGGTCGGGGCCCCAGCAGCCTGTCGGTGGTTCACGGGCAGGTCACTTCCTTCCCATGTGGCTCTGCAGATGCCAGTCCCTCTGCACAGAATGTGACCGCTGTCCTCCTTCATATGGTTAGCTCATAACATCTTTCATACCTAGCTCCATCACTGTCACTATTCCAAAGAAGCCTTTTCTGATTTCCCCAAACAGAAAACCACCCTTCCTGTGAGCTTCGGTGCTGTAGTCACTGCCATCATTGTCTACCCTTATGCACTTGGCAGTTATCTCCTCACACCAAGAGCCATCCACTGCAAACACCTGTGGCTTTCTGCTGATGGCTGTGCCTGTCCATGGGAGCACCCTCACCTGCACAGAGGCTGGTACCCGGAGAGATCAGAGTGATAGGCAAAAGCTCCATCCGGTAGACCTGGGGGCGGGGGGTTGCATCATATAGAGTCCAGAGTTTATTCTAAGACCATTATGAAGCTATTTGAGAGCTTTAAGCTGGGGGGAAACGTGACCTGATTACATTATAAAAGGTCACTCAGAATGCTGTATGGAAAAATCAACCGTGAAAGGGCAGGCGAGGAAGCAGAGAGAGAGAGAGAGAGAGAGAGCAGTTGGAAGGTTAAGGCAATAGCCAGATTATTCTTCTGGAAAGAATCACTGTGGAAGTGTACTGAAAGCAGAATAAAAAGTGGCAGTTTGTAGCACAGAGACAGAGCCTGAGGCTTCAGATCAGCTGCAGACCAGCAGCTCACCTGAGAAAGCCCTCTGGAGCCTGTTTCATCAAGTTGGTTCTTGGGAGGGGGTTGAAAGTCTTACTCTTTTTATGCATGAAGTAGGGATAACATATAGTACATAACCAGCTCAGCAATCTATTGATGGTATTATCAATTCATGGGTGGGGGTGGGAAATTAAGGAAAAGTCTAAAGGAGAGGGACAATGGAAAAAAAAAGAAAAAGTTGAGAAAATAATTCAGAGCAGGCAGGCTGCAGGCTCCTTAGGACCGACAGGTGCTCTTACGCTGGCCTGGGATGGCCCCTGGTCTCCTGGACCAATAGCCCTAAACCTGCCCTGTCACATTTCCGCAGAGCTGTACAGACACTGACTGATTCACCCTCTCAGTGGAAAGATGGTCCAGTAAGATACGATGGTCATTTGCAAGTCAGCCTCTCTAAATACAGATACTCCTGTGTGCACACTTTCGAGAAGTTCAGTGGAGGAAGGATGTTCTAGCAGTTGCAAATGCTGTGGGTCTCAGCAGGATCTCTTGTCCTGTGTTTTGTGTTTCTCTTCCTTTCCAAACTCCATCTACCTCTCACCTGATGCATTCCTGTGCTCACAGCAGAGCCCAAGCCCAAATGTCTCCTCCCCAGGAAATCCAGGGTGTAAAACTATCCTTCCTTTGAATATCCAGAGTACTTTGTAAAATAATATTAATGGCACCTATTTTTTGAGCACTTTATGAGCAGGCATTATAATAAATGTTTTACCTGAATTAACTCCACATAATACCTTCTACTATTAATTCTACTTGACAGATAGAAAACTGAGGCTTAAAGAAGTAAAAGAGCTAGGTCATGTCTTATGACAAATAAATAATAGAGATTCAACCCCTAGCAGGCTCTTAACCTCCAGACTGTATACACATTATTATAGTACTCACCCCACTGTATTATAATCAGCAGTCCATGTGCTTCTTTCCTCTATTACCCATAACATAAGTGACCCAGGCCAGGTGTAATGAAACAAGAATGAGTTTTACAATCAAATTCTGTTGTATAACTCCGGGATATTACTGAGAGAGACTAAGCTTCCTCTCCTATAAAATGGAGACTTAAATGCCTACCTAATTGGTTTATTGTCAAGATAAAATTAGACATAACTTTTATTGCATTTACCACAGCTCATGGCACATAAAGGCCCATTCAATTAAACAAGTATTAATTGAGGGCTTATGAAACACCAGGCTTTAGGATGGGCATTGAGGCTAAAAAACAGTAGGAATCTTACCTAATAATACACAAACATGTAAACTGAGCGAACCTCCACTTTGCCCACAGCCAATCAGAGTGAGTATGCAAATTAACCCAACAAAGATGGTAGTTAATTTGCATAGGTAGGCACTCTTGGCCTGGGTCCCAGGAACACCCTTGGCACTCAGGTCACTACGAGGTAGGCCCCTCGTGGGAAAGGCCTGGGAAGGGCCTGAGCCAGGAGGTCTTTGGGCAGGGCTGAGCTGGCAACTGGAGCCAAGGGGGCCCCTGCCCAGGCCTAAAGCCTCTGCCAGAGACTTTAGGCCTAGGCAGGGGTGGAGCCAGTGATTAAAGGGCACTGGGGGGCCCTGCCCAGGCCTTAGGCCTGAGCAGGGGCTGAACTGGCGATTGGTGTGAACAACTGAGGAAAACACCTTTTCTGACCACTTATTGACTAAGCTCCCTGTATGCCACCATTAATATTCTTAGTAACTTGAGTAATAAGAATCCAAAAAGGTGCCAAAACCAGTTTGGCTCAGCGGATGGAGCATCGGTCTGTGGACTGAAAGGTCCCAGGTTCGATTCTGGTCAAGGCCATGTACCTTGGTTGCGGGCACATCCCCAGTAGGGGGCATGCAAGAGGCAGCTGATAGATGTCTCTCTCTCATTGATGTTTCTAACTCTCTATCCCTCTCCCTTCCTCTCTTTAAAAAAAAAAAAAAAAAGAATCCAAAAAGGTGATCTAGGGTTTTTCTACCACACTCCTGGAGAAAAAAAAAGAAGGTCCACTGCTGGAGGGCTAAGAAATGTCATATCCTGTCCTAGCTGGTTTGGCTCAGTAGATAATGCCTCAGCCTGCCGATGGCAGGGTCTGGGTTCAATTCTTATCAAGGGCATGTACCTAGGTTGCAAGCTCCTCCCTGGCCAGGGCCCACATCAGGGCTCATGCAGGAGGCAACCAATTGAAGTGTTGCTCTCACTTTGATGTTTCTCTCTGTCTTTCCCTTTCCCTTCCACTTTCTCTAAAAATCAATGGAAACATATCTTCAGGTGAGGATTAAAAAATAAAGGAAGGAAAGAAGAAAGGAAGGAAGGAAGGAAGGAAGGAAGGAAGGAAGGAAGGAAGGAAGGAAGGGAGGGAGGGAGGAAGGGAAGGAAGAAAGGAAGGAAGGAAGGGAGGAAGGAAGAAAGAAAGGTTATATCCTATGAAAGACACATCTTGAAAATGCCTAAAGAAAGTTATTTTTTTCATGGTGAAGGGACTGCAGTTCGTGTTGATGAAAACACTTTGGTGGCTGCGGTGACTGGCAGTGACTACAGCAGTGGGGTGATGGGACTGTTGCCTTCCCCTGATCAGCTCAGTCGCCTCCCACAAAGGGAGGCCAGACTGCAGCTTAGGCCCAGAGGGAGCAGGCCTAAGCCATCAGTAGGACATCTTCTTAGGGCTCTCAGTATGTGAGAGTGGGCAGGCCGGGCTGAGGGACCCCTCCCCCAGTGCACAAATTTCGTGCACTGGGCCCCTTGTTTAATATATTTTGGTTACTCTCACTTCTAGAGGGCAGGGACTATGTGTTATTCAACAGTGAAATTTTGAGGGTCAGCAATGCCTAGACCAAATAGGCACTCAAAAACTTTTTAGTGAATGACTGAAAAATGGCTTAAATGGTTTCAGAGATCCTAAGTATTAAGGATTATGAAAAACTGTGTCAAATTAGTGGGTTGAAATTTATCTAATTGTAGGTAAAATAACTAAAAATAAACTGCAAGGATATCCTACCCAGAGTCTATACAACATTAAATTCATTTAAACATAAAGCTACTATTAAATAAGTCAAATTTAAATTCACAAACACATGAAATACTATAACTTGCACAAGAACAAATAATAATATATATAATAATATCCAGGAGGTAGAAGAGAAAGAGGGGAGAAAGTTTCAAAAGTGTTACCCTTAAAAAAAGGGGGAGAGGTGATCAATTTATACTGTCTAAAGAAAAAAGTAGTCATAAAAACAGCAATGTAATTAATGGCAATAACTCCAACTTCTTAATATTTTGTGACACTTTAGCCATAGATTTTTTAAAAGATATAATATACCTTGAAATGAAGTAGCTATTTAAAGTTTGATTATTCTTTAGATTCAATTCAGGCTTTTAAATTGTTTTAAAATTCTAATTATTTTTGTTATAAATAGCATCTCTATTCAATTTAAAAGTTTTTAAAATTATAAAAGTATTTCTATCTAAACACCCATCAATAGACAAATATTTGTCTGAAATTATGTTCACCTAAGATTGACAATGAAAATTGTATTAGTATTTGAGACAATTTTTAAAAATTGTGTTTTGTACCTTTTCCCTTATTTTAATTCTTGATAATAATGCGATTTAAAAATAAAAAATCTGTTCCCTAAAAATAGAAAGAATATGACAAAATGTAGTTAATTATTCCTTGAATATAGATCATTGTTATTTTCTTCTTTGTACCTCATTTATAATTTTTACACTTCTAGAAATGATTTCTAAAGGGCTTTACATTAGACTCTACATTTATGATTATATTTCTTATCTTTCCTCTAAAATAGAAAGTAATTTTTATACTTAGGTTGCCAATGGTATCTTTAAAATGACTTGATAATCCAGGGGAGAAACCAAGATGGTGGCATAGGTGAATACCTAAACTGCTTAAACTGCTGCCTCACACAACAATTTCAAAATTACAGCTAAAAGACAGAACAGACATAATCCAGAACCACAGGAAAGATGGCTGAGTGAAAATTCTACAACTAGAAGGAAAAAGAGAGACTCAGAGGAGCTGCAAAAAGCTGAGGTACAGAGACATGAGCATGAAGAGGACAGGCGGCTAAGTTCCTAGCTGGATTTCTCTAGTGGGAGGGAGACAGAAACTCCTGACAGCACTGAACCCTAGTTCCATGCGAGACTTATACAGGGGAAGTCTGGACTGTCAGGAAAAGGAAGGAGTGCATAAAAATTTAGGGGAGCTGCGAAAGGCAGAGGTCTGGAGATGGGCGTGCGTGAGTGCACGTAGAGAGGACTGACTTCTGAGTGTACTGCTGGCTTTCTCTAGCGGGAGGAGACGGAACCTCCTCAATGTGCTAAACTTCAGTTCCGACTGTACTGAACCCCAGTTTCGGGCAAGACCCTGGGGACCCCGACTCATTTGTGTCCCCGGAGTGCTTGGAAACTCAGGGAAGCCACGAAAGGCAAAGGTCTGGAGGCGTGCATAGGAGTGCGCATAGAGAGGACTGCAGTGATTTCTGAGGGACACTGAGACCCAGGGACCTCATAGGGCAGAGCTCACGAAAGCCAAGGCTGTCTTCTCAGCTCTAAGACTCCACCCCATCCAAGGCGAACACAGAAGCTTTTTCAATTTTGCAAGTCTTGTCTCATAAAGCTGTCTCCAGCACAGAAGTTCTCCAAGATAGAAAGAGCTGATCTTCACAGTCAATTGGCCTGGAGGTCAATTCCTCCCACTGATACCAACATAATCAAGACTTAACTACAACGAGGCTGTACATACAGTCCACAAAAGTGTGCACCAAGAGAGTCTACCTCAGGTTACTGGGGAGGCGGAGCTATGGGGCCATCTAAGACACCTAGCACACAAAACTACTCTACCAATTCAGGGAAACAGTGAAACTGCGGGGACAAAGAAACAGATCACAAATGAAATAAATAGAGGAAAACAAATGACTGGATATAGAGTTCAAAACCATGGTTAAAAGGTTTTTTAAGAATTTCCTAGAAAAGGTTGATAAATTTAGTGAGACCCTTGAGGATATGAAAAAGGACCAACTAGAAATTAAACATACATTGAGTGAAATAAAAAATATTATACAGAGACCTAACAGCAGACTAGAGGAACACAAGAATCAAGTCAAAGACTTAAAATACAAAGAAGCTGGAGGATATTAAGGGAGAGATTGACAGCAATACAATCATAGTAGGAGACTTTAATACCCCACTGTCACCATTGGACAAATCCTCTAAACAAAAAATCAGAAAAGAAACATCAATCCTAAATGACACACCAGACCGGATGGAATTAATTGACATCTTCAGAACATTTTACCCCAAAGCCACAGAATATACATTCTTCTCCAGTGCACATGGGTCATTTTCAAAGATAGAACATATGTTGGGTCATAAGAAAAGTCTCTTCAAATTCAAGAAAATAGAAAGCATACCAAGCATTTTCTCAGACCACAGTGGCATAAAACTGGAAATCAACTATAATAAAAACAATAGAAAGAAATAAAACGCATGGAGACTAAACAGCATGCTATTAAACAATGACTGGGTAACCAGAGAGATCAAGGAAGAAATAAAACACATCATGGCAACAAATGACAATGACAACACAACAATACAAAATTTATGGGACACAGTAAAAGCAGTCTTGAGAGGGAAGTTCATAGCCCTACAAGCCTACTGCAAAAAACAGGAAACAATGGTAATAAATTACCTAAACCTACAACTCAAAGAGCTAGAATGACCAACAAGAAAAGCCCAGTGTAAGCAGAAGAAAGGACATAGTGAAGATCAGAGCAGAGATAAACAACTTGGAGACCAAAGAAACAATTCAAAAGATCAACAAAACCAAGAGCTGGTTATTTGAAAGGATAAACAAGATTGATGGACCTCTAGCCAGGCTCACCAAGAAGCAAAGTGAGAAGACCCAAACAAAATCAGAAATGAAAGAGGAGAAATAACAAGAGACCCTGTGGAAATAAAAAGGATTGTTAAAAAATACTATGAACAACTTTATTCCAACAAACTAGACAACCTGCAAGAAATGGACATTTTCCTAGAAAAATATAACCTTCCAAAACTCAATGAGGAGGAATCTAAACACCTCAATAGTCCAATAACTATGGAAGAAATTGAAGCAGTCATCAAAAAGCTTCCAGCAAATAAATGCCCGGGACCAGATGGCTACACAGGAGAGTTTTACCAAACATTCAAGGAAGAATTAAAACCTATCCTCCTCAGACTATTCAAAAACATTCAAGAAGAAGGAACACTTCCAAACACCTTCTATGAAGCCAGCATCACCCTAATACCAAAACCAGATAAAGACAACACAATGAAAGAGAATTACAGGCCAATATCTCTCATGAACATAGATGCCAAAATCCTCAACAAAATTCTAGCAAATCAGATCCAGCAGTACATCAGAAAGATCATACACCATGACCAAGTAGGATTTATCCCAGAAATGCAAGGATGGTACAATATCCGCAAATCAGTAAACGTGATACATCACATAAACAAACTGAGAGATAAAAATCACATAGTCATATCAATTGATGCAGAAAAAGCATTTGACAAAATCCAACACCCTTTCTTGATAAAAACTCTCAGCAAAGTGGGAATAGAAGGATCATACCTCAACAACATAAAAGCCATATATGATAAACCCACAGCTAACATCATACTCAATGGGCAAAAACTAAAACCATTTCCCCTAAGAACAGGAACAAGACAGGGATGCCCACTCTCATCTCTTCTGTTCAACATAGTACTGGAAGTATTAGCCAAGAAGGAGAAATAAAAGGCATCCAAATTGCAATTAGACAAGAAGGAGAAATAAAAGGCATCCAAATTGGAAAAGAAGAAGTAAAGCTGTCCCTATTTGCAGATGACATGATATTGTACATAAAAAACCCAAAGGACTCCATTCCAAAACTAATTGACTTAATTAATGAATTTGGCAATGTAGCAGGATACAAAATTAATGCTAAGAAGTCTGTGGCATTTCTATACACTAATAGTGAAATTACAGAAAGAGAGACTAAAAAAGCAATCACATTTACCATCACACCAAAAAAATTAAGATAACTAGGAATAAAACTAACTAAAGAGGCAAAAGACCTATATGAAGAAAACTACAGGACACTGAAAAAAGAGATAAAGGAAGATGTTAACAGATGGAAGAGCATACCATGCACATGGATTGGGAGAATCAACATCATTAAAATGTCCATACTACCCAAAGCAATCTATAGATTCAATGCACTTCCCATTAAAATACCAACGGCATATTTCACAGACCTAGAAAGAATTCTTCATAGATTCATCTGGAACAACAAAAGACCACGAATAGCTACAGCAATTCTGAGAAAGAAGAATAAAGTAGGTGGGATCTCAATATCAGATTTCAAGCTATACTACAAAGCAACTGTTCTCAAAACAGCCTGGTACTGGCACAAGAACAGACATAAAGACCAATGGAATAGAATAGAGAACCCAGATATCCACCCAAACCACTATGCTCAACTAATATTTGACAAAGGAAGCATGAACATTCAATGGAGCCAAGATAGCCTCTTCAATAAATGGTGTTGGGAAAATTGGACAGATACATGCAAAAAAATTGAAACTGGACCACCAACTTACACCAAATACAAAAATAAACTCAAAATGGATACAGGACTTAAACATTAGAAGGGAAACCATAAAAATACTAGAGGAATCCACAGGCAGCACAATCTCAGATATATGCCGAAAGAACTTCTTCACTGATATTGCTCCAAAGGCAATGGAAGCTAAAGAAAAAATAAACAAATGGGACTACATAAAAATAAAAAGCTTTTGCACAGCAAAAGAAACCATCAACAAAACAACAAGAAAGATCACTGTATGGGAGAACATATTTGCAAATGATATCACTGATAAAGGTTTAATCTCCAAAATCTACAGCCAACTTATACAACTTAATAAAAGGAAGATAAATGATCCAATAAAAAATGGGCAACGGACCTAAATAGAACCTTTTTGAAAGACAACAGAAGGAAGGCCAAGAGACACATGAAAATATGTTCAAAGTCACTAATCATCCGAGAGATACAAATCAAAACGACAATGCAATACCATCTTACACCGGTCAGAATGGCAATCATCAACAAATCAACCAACGACAAGTGTTGGCGAGGATGCGGAGAAAAAGGAACCCTTGTGCACTGTTGATGGGAATGCAGACTGGTGCAGCCACTGTGGAGAACAGTATGGAGTTTCCTCAAAAAACTAAAAATGGATCTCCCATTTGACCCTGTAATCCCACTCTTAGGAATTTATCCTAAGGAATCACAAACACCAATCAGAAAGGATTTATGCACCCCTATGTTCATAGCAGCACAATTTACAATAGCTACAATTTGGAAACAGCCTAGGTGCCCGTCAGCAGATGAGTGGATCAGAAAACTGTGGTACATCTACACAATGGAATTCTATGCTGCCATTAAAAAGAAGGAATTCTTACCGTTTGTAGCAACCTGGATGGAACTGGAGAGCCTTATGCTTAGTGAAATAAGCCAGTCAATGAAGGAGAAGCATCACATGATCTCACTCATTTGTGGATAATAAAGAACATTATAAACTGATGAACAAAAGGATAGATACAGAGGTAGTAAAGCTTCAAACAGACTGTGAAATTACAGCAGGAAGATTAAAGTTAGGTGAGGTAGATAAGAGATCAATCAAAGGACTTGTATGCATGCATATAAGCATAACCAATGAACACAGACACTGGGGGGGTTGGGTTATGCCTGGAAGGGAGGGGGGGCAATGGGGTGATATGTATAAAAAAATAATAAAATAATAATAAAATAAAATACAAAGAAGCAGGGAGAATCCAAGATGGCAGCATAGGTAAACACCTACACTGCTGCCTTGCACAACAATTTCAAAACTACAACTAAAAGACAGAACAGACATCATCCAGAACCACAGGAAAGCTGGCTGAGTGGAAGTTCTACAACTAGAAGGAAAGAGAGGGGTTCACAGAGACCCAGAGGAGCTGCAAGAAGCTGAGGAATGGAGACGCGTGTGTGGAGAGAGTGGGTGCCAGAGTACCTGGCTGGCTTTCTCTGATGGGAGGGAGACAGAGACTCTCAACGGCATTGAACCCCTTGTCCTATGACACTAAACCCCAGATCCAGCCGAAACTCATATGGGGGGAGTTTGGACTGTGAAAAGGGAGAAGTGTAAGGAAACTTGGGGGAGTGGCAAAAGATCAGAAGTCTGGTGACATGCAGGGCACTGCGCGCAGAGGACCAACTGCTGATTGTGCTGCTGGCTTTCATGAGTGGGCAGGAGACAGACCCTCCCAACTGCGCCACTTCTAACTTCACTAAACCCCAGTTTCGGGCGAAACCCTGGGGACCCAGACTCATATGGTCCTGGAGCGCAGGGGAGTCAGAGGGGCACCAGTCTAGAGGCACTGCAAGAACGTGTATGCGCACAGGAACCGCTCCAGCAATTATCCAGTCACATGAGACTCAGGAGGGCAGGGCCGACTGGAAGGCAAGGCGGTCCATTAAGCCCTGAGACTCCACCCATCCCAAGCTCAACAGAGAGGCTTTTGCAGTTTTACAAGTCTGATATCATAAGGCTGAATCCAACATAGAAGTTCTCCAGGCATAGTGAAAAGGCCAAGACAAGGGAAGGAATCACAAACAAAAGAAATGGAGGAACACAAATGACTGGATATAGAGTTCAAAACCACGCTTATAAGGTTTTTCAAGAATATCTTAGAAAAATTAGATAAAGTTAGCGAGACCCAAGGAGAGATGAAAAAGAACCAACTAGAGATGGAATAGAACCAACCAGAAATTAAACATACACTGACTGAAATAAAAAATATTATACAGAGACCTAACAGCAGACTAGACGAAGGCAAAAAATCAAGTAAAAAATTTGAAATATAAAGAAGCAGAAAACACTCAACTTGAAAAGCAAGAAGAGAAAAGAATCCAAAAATGTGAAGATAATGTAAGGAGCCTCTGGGATAGCTTCAAGCGTACTAACATCAGAATTATGGGGGTGCCAGAAGAAGTGAGAGAGCAAGATACTGAAAACCTATTAAAAAAAATAATTACTGAAAACTTCCCACATCTGGTAAAAGAAATAGACTTACAAGTCCAGGAAGCACACAGAACCCCATATAAAAGGAATCCAAAGAGGACCACACCAAGACACATCATAATTAAAATACCAAGAGCAAAAGACAAAGAGAGAATATTAAAAGCAGCAAGAGAAAAACAGTTCATTACCTACAAGGGAGCACCCATACGACTGTCAGCTGATTTCTCAACAGAAACAATGCAGGCCAGGCGGGAGTGGCAAGAAATACTCAACGTGATGAATAGCAAGAACCTACAACCAAGAATAATCTATCCAGCAAAGCTATCATTCAGAATTGAAGGGCAGATAAAGAGCTTCACAGATGAGAAAAAGCTAAAGGAGTTCATCAACTCCAAACCAGTATTATTGGAAATGCTGAAAGGTACTCTTTAAGAAGAGGAAGAAGAAAAAGGTAAAAGCCAAAAAAATTATGAATAACAAATATATATCTATTAACAAGTGAATCTAAAAATTAAGTGAATTAAAAATTTGATCAACAGAATAAACTGGTGAATATACTAGAATCAGGAGCACAGAAAGGGAGTGGACTGATAATTCTCAGGGGGAAAGGGGTGAGGGGTATACAGGGAGAGACTGGACAAAAATCATACACCTATGGATGAGATCAATGGGAGGGAGGGGAGGATGGGAGTTGGGTGGAGGGGTGCTATGGAGGGGAAAAAAGAGAAACAAATGTAATAATCTGAATAATAAAGATTTAATTAAAAAATAAATAAACAAACAAACAAATAAATAAAATACGCAAATGGTTGCATGGTTGTTAAAGGGACTAGCTTATTTACACAAGACATTTGGGGAATGGTGGCTAAAGTCTCTGAGCTTCTTGCGTTTCATGGAAGATGCTGTAGTAACAATTTTCCATTTATAAAGGTTTGGGAGGGGGATTGGGATTCTGATTTATTTCTTAAAGTAACTCAACAAACATATTCAGTTTCATGTAGCCTAGAATTCTAGGTACAATAACTCAATAAATCTATTTAGTTTCACGAAGCCTAGAATTCTAGGTATAATTTTGTATTCCCTAGGTTTTGTATGGTTACAATACCATTAGAGAAAGCTGGGCTTTTGTTTGTTTGTTTTTAATTCAGTGAGCCATGTGGATGTAAAACCTTTAATCATCACAAATTTCTTGTTTTAATTTATAGAATATAAAATATTTATTTTTACTTTCTGTTACTTTTTGGAACTATCTTCTCTCAATAAAAATTTGTAGCCTATGGTTCCTTTCCATCTTATAAAGAAAAAAAACGTTTTCATAAAACTATATTTGTGAAATGCTTTAATCTTATTGCATTGTCAAAATGGGGGTTGACATTTTTCTAGCCTAAGAGTTAATAATATTTAGAGAAAATATTGGAATTTTAGATTTAAAGAAAACCTAGAATTTATTCAACCCATCTCATCTCCCTCCCAATGTGGGGCTCTCTCCTTCATTGTAACCCTCATAAGGGACCACCCAGTTACATCATGAACTCTTCCATGATAAAGCATTCTCTACCCCATAAGGAAACATCATGGCATTCCAGACTGCCCTAAATGTTTTTTTTTTAAATGTCCCTTATTCTGAACCAAGTCTGTTTCCATTACCCCTAGTGCTTGTTCTTACTTCCAGAGTTTAATAACAGAATCCAACTCCTCTCCTGGCCAATCGTCCTTTCAAAACCTGAAAGCCAGTCCTATTTCCTGAGACATCTTCTCATCATGACTAAAGCACTCCAGTCTCCTCAGCAAGCCCTCAAATGGAAGTGCTTCCATCCTCAAAACCCTGCATATCATCTCACTGTTCTCTAGTATGCCACTAACAAAACAGTGTCCACAGCTAAAAACAGCTTCTCAAAAAATGCCAAAAGTTGTCCCAGGATCACAGATACAATTCTTGCAAAGAGTCACTTTAAATAATTAGACAAATATGTGTTAAATAGTTAGATCCTATCTTACTATCTCATTACCTATCTTGAGTTTCAGCTTCCTTTTCACCATGTTTTTCTGCCTTTGCAATGTTGAAGACCATTCTTAAATTACTCTGGGTTATAAGCAACTGAAACTGATTGTGTCTACCTTAACAAAAAAAGAAGTATATCCGATTTCATGAAATTCATGGGCAATTTCATGAAATTGCAGTAAGAGTTGAAAAGCCAACAGCAGGGAGAACAGGAAACAGAGCCTACCAGTAGCCTCTGGCTGGGCTTCCTATGTTGTCTCCCTGAGGTCTTCACTTACTCTGACTTAACTCCAGTGATTCTTGGTCACTGCAGTCCTTCAACCTAAACGCTAATTCCCAAAGATGTCCCTGCTTTAGGTAGCTTGAGCCAGAGATATGGTGCTGGGTATATGGCACCCATGCTGGTATCTGGGGATCATTTTTAGAAAAAGGAAAATGGATGTGAATAAGACAGGCATCCAAAATTACTGTACTTCTATAAAAAAGTAACGTCAGATATTTATCTCTTTCTTTTAATTTCCCTTTTGCTAGATCCCCAATGAGGCAGGTACTTTGAAATTGGTGTTCACTGGATCAGGGGAGGTATGTAATAAGAGAAAAAGAGAAATAGCGGGAGAATATTTCTGGATTTTGTTTTCTAAAATCCTTCATAGATCTCGGGGAATTTCATAAAGCAGATATAAAGGAATAAGATTTATGAACACAAAGAATATTTAAGAAACAGAGCAATATCTCTTCAGGGCTGTTGGGAAGGGGGAGAAAAGGAGGCCTATGGGTTTTGAAGGAGTAGGGAGCCAAGCCTTGCTGCCTGGCAGTGGCTCCAGAAAGACCACAAGACCCCAGAGGTATGTGTGGCACATCTAGATAGAAGGAACCATTGGAAATATCACCAAAAGGTGTCTGTGGACCAAGAATGACCTGGACAACTAAGAGAGCCATGTGAGCAGAAACCCTGGATGTTACAGGTTAATCTGTGTGGTGAGGGGCCTCGTGACGGTAGGGTCCCCTCTCCCAATGTTGCCTGTCCTACAGTGTAAGCCACCTGGCCTTGGCACAACTATGGGGAGTGGTGTGACCCTAAGAAGGATTGTAGGTAAGTCTTCTGCCTTCCCAGAAGGAAGATGCTTGAGACTGAAATGAGCATGGTTTGTAAAAATAAAAATATATATATATACCTGTTTTTGTAGATGGAGATTCTCAACTGCTACCCTTGAATGGAAGAGACAGAAGCAAAACGAGAATTGAGTGGTTCTGCTTCTTCTCTCTGAATTTGACCTCATCTTTTTCAAACAGCAGAATCTGTACATCATTCATGATTGTAAAGTTAAAACCCCTCTTCTAGAAAAACTGGCTTAGAAACTTTTGTCAAATCCTCTTCTTATTCATGACCTTACTTTTCCTGATGCTCTTCTCCTGGGTCCATGCCATATCTCTATATGTGTAGTCTAGACATATTTCCCTTCTTTCCTTTCCTGTACATTTCTTCCTTCTCAAATGTGGTTTGAGAATAAGTTCCCTAGGCAACCCCTTTGGAGTCTTCACCTACTTCTCCCTTTTGCTTTGTCATTTGCCCAACTAGTGACTATAATATTTTGTTTATCTTTTAAATTTTTTGTTTTGAAAGAATACTCAATACGAGCCCTACCCTCTTAACAAATTTTAAGTGTACAATACAGTATTATTAACTATTCATACAGAATTTTGTTTTTCTTAACAAATTTTGCATTAATTAAGATCCTAAATTAGTCAACACTGCAGCAATTTGGCAGCTATTGATATGTTTTCTCAAAAATTAAAAAAAAAAGTAAAAATACTAAGCCCCAAATACTGCATCTGAGTGTTGACTATCCTTTCATTTTTGTGGTTGGCAGGACTATTACTTCCTGAAGAGAAGTTGAATGATGTAATGAACAAAGCCTGAGAGTCGGGTGACCTGACCTGGATCTATTCTTGGCTGTGCCACTGACCATGAGTGACCTTGGGCAAATCACTTTTTATCTCATCTTCGTTTTCTCCACTGTACAACTAGATAAATATCTTGTCACCTACCTAGAGAATAATTTGGGCACAAGAATTATGGAATAAGAAATAAGATAATGCTGCTTGAGAAAACAGTAAGTTTATTTTTATAATCTACCACAGTTTACCTTGACATTAGAGTATCATGGAGTTCTTCAAATAATCATAAAAGTTAGAATTATCCTATATTTTCAGAACTTAAAAGAAATCAGGCCAAGACCGGTTTGGCTCAGTGGATAGAGCGTCGGCCTGCAGACTGAAAGGTCCCAGGTTCGATTCTGGTTGGGGGCATGTACCTTGCTTGCGGGCACATCTCCAGTGTGGGGCATGCAGGAGGCGGCTGATCAATGTCTCTCTCTCATCAATGTTTCTGACTTTCTGTCCTTCTCCCTCTCTGTAAAAAAATCAATAAAATATATTTTTTTTAAAAAAGAAAGAAATCAGGACCAGCTTATGAGAAATCAAAAAGTGACCTTGACACAAGGCCGGTGTCCCCTATTATACATGATATGTTCTATTCATATTATTGGGGAGTTGGTTAGGTAGGAAAGAGTGGATTTAAAAGCCCAGCTGGTTTCCTGTAAGTAGAAGATGCTACAGCAGAAACAGCCATAAAAGGAGACAGGGACATTGGCAAATGGGGACAGGACAGATGCCAAGTCTGTAAATGAATTCTGTTTTCTGTAAACCTGTGGGCTCTTAAAAAAAAAAAGTGCAAAGCTTTCTAAATATGAGCCAGGCTTAGAAAACTTTCTAAAGTGGTTGTCTTTATTTAAAAAGAGAAAGGATAATCATTTTAATACCTAAGGAAAAAAAAAAACTCTTGCTTTACACTACATCCACAGCCAGAATACTAAACTATATTTATGGTTTATCCTGCTTTGAAAGTTTAAAAAACTTTAAAGTCAGGAATATTCTCCATGGCTTACTAGACAGAAGGTGGATTGCAAGCCCAGCAGGTAGATTTTATCCACCAGGATCTCATTTATAGTCATACTCTTAAGCAAGCACATTAACTTCACTGAGCCCTGATGTGTTCATCTATACTAGAGGTATGGTACCATCTACATACTGCACAGAGGTATCTACTGACAGGTTAGGAAACCCAGGGAAGGTGATTTAATCTCCTGTTTTAAGCACAGGATGAACAAATAAGGAACATACCACTCATATTCACTGCTTGCGTTTGGAATAAACTTAGAAGGCATTGTTCTCAGAATAGAACATCAAGTTTTATGGACTTCAACAGTATACTGGTGAGAAGTCAGCTTTATTAGTACTGACAGAGTCAAGACCATAGAGCTTTCGGTAAGTGAACAGATCAAGGCAGCAATGCACCCTTTGGAAATGGGGACAAAGATTTTAATTACTGCCTTCTGGGGAACAAACATATTTAACATAATATCCAGACTGTTGAAATTCTCAGAGGATAAAGATCATTAGATGCTAAGACAGCAGCTGTCATTCCAAAATACTTTCCGCATCCTTGCTCAGCAATCTTTACAACATTAGAGAACAGACAAGCTGTTCTGTAAGACTTAGAAAAGCTGAGACACTGGAAAGAGCTCTTGGGGAGCATGGGAAAGAGCCATTATCATCTATGTGCTAGCTACTCAGATGGTTTTCTCCATACATAGATAATGCCATCGTTTCAGAGAATTTCATTGGAACTTCACTTGTGCAAATACCAAGGTTTTGGAAACAGTGATTTCTCAAAATTACCATGAAGAGTGTATCACCGGGATTAGCTTTTCCTAATAAGTAGGTTCTTAGCTCTCTCATAGAAGAAATCATTGCAGGAAGCAATTGAGCCTGGATAAGTGTGGACAGATACTCATGTGAGCAAAAACAAGGCAAGCATAGCTAAAGAGCACCCACACACTGCCATGTTAGATGATTTTTAAGTATTGGTCTGCAGGTCATCTCATGTTCTCCGTGCTGCTACTTTCACATGCACACTAAAGTGCTTCTACTGGGATATTAGTGCCAGTACCTTCAGAGTAGCAACAAGTTGTTATTTCCTACCCTACTTTAAAGTCTTATCTATCTTCCCCCATCAACTTTCTGGTTGCACTTGCTACTTGTCCGTGTCCTAATGACCAATATGAAGGTTAAAGTCCTGCTACTCTGCATTCCTGTGGTTACACAGGCCTCTCTGAACGTTCATCTGCACATGCAACGCTTTCACCAGAGACATTCAAACTATTGCCACAGACTCTGCTCACTCGGTCTAAGGATGCTCTGAAGCACCCAGAAATTTTTACTGACTGTGCTCTGGACTCAAAAACTGGAAATACAGTGTTTTAACCATTTTGTCTTTGTTTCTGTAAACCTCCCCCCTCTATTAAATACCTGCTTGCTCACACTACTGTTAGAAAAGAAACAGGCCCCAAATGGAGTCACTTGTGCTAAGCGATGTCACCAAACCAAGACATATGCCTAACCTAACTGCATTTTAAGCCTCTATCGATAATATAATCTTAACTAGTCAGTATAGAATGACCTGGTCAGCACTAGCGAAATAATCTTCCTGATAGACTCCTGCCTCCACAGCAAAAGAAGGTGACCTTGCCTGAGAAAATTTACTCTACTAGAATAACTTCCTTGACCTGCCTTCATCTGCCTATAAAATTCTTTCGTTTTGTACAGTTCCTCAGAAGTCTTTCTATTTGCTAGATGAGATGCTGCCAAATTAATGAGTCATTAAATGAAGCTAGTTAGACCTCCAGATTTAGTAAATTGAATTTAGTTTTTTGTTTGTTTGTTTGTTTGTTTGTTTACTCTATAGAGTTTTAACTTAGGTGATACACCTCTTATACCACTGTCTCCGGAAATGAAATACACCTGTTTAACTGGACTAACTTAGACCCAGGACTGAGAGACTGGTTTATCAAGACAGGCAATGCATTTAAATTTGTCATTTTTTGCTTTCTCATTCTTATTCCAATCTATGTTTGTTTTCTCTCCTCCTTTGCAGATCTCTTATCTTGCAAACCCTAACCCCAATTTCTCTATAGCTACCAGCTTGGCCTTTGATACTTGAAACTTCCTAAGAGGAAAAATGAAATTTCAAAGGGCAGAATGTAGGTTATGAAAATACACTACCCCCAAATATGCCTCTTGGTATATTATTCTGTGTTAAAGGAAAAGTTCTAAAAACAGTGCAAAAGATTTCCTTTTGTAAAGGAAACATATTTATAAAGACATTTCCATTCATAAAAAATATCTCCTCCCATGCCAGATAGAGGAAAACTCTTAATAACTCTTATGAATGAAGAAGAAATTTACTTAAATCTCCATAACAAACTCTACTAAACAACCCTGTTTATTGTTCTTTTCTGGTTACCTTCCCATAACTTGCCTCTCTATCCAGAAGCCCCAAACACTTTTTCCTTTGGCCTAAATTGGTATTTAAGCCCAAATTCTCACCCACCTCTTGGAGTTACTCATGTCTGGTTACTCTCATATGTAAGTGAGATACACATGATAATAAACTTCTGTTTGTTTTTTTCTTGTTATAAAAATAAAGTCCTACTTACCTCCAAAATATTTTCTGCAGTAGTCTGTGACTCAGAAGACTAAGGTAAGACAGTATTTAATTTGAAAGATATTGGTCTTTAACAATGATCTATGACTCTTTAGAAAGGAGAAATAGTCATAGTCCTAATAAGATGGAACACAATACAAGTTGGTTTTTATTAAAGTCAGGAAACAGATGAATTGGGTTAAAAAAGCAAGAATAAAAACTGGCTAGCAGCTCAATTCCTGCAGAGGTGAATGAAGATGTCTTAATAATTTCAATAAAGAGGTATGGTGAGGTGGCCCAAAGGAAAGATCAACTTTTTCCCCTCTGCTAGCTTCATACAGATATACTATGGCCTAACATATGCAAAGCCTAAAGAAATACAAAAATACAGATTACTCAGGGACACACTTTACGTCTAACCAGAGAACCTGAGAAACCCAGGTGGGAGGGAATGATCCACTTCCCAGAACTTTGCATTTTACATGTGGATAAGGTGAAGAGGTTTGTAGCCCTTCCCATCTTTCCACTTTTATAATTATCATATTACAGGCACACAGATGACTGTGTTGTCAGCTCTTCTATACAGACACTAAACACAGGGATGTTTCAATTCCCTCACAAGGCCAGCCTGTTAGTGCAAGCTCATATTTGCTTCATGGAGGATATGATTCCCATGGTTTAGCTAGGGATCAAGGAAATTAGATTAATGGCTGTAACTCTGTCAACACACAGGCTGAGACCTGCTGAAAACAAAGCTGATTTTTAAGACAGAGACTGTGTGCATCCAAAAATAATGACTCCTGTGAAAACTAAGGCCCAAAAAGAGATTCTGAGTAACCCACAAATATGATCTGCCAACAGGGGGATCTTTGAATATTATTAAATACCTGTGATGAATTTTTTACCATTACACAAGTAAAGTTTTAATAAGAAAAACATTAAAGGCAAGATCATCTAGAACAGTGGTTCTCAACCTTTCTAATGCTGCGACCCTTTAATACCGTTCCACATGTTGTGGTGACCCCCACCCATAAAATTATTTTCGTTGCTACTTCATAACTGTAATTTTGCTATTGTTAATGAATCGTAATGTAAATATCTGTGTTTTCTGATGGTCTTAGGCGACCCCTGTCAAAGGGTCATTCGACCCACAGGTTGAGAACCACTGATCTAGAAGACCTTTGCCTGGGGTGACAAGCACGAGTCCAAAGCTTGAACAAAACTGGACTCTGAGTCACAGTATGTGAGGCAGGAGAGAAGTGTTTCTGAATCCTGTCAAGAATGCTTACCATCATCACATCCAATTCCAATCTGCTCCCATTCTTCCCATTCCCCTTTCTTCAGATCTACCAATTTTAGTCCCAGAAAAGGAGGAAGGCCAGGATATGAGGTCCGCCCTCAGACCATGATAGTACCCATAGGATGCCATTCCCTGGTCAAAGCAGGGTTAATCCTGTAACCAAGGACTGATCACAGTTCTTTCCTGAAACTTACTTTGGAGTCAGAGAAGGGAGCTATCCTTAGGTTACAAGGATAGATGGATATGAACCTAGAGTTCATAAAGGCACTGAGAGGACAAAATCTGTGATAGAAAAGAATAAAGCCAAGACAGAGAAAGAAAACCCCGACATAAAAGACAGAACTGAAAGAGATAGAGACAAAGAGACCAAACATCACCAATCACACACAAAAGCATCTGAATATCAGGACCCACTGAGGGTAGACCAGCTTCCCCACCAAGACATTATAGCTTGCTAATGACTCCATTATGTTAGCCCAAAATGCTCATTTTTGCTTAGAATTCTTTCTGCTGGCTTTCTATCCCATACACAGAGTGGATCCTAACTAATACAACAGGCGATATACTCTAAATTTCAAAGTATTCAACAAGAGCAGATAAGGCTTTTAATACCTCTTTCTAAATGAGAAAATTTAAGCACATAGATATTTGGTAATCACTTGCTGTTTTCTGCACGGGCCAAGACAAATAACTTATTCTTCAAGAATAAAAATATTGTAAAGTACAAGTTCTTCCATGCTGGCAAGTTAAGAGTTTCTTCAATTCCCAGGAACATTAGAAAAGCATTTTTGCTTCTCCTGGGCAGAAGCTAATGCATTCACTAGTGTGTAAAAAAGCACAATTTACCAAGTCAGTGCACTGAGGGCCAAAGAGGAAGAAGCAACCTAGGATAGGCCCAGAGGTCCAGAAACCTTCTCTAGAGCTGCATCTTCAATGCATCTTTGGAGAGCATGCTAAGCATTTGTGCAAGCTGATGAGAGAAATGTCCGTCCAACACAGGTGGCTTTAATAGGCGCCACCCCTCTAAGATGGAGGCCTATGAGGAACCTGATGACTGCCATCACCCATTAGCATCAACTTTAATAACTAAAAAGGGGTAAAGACAATGGGAAAAATACATAATACTGGCCTTCATTATCCTTGTTGGCAAGTATTATTAATATTAATAATAGTTACCATTCATTTTCCACTTACTATGTGCCAAGAACTACTCAGCATTCTAATTTTATTATCTCATTACAATTTCCACTATGAGGCAGATAATATCATGATTTTACAAACCAGAAACTAAAGTTTAAGAGAGTAAGTGACTTGACAAAATCACTCAGCTAATAAGTGGTTAGTCTAGGGTTTAAACCCATGAGACAGGTTTATGAGTTTAGCCTTATGATATACTGCCTCACAATTGTTATCTATTGCTTCTCTCCAGTGGAACCACTGTTCCTTAGTTCCTAAAGTATATTGAAAGGCATTTTATTCATGGGCTATAAACACAGTTGAGAAAAAGAGAGACTAGTGATTAGGTATCTCTGACCAAGAAGACCTGGGACTTTTTTTTTAAGAGAGAGAAATGAGCATGCGTGTGTGTGTGTGTGTGTGTGTGTGTGTGTGTGTGTCTGTATAGAGAGAGAGAGAGACAGAGAGACAGTGACAGACATTGGTTTGTTGTTCCACTTACTTATGCATTATTGGTTGCTTCTTGTATGTGCCCTGAGGATGCAACCTGCAACTTTGTATCTCAGGGCAAGGCTTTAACCAACTAAGTACCCAGCCAGGGTCAAAGACCTGGGACTTTTATAACATGTTTGGTGTATCGGCAATGCTCCAACCAATTAAGCCACACCAGCCAGATCTTTTATAACATGTTCAAAGTAATATCTTTCAAAATGACAATCTGGTGTGCAACTCTCAGCTTTACTGTTTTCCCTCCTGAAAAAAGTTAAGTCTAAGATCCAGATGATCTTGTAATAAGTCCTAAGAACAGCTAGGGATTTTGAATGCAAATGGTCTGCCCATAAGATGCTACCTGCTGTAAGTAACACAATGTAAATTCCTTCTCCCAGGAACTTAAACACTCCTAGGTGGCATAGGACATGGTGACACATATTCTGTATGCAAACATAGATCATGCTTTAGTACAACTGAACCACTATGGATGAAAGTCAGGTGCTAAGCTACTTGACCTGGTCCTTGTAAGCATCTGGGTCTGGACATTCACCTCTCCAAGACTGAAGCACTCATATTGCATAGGTCTGCACCCCAAGTCATGACCTCTGCATTCAGCCCATCAGGAATATGAGTGCCAGTGTCAAACTCCCCAAAAGTCAGCAAGCAGCAAGGTGGATGATTAAAAACAAAGGTGCTTTTTTTTCCCTTTCTTTCTTTCTTTTTGTGGCAATCTCAATTGGGAATGGAAATACAAAACTCCCCCAATTTACACTCTGCTGCCAGCTACTTGTCCTTTAGTTAAATGAGAACTTGGCTCTGGCCTCAAAGGGCAAGGGCAATACTTGTTATTTGAGGGATCAGCACTTACATGCCTGAACAGATTCTGGCCCTGCAGAACTTGAGGAGCTCTGATGAGGATGAGAAGGGATAATGGTGGAGGTGATGATGACAGTGATGATGATGATGATGATGATGATGAAAGAAGAAAATGGTGATGATGAATGTCACCTATAAATATAAGCACAAAACAGCAACAGATATCCTTCTATACACTGTCAGTTATAATCACGAAGCAGCTTTCGTCTCCAAACCAAACCCACTAAGGTGCTCCCCCTCTGAACTAAACAGATCCAGCTTCAAAATAGAGCGCTGCATCCCTCCCTCCCCCGCCCGTCCTTCTACCCATCCACCTTCCCGTGCCAAGCTGAGAATGAGACTGCACTGGCGAGTCAAGAGGGCTGGGACCTGAGAGTGAAAGACAGTTTTGTAGTGAAGAGCATCAGGGTCACCCTGGGGTCCCCACTAACGCACTTCAAAACCGCTCTGTTGGGGAGCTGAAGGAAGGGACAGAGAAGGGGAGACACATAGTAGCGGGTCAAAACAGTTTTGGTGCCTATTTGTGAGAGCCCTTCAGCCCCGGGAGGCTGAGCAGGCAGCCTTCGGTCGGGGTGTGGGGTGGGGAAGGAGGGGCAAACCGCCAGCAAGGAACACAAGTCTCTCTTACCTGACCAGGTGCAGCAACCCTAGGCGCGGCAGCGAGGATGCTGCACCGGAGTCCAGAGCCAGAAGCTAAAGCGGCCGCCGCACTGGCCTGCGTGGAGGCCCCGCCCTATCCCCGCCCCCAGCCCCGAGGTCCCGCCTCCCTAGCACGCGCCGGCCCGACGAGCTGTTTGGGGGAGGTGAGCTGTGGACTGAACGGCAGGGCTGCCGACCAATGACAACGTGCAGCGGCGCCCGGGGTGGGCGGGAAGCAATTGGGGCGGGTGGCGACGGCGCCCATTGAGCAGCCGGGGCGCCTTGAGGTTAGGGGGCAAAGCTAGTTCAGGGTTAGAGGCGGTGGTTGGTAGGTTAGGTCAAAGGTGACAGCCCTGGCCATAGCCAATCCCCTGCGTCCGGTCACACTCTGGGAGCGCTCCCTCCCGAAGGCTCCGAGCGCAGCGGGAAGGGGGAAGGAGGCAGTCCGTGACTCCTGTGATTCTCCAGGTTCCCACGCCTCCAGGAGCCTCCAGGACCCAGGTTGGCTGTGCAGCTCCAGGGGTCAAGTCAGCGCCCCAGCCCCTGTACCCACAAGCTGGCCATTCTCGATTATAAATGCTCAAACAAGACAAAGAGGAATACTCAAGAAATAGAATCCACACGTAATCTAAAATTCATGTTAGTCTCTCTCATATCCCCAGTTCCACCTCCAAATAACTCTGTAACTGCTGGCTATTACCTTGACTATTTGGAGTTAAGAGCTAAATTGGTTTGGACGAAACGATGAGCCAGGGTTTTGGATATCTGGGAAAGAAGGACTGAATCCCCATGTCTTGAGGCCTGGGCATCAAAGCGGAGGCCACCTGCTTGCTGGAAAACTGCGGAGCTCTAGATCATGTTGCCACTGTTTCTGTGCTGGTGAATCAGTATACACCTTGATCTAAGGTAAACTATTGTCCCTCAGATGTCAAACCATTCCTGAAATGAACGAACTATCTTCAAATATTTCATAAGAGGATTTGAGGCCTTAATGACATTGTGATTTGGTCTGTGGTTTGGTTGGCATTCCTTTCTGTTTCAAGAAGGTAGGCAAAAAAGAGCATTGCCTTTAATCTGCTTTCTGATAATGCAAAGTTTATCATTCGTCTGGTACTAAAGAAGAAACTATCCTGAACAGATTCTGTTTTCAAATAAGTGAGAAAACAGTTATTTTAAAGTGATTTTTACCCCTCAAAAAATTATTTTTCACCCTGTCCCGTATAGCTCAGTTGGTTGGAGCCTCAACCAATACATCAAAAGGTGAAGGGTTTGATTCCTGGGGGGATGCTTGCCTGAGGCAACCCATTGATGTTTCTCTCCCTCTCCCCGTCTTCTTTTAAAAATCTATTAAAACACATACACAAAAGAACTTAAATTTTTTTTTCTAGAAATAATAGCTTCTGGGAATTCTGATTTATTCTTACCCACAATATTAACCAAATAGGCTTTTTATCTATAGTTATCTCCCTCAATCCATACATCTACTATGTGTAAATTTTACCTTATAGATAAGAAAACTGAGGGCTCAGATCAGTCAAGTAATTGTTCCAGGCTCACATAATTAGAAGTTGAGTCAATACTAGGCTAACAATTATGTTTAAAACTCATCATTATGAATTAGAAGAAGCACTAACACAACTCATTTATTTGAACTTTTGTTTGGGGTTTTATTTTTATTGTTGTTATTATTATTTAACAAACTATGCCAGAGGGACCCAATTCCCACACTACTGACTTTTTGAAACTGTAGCTTCAGAAGCACTTCCAGGAGGGAAGCAGCATCTCTGACATGTGTTAGGAACAATTGCAAGTCAGTTTGCTCATAGATGGGAGGTGTGATTTGATATTGATGGGAAGAAGGCAAATTTTTTCTGGGCTTGATTCTAACTGGATTTTAATTGAAGTAGGAATCTTTGAAAGTAAATCAACAAAATATCATGGCCATAAGAGTTTAGTCCTAGGAATAAAAAGGAGAATATAATCCAAAACCTTATTCTAGCATTGTTTCAAAGCTTTATGAAGAGATTCATAAATCCTATTCTGACCTTTAATTAAACTTGGAAGTAATGTACTTGTTCTAAAATTGTGAGGGAGGAGTATGTAGGAGGTGGTTCAAAAAGAAAGAAGAAGAAAAATATTCCCCAAAGAGTCTATTATAAAGACAAGATATAAATAATTTAAAGGTTATAGCTCAATACAAAGGTATACACTAATTAAGAGTTAGTGATATGGACATTTCGGCTTGTATATGCTCCTCATTTAATAAACAGTTTCTAAATGCCTAATACTAGATGTTAGATGCTGTATTAGACTCTGGGGGTAATTAATTTCAAAAGATTAAATTATCCTTTCCCTGAAAAAATAATAGAGAAAAAGAAACATAAGCCAGACTCTAGATTCAAATGGATTCTAACATATACCTAAAGCTTCCCAGTCCTATGGTTTTACTCTTCTATAGTCAATGAAAGCCACAGATGTCATAATTTAACCACTAAGTGCTTCCTTTCAAAGACTGAGATAAGTCTTTCCACCATTAAGTTCCAGCTCACAAGCCACTTCCTCCTGAAACCATACCTCATTCCCTGTCAGGATTGATTTCCAACTCTGTGCTTCTGTAGTGGGTTGTTTGTTCTTCTCTTCTCCCCCTGCCTCCATAAAGGGCTGTAAATGTACATGCTTCTGCCTCTGGATTAAAAACAAATCATGGGAGAGGATTGGTTGCTCTTTACCCTTTCATCTCCAAAATGTCTTGCATATAATAAGTGATCTGCTTTGTTTCATTGAATCTCTGTCCTTCCTGGGGAGGGCAACATCAATGTGTGACCTAGAAAATCAAAGGAGGTTCAAAAGAGAAGCAGAGAAACCCGACACACAAAAAACACAAACATTTTGGTGGTTTCATTTGGAAGAACCCCAATCCAGAAGGAGATAAAGAGAAGGGATGGCAGATGACATCATCTGTTGCCTCAGGGCCCCACATTCCCATTATGTGCCCAGTCTGGAGCAAGGATTTTCTTTTACCCAAGAGCTGATTTCAGGGAGCAGGCATCTGCAGACCCATGTGTGGATGTCAAGGAGGGAACAGCTGCAATGAAAATGGGGACTAGACACTGGCAGGGTGAAGAGAATACAGGCAGGAAGAGCACCCCAGCAATCACTCCCTGGGAACGGCCTTAGTCCTCCCACAGAAAAGGACTGTGCTCTGACAGGATATAACAGGATAACAAATAATTCTAGAAAGGGTCCACCATTTCATTATACTCACTAGTTATATGGCCTCAATCACCTCAACCAATCTGGACCTCATGGTCCTCATCTATCACAGATTGGGGATGAGAAAGTTATCCCAGAACACCTACCACAGGACCCCCAATGTGGATATTCTCTGTCTTGACTGAGGTAAATTTATACATGCAGCTTTCTCCAAGATAGATTTTGTTAGATTTATTTCAACCAGACAATGGGAAGAGGAAGGCTATCCATGGGAGACATTAAACATGAAACCAATGATCACATCCCTGTGAAATGTAGGACACTGGGAGCAAACCTAATCTCCAAGATGTTTCCACCTCATTTGCCCTCAGCTGTGTAATCAGCTTTTCCTTCCCACACCGGATAAGTGCAACTTGCCTGCTGCCACATTCATCCTAATATAGATGCTATTCTGTTGATCAATAGCCACTCATCACCCACACATTTCCTAAAAATACTCAATGGCATCAGAATGTCGATCTCTGCAGCACATCTAGGGATCTAACTCAGATAAACAAGGCTTTGTGCTGTGACAATGTCACTTAACATGGGTTCACAGTCTGAGAAAAGATAAAGAGATCCATGGAAAAGTCAGGACTTACATAACAGTTGAAATTACTTACTCAAACCACCAGAATGGTACCACTTCAGATTGAGTGGGCTCAGTCTCTTCTGATGCACCATCCATACTATTTATTTCCCAACTAATTTTGAAAAGGATTTAAAATGATGAATTCTTGTAATGTCTCAATATGTAGGTGAACATTGTGGAGGCTGGTAAAATGTTTGCAGATTGACAAGATTTTTTTTTTAGCTCGCCTACAGAAATATTAAAAATATCTTAAATGCCACCTGAAGCACCATATGGAGAAATTACTCTCACTAAGCTACAACCATAATTGCATTTATGCGGTCAGTTTGTAGGAATATAGCAAGAACTTGGATCTTAAGCTGAAACCATTAATTCACTCACATCATTTCCTTGAAAAAGTTGAGATTTGACCCAACAGAAGTCATAATGACTATAGTTCTCTTGAATATGGGGAGTAGAGTGGGATGATGTGTGAGGGTTTTATGCCCAGAAATATATCCTCAGACACTACAGCAGGGCTTACAGTCAGAGAAATCACACTGGCTCTTCATTAGCTGGCATACAGGCTTGGTATGCAACTTTATCAAAGAGCCATCAAAGCCACCAGGATGCACCCTTGAGGGCTGGAGAGAGATTAACAGCAGGATTCCAAGTCACCTGCTTTGTGGCAAATCAGCTAAGGTGATGGGCAGGAAAGAATTACCCAACCTGGGGAAGAACTTCAGACAATGCAGCACAGTCATATGCCAGGGCGTAAACTAGTCCAGAACAGAAGCAGCCAGAGGGATCAGGGCCAAAGACAGAAGGATCTGCAGAGGACAGCTGCAGCCTCAGAGGGAAGAAAAGGCTTTTCTTTGGATTTTCTTTTTATTATGAATGTATCACATGATCACTGTAATTTAAAAAATACAAGAAAGCAAAAAGGAAATAAAAACTGATTGTAATGTCACCATTCATTTACCAAATCAGTATTTCTTGAGCACCTTCTAAATACCAGGACTTTGTTGTGGCACTGGAGATGACAAGGTGAACACAATCCTGCTCTTCTTGAGTGTACAGTGCATGAAGGGAGACAGATGAATAATATAATCACACAAAGGAGAATGTCAGTACTTGCTAGGCTAAGTACTACAAGGAAAGGAATGCAGTCCCTAAAAACAGAAGATAAGGGAACCTGTTTACCTTAAGAGGTAAAGGGACCACCTTAAGAGGTAAGGGGATGTGGAATAGTGATCTGAGAAGGCTTCCTGAGACGATGACTTCAACTGAGATCTGAGAGATGATCAGGAATTGATTAGTCAAAAGAGACATAAATAACTATCCAGACAGAATAACTAATCTATGCTCTCTGACAGGAGGGAACATACAGTGTATTGGAGAACTGAGAGAAGCCAGTGTTTATAGATTCAGAGCTCAAAGGAAAGGCTAAAACATGAGTCTGGAGAGGTAGGCAGGACCAGATTACAGGGGGCATTGTTGGCCACATGATGCCTTAAACTATTTTACTTATGGAAATTACAAACACCAATCAGAAAGGATTTATGCACCCCTATGTTCATAGCAGCACAATTTACAATAGCTACAATTTGGAAACAGCCTAGGTGCCCGTCAGCAGATGAGTGGATCAGAAAACTGTGGTACATCTACACAATGGAATTCTATGCTGCCATTAAAAAGAAGGAACTCTTACCATTTGCAGCAACCTGGATGGACTGGAGAGCCTTATGCTTAGTGAAATAAGCCAGTCAATGAAGGAGAAGCACCACATGCTCTCCCTCATTTGTGGATAATAAAGAACATTGTAAACTGATGAACAAAAAAAGGATAGATACAGAGGCAGTAAAGCATCAAACAGACTGTGATATAGCAGAAAGATTAAGGAGAGGTGGGGTAGATAAGAGATCAAAGGACTTGTATCTATGCATATAAGCATAACCAATGAACATAGACACTGGGGGATTGGGGTATGCCTGGAAGGGAGGGGGGGGTAATGGGGAGATATGTATACATGTAACACAATAAAAAAATATTTTACTTATGCATATATATGTACATGTGTATATACATATACAACATGTATGTATAAGGTGGGTATATATGTCTACTTTAACCATTACTATCAAACTGCCAAATTTCTTTAGAAAGTATATGCAAATCAATACTCTTGCACTAGGAGTATCAACACTTCATCATCAACAGCATTCATTATCTATTTTTAACTTCAGCATTTGATAAGCAAAATGTATATTGTTTAAATTTTCATTTAACAGTTCAGAAATATGAATTGCCTATTGTTTCTTTTTTAAAAAAATATGTTTTAATTGATTTCAAAGAGAAAGGGAAAGGGGGAGAGAGAGACAGAAACATCAATGATGAGAGAGAATCATTGTTCGGCTGCCTCCCACATACCTGTACTGGGGATAGAGCTCACAACCTAGGCATGTGCCCCTGACCAGAATCGAACCCGGGACTCTTCAGTCCACAGGCGGCACTCTATCCACTGAGCCAAACCAGCTAGGGCTGTTGTTTCTTCACTTGATTCACAGAGAGCAGAACTTTCCTCCCAGTGAATTAAGTTCAATTTTGTTAATGTCAGACTAATGTTGGAGATCTCCTGCAAAGTTTCAACCTGGGTACCTAATCACTCATCACTCATCCTTGAACTAAGGCATTATAAAATATTAGAGCAATCAATCAGATTAGTGTTAGCCATTAGTCTTAGTTCAAATTAATACATGAGATTAATTTCCTCCTGGCTAATCACATAGTATAGTCCTGTATTGAGAAGAGAGAAAAGAGTCAGGTCTGAGCTTGATAGGCAATGGGCCAATCTGAAAAAAATAAAGGAATGGTGGGACCCAAACCAAGGATGCCCTTAGGAGATTCATGCCGAGGAGAAAGGGATGATCAGTGAGAGAGAAGGGCAGCAGAGAGAAGCAATTTGAACACATGTTTGATGGCTTAACCATTCTGTATATAGAGAGCTGTGCTCATTTGCATGTATTACATGGAATGACTCACTAGCCTCTCTTTTACCCTAAAGTCCCTTCTGCCCAAACAAATTTTGATCTCAGAAAATCAATACTGTGATTGAGGGTGTGTAAGGGCTGTAGAGGCTTATGCAAAAGTCACGTGACTTATCTCTAGGACTGAAGTCACACAATAAGACTGGCAAAAGTCATATCTATAGGTAGATCTGAGGAGGTATAGGAGTGGGGCAGGGAGGTTTACCTATTTTCACCCACTGGGATACCAGCATTTTGACAGCATGGTAAGAGGGACTTATCCAGAAAACATGCTATAACACTGGAGTAGTTATTTAACTTGAGAACTTTATGAAACAACTAGAGTCCTGGTGCATGAAATTCGTGCAAGGGGACGAGGGTGTCCCTCAACCTGGCCTGTACCCTCTCACAATCCAGGACCTAAACCAGCAGTTGGACATCCCTCTTGCAATCTGGGACTGCTGGCTCCTAACTGCTTGCCTGCCTGATCACCCCTAACTGCTCACCTGCCTGCCTGCCTGATTGCTCATAATCACTTCTGCCTGCCTGCCTGATCACCCTTAACCACTCACCTGCCTGCCTAATTGCCCCTAACCACTTGCCTGCCTGCCTGATTGTCCCTAACCACTCTGTCTGCCTGATCACTCATAACCACTCTACCTGCCTGCCTGATAGCCTCTAACTGCTTGCCTGCCTGCTGATCACCCCTAACCACCTCTGCCTCCACCCCTGCTGCCATAGCTTCATCCAGAAGGATGTCTGGAATGATGTCCAAAAGGTTATTCAGCTTTCCGATCTAATTAGCATATTATGCTTTTATTACTATAAATAAATTATGAAGATTGAAAGCACACTACTCATTGAGTTCTATATACATTTTACTTTACAAACTTCAGATAAAATAAAGTGTGTTTCCTATATAGATATCCAGTTCTGGCTAATTAAAGGGGCACTGAGGCTGTATATGTTCTCTCGGCTGATCTATGTCAAATTCCTGTGTGTGTGTGTGTGTGTGTGTGTGTGTGTGTGTGTTTGTAAATGACCTGTGAGTTTCAGTTCCATATTGTAATCCAAGTCCAAATTCATAGGCATGTAATCTGTGCAGTCACACAGGAACTTTATTTAATGCTTTGTTCTCTCTTTCTTAAAATTCTTAATATTTTATGAACAATGGAACTTGTATCATACCCCACAAGTTTTGTAGCTGATCCTAGTTAAATTCTGTTCCCAAGACTCTTATTTTCAATACTAGAGGCTCGGTGCACAAAATTTGTGCATGAGGGGGATGTTCCTCAGCCCAACCTGAAACCTCTCCAATCTGGAACCCCTCAAGGGATGCCCAACTGCTGGTTTAGGCCTTGTGAGATCAGGCCTAAACCAGCAGTTGGACATCCCTCTCACAATCTGGGACCGCTGGCTCACAACCGCTTGCCTGCCTGCCAGCCTGATCACCCCCTAATCACTCCCCTGCCAGCCTGATTGATGCCTAACTGTTGCCCTACTGACCTGGTCGCCCATAAGTGCCCTTTCCTGCCAGCCTGGTCACCCCTAAGTGCCCTCCCCTGCTGACCAAACAGCCTCTGCCTCAGCCCCCACCACTGTGGCTTTGTCTGGAAGGACATCTGGATGGATGTCTGAAAGATGTCTGGTCTAATTAGTATATTACCCTTTTATTAGTACAGATAACATACATGCCCCTAAAAAGTTATAATGCCGTAACCGGTTTGGCTCATTGGATAGAGCGTCAGCCTGCAGACTGAAGGGTCCCAAGTATGATTTCAGTCTAGAGCATGTACTTTGGTTGCAGGCACATCCCCAGTAGGGGGTATGCAGAAGGCAGCTGATCAATGTTTCTCTCTCATCAGTGTTTCTAACTATCTCTCTTCCTTCCTCTTTGTAAAAAAAATCAATAAAATATATTTTTAAAAGTTATATTATTTTACACACTTTAAATTATACAGTACATATTCAACCTCTTTTATCCTGTTTTTTTATTTTTTTGTAAATATATCTTATTGATTTTTTTCATGGAGAGGAAGGGAGAGGAATAAAGAGTTAGAAATATCGATGAGAGAGAAACATCAATCAGCTGTCTCCTGCACACCCCCAACTGGAATGTGCCCACAACTAAGGTACATGCCCTTGACCAGAATCAAACCTGGGACCCTTCAGTCTGCAGGTTAATGCTCCATCCACTGAGCCAAACTTGTTAGCCGTCCTCCCACTTCTTTTTTTTTCTTTTTAGATTATCCACTTTTGTAGATATGGCATTAATTTATTTTTCCATTGATATTTAGAGAGAGTAGAAGGGAGAGGGATAGAGAGAGAGAAACATCAATGTAAAAACCATCCCTTCAATTGCCTTCCTTAGGACTCCTGACCAGGGATCCAACTTGAAACCCAGGTATGTGCCAGGTATGTTCCTTGATCTGGAGTTGAACCTGCAACCTTTTTGTGCACAGGACCATGTTCATGCTCAACCAACCTATCCACTTTAACCTGGCTGTTATACAATTTTTGGAATTTTATTTCAATTAATTCTCGCAAAGTCTGTGGTTTAGGTAATACTCACATTTTGCTGATGAGAAAAAAATAAAAAAATAAAATAAAATCAACCTCTTCATTTTGAGACATTATTCTTCCCTCATTGCTGCATTTTCCTGCCAGCCCCAGAAAGACTCTTGACAGCGATTTCACTGGGTATCCAGAGTCAGAAGCATTCTCCTAACCACACTACCCTCTCCAAAGCCTCCTCTGCACTGGTACTGAGGCTTTCCTGGAGGGCACAGAGGCTAGGTAACAGAGACAATGACAAGATTTGGACCACTGGAGCCACAATATCTGCCTCTCCTCTCTCAGACTTTCTAGAGAAGGCAGGGCCAGCAATTTCCAGCAGGACTGAGATAGATCTTGGATACCGGAAGTGCTGCAGTCTCTCCCTCTCCTCCTGAGCTGCTGCCGCCCCTGAGGTTATAGGGCTGCCCTGGAAGTCCTCTGCACATTTCCCATCCATGGCAAACATGATAGTGGACTCCACGGTGGAACTGCTATTTTATATACTTTTAAACACCCCAGCGTTGAGGTAAGACTTCGCTTCTTGATTCTGACTCTGCTTCTTGACTGTGGGACATGTACAAAAAATCTTTAGGTATGCTTTGACTTTCCCTCCTGCTGGTGGCCTTAAATTCTGCATGCACTTACACAACCCCTACCCAAGCTGGGTGTGGGCACCCCGTCTGTGGGAGAGCATCCGTGGTCAGGACATTTCTCTCTGTTATCTTAGGCTCCTGTGTCTTTGGTTGAGTTGGCTGTTCTGCTTGCTTTGCTCCCCTGTCCCCTTACCCCTGTCAACTTTGGGCCTTGAAAATATCTTGGTTCTCAGGTTTAGCTGAGGAGGTGTTTGGGAGAGTCTCAGACCACCTGTGTTTGACAGCAGTTCCAGAGATAGAGCAGGTCACAATGGCTTCGTGATTCCTAAATCCCTCTTCCCAGTTCCTTTTCCTAATGGGAGTTAGGTTGCCCAGATATGACACTCATTTGGTTCAGGATTCACCCATAAAGACATGACATATTTCACGGTATGGCTTTTGCGTGGAGAATACATGAGAGGAGGGGAATCAATGGTGAAAGGAACCAATGGCAGATTTGGAACCCCCACACAGGGAACTTTGCTCACTCCCTGCCTGTCTCCCCACTGCACTCCCTGCATGTCTCCCTCAGCTACCCGCCTGGGCATACAGGAGGCTTGGCTTCCTTCATCACCTAGCAACTAGGGAAGCCAAACCTCCCGCCTGCCCCACCAGCTCCAGCTCACCCTGCCAGGTTTGTGGCTATGGGCGCTGCCCTATTTGTTTCAGAGTGATGGTTAATTTGCATATCACCCTTTTACTAGACAGGATTGAAATATTTTAGAGGATTCACAGTATAATTGTGTGATTAGTAGAATATGTTTGGAACAAGACAGACCAGGGGTCACATCTTAGTTCTGCGACTTCCCAACAGTGTGATTTTTGATATACTAGGTGTATTGGTTAATAATGTGAATTTTGTAATCAAAGAAAACATGATAATTTCAAGGGAAACATCAAATGTGCTTTATTCAAAGTAATGTCCATCACTATCTACACCTTTCCCCCATCTTTCAGGTAATTTGGGATACTGTCCCAATAGAACTTTTCTTGTTTTGAGGCAAACCATTCGGAGACCCAATTTTCTACTTCTTCATATGTTTTGAAGTGCTGCTTAGAAAGTGTGTGTGTCATCGATTAGAACAAGTGATAATCTGAAGGAATAAGGTCTGGTGAATACAGTGGGTGGGTTAATACTTCCCAGGCAAGATCTTTTAATGTGTCTTTGACTGCTTTTGAAGTGTATGATGATGTGTCATCATGAAGCAAAGTTACTTTGTCATGTTTTCTGGCACACTGTGATCATTTTATGATCAAAGCGAGGTTCAAATTGATTATTTGTTGTCAGTAGTGATCAGTATTAATGGTTTCACCTGGTTTTAGAAGCTCATAATACAACATACCTTCCTGATCCCACAAAACGCAGAGCATTGTCTTCTTTCTGAATGGATTTGGCCTTGCAGTCAATGTTGATGGTTGACCTGGATCAACCCATGATTTTGTCCATTTGAAATTTTCAAAGCAAATCCACTTTTAATCGTCAGTCACAATTTGATGCAAAAAAGATTTTCTTTCATGCCATTGAAGCAACATTTTACTGATGACTTTTCAGGTTTCCATTTGTGTTTCATTCAGTTGATGTGGCATCCATTGTCCTTCCTTTAAAATCTTTCCCATTGCATGTAAACGATAGGAAATTGTTTGCTGAGCAATATTTAATTTTTCTGCAAGTTGTTTTTGAGTTTGACATACATCATCATCCAATAATGCTTGTAATTGTGGGTCTTCAAACTTTTTTCCATTGAACTAGACATTCTTTGTCTTTCACATTGAAATTATCACTTTTAAAGCATTTAAACCAGCGTTCACAAATATCTTGAAATGGAGCATGTTCACCATAAGCTTCCCAAAGTATTCAGCAGCACTTTTCTCCAAAATAATGTAATGAATTAAAACATCCCTCAAATGCTCTTTTTTTGGCACGAAATTTGACGTTTTAAAAAAATATATTTTATTTATTTTTTTACAGAGAGGAAGGGAGAGGGATAAAGAGTTAGAAAGATCGATGAAAGAGAAACATTGATCAGCTGCCTCCTGCACACTCCCTACGGGGTATGTGCCTGCAACCAAGGTACATGCCATTGACTGGAATTGACTGGTATGTGCCTGCAACCAAGGTACATGCCCTTGACTGGGACCCTTGAGTCCTTATGCTGACACTCTATCCACTGAGCCAAACCGGTTAGGCAAAATTTGACATTTTAAAGTGTAAAAATATCTATGATGTTAACACTTTCGGAAAATGTGACATATTAAGGTTTTTTTATAATTTAAAAAAATACATTTTATTGATTTTTTACAGAGAGGAAGGGAGAATGATAGCGAATTAGAAACATCAATGAGAGAGAAACATCGACCAGTTGCCTCCAGCACACACACTACTGATACATGTCCTTGATTGGAATCGAACCTGAGACCTTTGAGCCCATAGGCTGATGCTTTATCCACTGAGCCAAACCAGAAAGGGCAACATATGAAGTTTTGAAGCTTGTTGTCAATACAACAAAATAGCATACATATCAAATCACATATATATCAACATATGTATAAGTCTATCTATTGAAAAAAATCCATATTATTAACCACTACACTTAGTACAAGATCTCTCTAAACTTCAGTTTCTTACCTACTTCATAATTTGTTTTTTCTGTTATTAAAAATATTAAAATGTTGTAAAGCTCTTAGTACTCTGCTTGGCACAATGCATGAAGAAAGATACCATCAGTGTGTAATTATACACATTTTACTAATTGTTATTGTGTATATTTTGCTAATTAATGAAGATTTTGCTTCTTTTCAATGTAATCAGCAGGATATTTGCACTAATTACCATAATAACAGCTTGTCTAATTGTTCAGCTTCCTATCTCTCTCTCTGTCTCCTTAGCCTGGACAACTTTGGCATGAGGTCAGTGGTAGCTGAGTTCTTCTACATTGTCTTCCTCCCATACAGTACCTTCCATTCTCTTTGTGGTCATGAAAGAATTGCTTTTATTCTGCAACTCTAGGCAGAAAGAATAAGTCCCAGATGTAGATCTGGGCTATAAAAGGACTCTAAACTTTCAAATCATTCCCCATTTCAACCCCAACACATGACAATTCCTGTGAATCACCATCAGGCATTGGTCCTACCCACAGCAATGTAGGGACGTTACTAGTTAATTATTTCATACCCTAGAATGTATAAAAATAACAAGCTTAATTTTAAACACACACACATATACGTGATCACTCACATATAAGTAAATGTATAAAAATAGATGAAACTAGAGATTTTTTAAAAATGAGCAACTAAAAGTGTTTCAAAGGAAGTGTACTAGTGCTTCCAATTCACAATGAAATACATAAAGATTAAAATGGACCAATGGATGGGTAAAGGGATCAATAAAGGATAGATACTTTATTGGTATCTATATAAATGGCTATATGTGATAAAGCAAATAACCAAATGCTTCTTATAGAAACTAGGTGGTGAGTATTTGAATATTCACTGTATAATTCTTTATACATTTAAATTTTTAAAATAAATTTTTGAGGGAAGTCTAGTTTGTTTTTTTCTTGCATGGACTGCTAAAAATCAAGAAATGTAATAAAATCTAAATTTTTGCATTTCTGTAAAAATCTAAATTCTGGCAGTACTGAGCCTACATGTCAACAAGTGGTTGAGACTGAATAGCTGCTGCCTTTTCAAGGGGCATAAGACCACCTGGTCTCTATATCCCTAGCATTCCCTGTTCTATTAGGTTCTCCCTGAGTCACTCATTTAGATTTCCTTCCTGAACCTCATAGAGATTTGAGTTGCAATCCCTGTTGTAAATATAAACATCAGTGCATTGATTATGAAATGTTTATTCACTTCATTAATATCTTCTTGCCACAACTCCTTTTCCAGAGATTCAAAAAATGTGACCTTTAAGGTTTGCTTTCAGAAGTATCTATAAATTTCCTGAAATTATGAGCCTAAAAAAATATTGTGCCTGTACCCTCATGTTCATTTTTTTTCTGGAAAAAATGGCCCATATAGCTTTTTGTTGTTAATCCTCACCTGAGTATATTTTTTCCATTGATCTTTAGAGATAGTGGAGAAACATTGGTATGTGAGAGATATATTGATTGGTTGCCTCCCGCACACAGCCAGACCAGAGCTGGGAATCAAGGCTGCAACACAGGTATATGTCCTTTATCAGAACTGAACCTGAAACCCTTCAATCTGTGGGCCAATACTCTTACCACTGAACCAAAACTGCTAGGACCATTTATTAGGCTCTCAAAGAGAGTTGTAACTAATATATAATATAAGTTAAGGAGCTGTGCTAGTATATTTTATATGATTCAAATGAAAAGATGCCATCTATATATAACCAGTCAGGCACACTGTTACATTAACCTGAATAGTAAGTTACCTGTCTATATACCCTTCCTGAACCAGAATGGATCAGGGATCTGTTTGTAACAGTGTGAGTGAATGAGTGACTGAGTGAATGTGTGTTTAGAAGGGAAGGTGAGATTCACTGTAGATGAAGGACTGGTCTCCAAACACTCTGTGAGCCAAGCATTTGGTGTCTGTGTTCATGTGCATACATAAGGCCTGTGATCACCAGGAAGCATCTTATGTGTATTCAATGCCAATAGAACAAAGCATTTTGGTGAATCATATCTTAGATATTAACAATTTCAAAACTATTTCCCTCTCTACTTCAAGTTCTATCTCTATGAATGGCCAATAATATCTGTATTCCTCCCAAAAATAGATTCCAGGGTTTCCTGGATTTGTATAGATAGTGAGAATTTATTATTTTAAGTCATACCTTGCTCATTTATGTCTTCCCCTCTTTAAGAACGTAGAAGAGCCCAGACAGTGGGGCTCAGTTGGTTGAGAGTTGTCCCATGTATCAAGATAGTGTCGGATTGATTCTGGTCAGGGCACATGCCCAAGTTGTGGTCTCCCATTTGAAGTTTCTATCTCTCCCTCTCCTTTCCTCTTTTTCTCTAAAAAAATAATCAATAAAAACCTTTTTTTTAAAGAATATAAGCCCAGCTAGTGTGACTCAGTGGTTGAGTGTCAACCTATGAATCAGGAGGTCATGGATTGATTCCGGGTCAGGGCACATGCCAGGTTATGGCATGCAAGAGGCACGAGATCAATGATTCTCTCTCATAATTGATGTTTCTATCTCTCCCTCTTCCTTCCTCTCTCTACACACACACATATATATATATGTATAAAAGATATATATATAAGATAATTGAAATTATATATATATTGAAATTTATATATATATATTGAAAAGATAATATCTTCAAAATGTAAAAAAAATATTTTAAAAAAGAATATAAGAAGTAGCTATTAAACACAGTCAACCTTTTCTTTTTTTTAAATTAATTTTTATTAATTTTTATACATATCTCCCCATTGCCCCCCTCCCTCCCAGGCGTACCCCGACTCCCCAGTGTCTGTGATCATTGGTTATGCTTATAAGCATGCATACAAGTCCTTTGATTGATCACTTATTTACCTCACCTAACTTTAATCTTTCTGCTATAATTTCACAGTCTGTTTGATGCTTTATGATTTTTGTCCTCCTGAGAATTATCAGTCTACTCCCTTTCTGTGCTCCTGATTCTATTATATTCACCAGTTTATTCTGTTGATCAAATTTTTAATTCACTTAATTTTTAGATTCACTTGTTGATAGATGTGTATTTGTTGTTCATAATTTTTTGTCTTTTACCTTTTTCTTCTTCCTCTTCTAAAAGAGTACCTTTCAGCATTTCATATAATACTGGTTTGGAGTTGATGAACTCCTTTAGCTTTTTCTTCTCTGTGAAGGTCTTTATCTGCCCTTCAATTCTGAATGATAGCTTTGCTGGATAGATTATTCTTGGTTGTAGGTTCTTGTTGTTCATCACGTTGAATATTTCTTGCCACTCCCGTCTGGCCTGCATCGTTTCTGTTGAGAAATCAGCTGACAGTCGTATGGGTGCTCCCTTGTAGGTAATAAACTGTTTTTCTCTTGCTGCTTTTAATATTCTCTCTTTCTCTTTTGCTCTTGGCATTTTAATTATGATGTGTCTTGGTGTAGTCCTCTTTGGGTTCCTTTTCTTTGGGGTTCTGTGTGCTTCCTGGACTTGTAAGTCTATTTCTTTTACCAGATGTGGGAAGTTTTCAGTCATTATTTCTTTAAACAGGTTTTCAGTATCTTGCTCTCTCTCTTCTTCTGGCACCCCCACAATTCTGATGTTGGTACGCTTGAAGCTGTCCCAGAGGCTCCTTACATTATCTTCACATTTTTGGATTCTTTTCTCTTCTTGCTTTTCCAGTTGAATGTTTTCTGCTTCTTTATATTTCAAATTTTTGACTTGATCCTTGCCTTCCTCTAGTCTGCTGTTAGTACTCTGTATAATAGTTTTTATTTCAGTCAGTGTATTTATCATCTCCTCTTGGGTCTCACTGAATTTATCCATCTTTTCTAGCATATTCTTGAAAAACCTTATAAGCGTGGTTTTGAACTCTATATCCAGTCGTTTTTTTTCCTCCATTTCTTTTGCTTGTAATCCCTTCCCTTGTCTCAGCATTTTCACTGTGCCGGGGAAACTTCTGTGCTGGATTCAGCCGAAGAAGCCTCTGTTGAGCTTGGGATGGGTGGAGTCTCAGGGCTTAAGGGACCGCCTTGCCTTCCAGTCGGCCCCGCCCTCCACGGCCCCTGAGTCTCACGTGACTGGGTAATGGCTGGAGTGGTCCTTGTGTGCGCGCGCACCCGCAGTGCCTCTAACCACTGCCTTTCCGGCTCCCCTGCGAACCAGGACCACACGAGTCTAGGTCTCCAGGGTTTCGCCCAAAACAGGGGCTTAGTGGAGTCAGAAGTGGCACAGTTCGGAGGGTCTATCTCCCGCCCACTCGCGAAAGCCAGCGGCACAATCAGCAATCTGTCCTCCGCGTGGTGCCGTGCGCGACCAGACCTCTGATCCTTTGCAACTCCCCTAAATTTCCGTGCACTTCTCCCTTTTCACAGTCCAAACTCCCCCCGTATGAGTTTCAGCTGGATCTGGGGTTTAGTGTCGCAGGACAAGGGGTTCAATGCCTTTGAGAGTCTCCGTCTTCCTCCCGCCAGAGAAAACCAGCCAGGTACTCCGGCACCCGCTCTCTCCTCGCGCGCGTCTCCGTACCTCAGCTTTTTGCAGCTCCTCTGGGTCTCTGTGAGCCCCTCTCTTTCCCTCTAGTTGTAGAACTTCCACTCAGCCAGCTTTCCTGTGGTTCTGGATGATGTCCGTTCTGTCTTTTAGTTGTAGTTTTGAAATCGTTGTGCGAGGCAGCAGTATAGGTGTTTACCTATGCCCAACCTTTTCTTTTTATATGCAATTATTTTTTCATCTGCTTGCCTAATCTTATATAATAAAGACGTAATATGCAAATTGACCATCACTCCAGCACACAAAGATGGTCACCCCATGTGGACACAAGATGGCCACCACAAGATGGTTGGCAGGGTAGGGCAGTTGTGGGCAATCAGGCCAGCAGGGGAGGGCAGTTGGGAGGGACCAAGCCTGCAAGGGAGGACAGTTGGGGGCGATCAGGCCTGCAGGGGAAAGCAGTTGGGGGTGGGGACCCAGGACTGCAGGAGAGGACAGTTTGGGGGGACCAGGCCTGCAGGGGAAGGGAGGTGGGGAGAACCAGGCCTTCAGGGGAGGGCAGTTGAAGGCAACTAGGACATCAGGAGAAAGCAGTTAAGTGTGACCAGGCCAGCAGGGGAAGGCAGTTATGGGTGACTGAGCCTGCAGGGGAGAGCAGTTAGGGGTGACCAGGCCAACAGAGGAGAGTAGTTAGAAGCAATCAGGCTGGCAGGGGAGCAGTTAGGTATTGATCAGACTTGCAGGGAGTGGTTAGGGGGTCAGGCTGGAATGCAGAAATGTTTAGGGGTAATCAGGCAGGCAGGCAGGTGAGTGGTTGGGAGCCAGTAGTCCTGTATTGTGAGAGGGATGTCTGACTGCCCAGTAGTATTGGGCTTAAATGGGCAGTTGGACATTCCTGAAGGGTTCCCAGATTAGAGAGAGTGCAGGCTGGGTTGAGAGACACCCCTCCTCCCCCACAAATTTCATGCACTGGGCCTCTTGTCTTTCCATAATTTTGAGTGGACACAAATACAAGGTAGAAATGGATTTTATTTAATAATGTGTATTATGAGCCTACCATGTTTCATGCAATGTCTAGTCTTTGGGGGTAAGAGAAACTATGACTAAATTCCTACAGTCAAGGAACATTTGTTATGAACACTATTGCATTGTTGCTCCTATATGTTACAAAACACAAACATCTTTAAGATTCTATAGTGTTAGAAATATAGCATTTTGCTTGAAGTTCTGGTGTGGATTACCAAAATTTTAATTTTACAAATCCTGAGGTTTTGTCTTTCAGACCTTTCCATAATCCCTATTCTTCAGGGTTGGTCACTCTGATATAATTGCATGAAAGTCCCTTCCCTGTCCCCACCAGCCTATGATGTGTTCAGGCAGCTGTGACCATTAGAGTTCATCAGAGTCTGGCCTTGGTGGCTGTGGGTATATGGGTGAGGCAAGGCACATATTTAGGGGCAAAGCAAGCATTGGAGCCAGTAGAGGTCTAGTGGAGGCATCAGTTAAAGGTCACAGGCAGAGAGGTAGAATCAACAGCAGGAGCTAAAATAGAGGTACCTGGATGGAGGGAATAAGTAGAAATATACAAAGATTCTATAAGGCACTTCAGAAGCTTCTCATAGGCAAAAGGGAACTGTCATGATTTGTGGCACATGTATGCATTGATCTTTTGGGTCAGCAATTCTCTAGGCCTTTAGGTGTTCCTCAATTAGTCATTTACCATCTCTCCATTTCTGCTTCCCTTTCATATTAAGCTCAGCCATTCCATTACTAACAACCTTCTGAATTATTTTGTCTCTCACTTATAGTCTCACTGTATCTAGGCACATCTATAAAAGTCAGAGTTTGGAATCAGATAATGTTTCCAAAGTTCTTCCAGTGACAGAACCAAAACAAGAACTTATACCTTAAGACTAAGCATAAGTTCTAAGAAGTGACTCTTCTTTACTTAAATAAGCTGAGAGTCTTTGTAAACCCAACATCCTATATAATAAAAGAGAAACATATAAATTGACCATACCTCTGCTACACTCACCAGCCAGGAGTATGCAAATTTACTCAATAAAGATGGCAGATTAATTTGCATGCACAAGCACCAGGTGAAGAGCAGAGTGAGAGAGCCGAGTAGAGCAACATGGCTCCCCAAGCCACCAGAAGGAGAGCAGAGAAGAAGAGATGATGGCTTGGAGGGCTTGGCAGAGCTGGAGGCCAGGAGGCCATGGGAAGGAGACAGAGCAGGAGGGAAAACCAAGTGTGAGGAGCACCAGGAATTCTGGGAATAGTATTTCTTGTGGCAGACAGATCTCCTAGACACTAGAGCAAAGTGAGCCTGGAGCAAGTTACTGTTGCAGTGGGAAATGGAGGAAAAGCAAAGGTGAGAGAAAGTAAAATCAGAGTGCCTAGAAAATTATTAAAGGGAAGATATCATAAAACATTCAGAAAATCACCACCAATGAAGAAAAGAAAAAAAATTATTCTGTGAGCAACAAATCAAACTGGGTTGGGGTCTCAGACAATTCACTCCTATGATTGCAAAGACAGACAGAAACTCCTGGTTTGGAGAGGGCTCCTCTGAGGGCTCTCAGACTGGAGAGGGTGCAGGTTGGGCAGAGGGACCCACCCCCCCATGCACCGGGCCCTTAATACTGATATAACACCAGTATATCAGCCCATCTAAAATTTATGGTTATGACCCAGGCCCTTTGAAATAGGGACCAACTATTTATGTAAATTCTGTAGGCATGTCCTCCTATTCTATTCATCTAACTTGGGAGCTGAGGCCAGTGCACATGGACAATCAGATCCATATATAACTAAACGTGACTCAGATAAACACCTGAACCTGCGCTTCCTTGTACCCATCCTGTACCCATCTGTCCCTAAATCTTTTACCTACTCAGGAAACTCAGTAAAGGTTTCATTTCTCAGATTTCCTGAGTAAACAAAACCAAGAAGATGAACCTAGATGGAATTTCTCAGCCTCACACTATTGACAGTTGAGGCCAGATAAGTCTTTGTTTGGTAGGGGAGGAGGAACCTGCCAAGTGTATTGTAGGACATCAAGGAACATCCCTGGCCTGTACCCACAAGATGACAGGAGTACCACCTACCACCCAGTTGTGAAAACCAAAAAATCTGCAGACACTTTCAAATGTCTTGTGGGGGCAAAGTCATGAGTGCTTCAACATTAATTACCTCATTTAATTTTATATCAACTCTTTATAGCTCAGGAAATTTGAGGTAAGGTGGAGAAGAACTGAGACTGGGCTCTATCCACCACATCATAGCTATCCCAAACAATTGCTAAAATGCTAATGCGCCAAGGGTTTTTGGATTTTTTCTCTTCAATACTAATCCAGCTTTTAGAGATCAGAATGCAAATTAAAGCCCTTCCAGATGGCTCTCTTCTTGATCGGGCTTACTGCTTTAGTGACTCAGCTTCACCTCAAGGTAACCCAATTTACTCACCAACAGATATCACTCCTACTTTTGGATTTTTGGATGGATTTCTCATTTAACACAAAGCATCTAATGCCTGGATACTGGAGTCATGTGAGGAAGAAGACAATGCTAACTACTGAGCTGGAACTTTCGATTCCCTGTGGAAAAGGGAAAACAAGAGCAAGAGGAAGGCACATCTAATGGGGATCTGATCTTTCCTTCCATCCACACTGTTTACAGGCACTGCGGCCGCTAAGCCAGCAAGTGGCTTCGTTTACTGTTATAGTGAAAAGTGTCTGTTTATTCCTGAATTCTTGACAGGCCAGCTGTTTTACTAAATGGGATCATTAACAAAAATGCAATTATTTGTTCTATGTCTCAGATATTTTTTTTTTAAAAAAAACAAATTCACACGTAGAGTGAAGGTAGGATTAAGGTGACCAGATGCCTCCGCTGAATTTTTTTCCCCTGGACATTCATCTGGCTCCAGATGCTGGAACAGAGACTCATTGGCTCCTTGCCAGAGAACACATGACATGAATTCCCAAATCTTACACAGTTCTAGAATATGAGAGAGGGAGAGGAGATTACCTGATGGGAGAGAGTCTTCACCTTTAGCATTGCTTTATTTTTTGTTCAAGTTTTATTTGATTTATTCATTTTACAAGATATCTATATACTCTATTAAATTAAAAATTATCAAGCCCCAAACAATGTCTAAAAAAGTTATAGAATTTTAACAACGTTGAGTCAAGTCCCTGGCTTAATTAATAGTATCAAACTGATAAAATAATATGTCAACTGAATCCTATAAACAGGACAGATTTTAAAATACCACCCAGAATGTCAGACAGTAAAAACGTATTGGAAGTAAACCTACACAAATATATACCTAAGATCTTGATGATTAAAATAACACTCCATGAAGACTGCTTGTAAACAAACAAGTGAAGGAATAATTCACTTGGTTTATAAAGCCCAGTAGTGTAGAAAGATGTCAGTTCCCACCAGAAACATTTATGGATTTAATGCAATTGAAATTAAATGGCCTACGAGGCTGGTCTAGGTCCTTTGGAAAGTTTGCGGGCAGCACCACTGAAGTGGACATCCATCATGAGCAGCAACTCTGCTCCTAGATCTGAGAACCTGCAGAAATATCACGTGCACCCTAAATAATGCAGCGGAGACATTAGGGCTACAGGACTCTCTGTAGCCTCACAGTGACCACAGCAATGCCATCTCCCAAAGTTGGATAAATGGAGGTTCCTTCACGCTGCAGGAGAGTAACCTGCAGTCACCATGTCCCGCACCCTCATGAACACACCAAGCAGGCCAGACACCTCTACAGTAGTTTGCGGGGACACAATCCCTTAAAAAGCCAGGGGCCGAATCCTTCTAATCCACAAAGTCATCCCTTTCTTAGGACCCAGGTGGTGGTGGAGGAGGAGGATCCCTCCAAGGGGTGTTAGGGTGAGCGAAGCTCTGTGAAGTCAGGGGTCACAACATGGTCTGGCATAGGGCTCTGAAGTCAGACTGGGGGCTCAGCTGGAGCTGGGGCTGGTGCAGCCTGGACTATATTCTGGGTGCCCTGTGCAGAACCTCACCAGGCCTGGCTGTGGCTGAACACAATGGGTTCTACTGCTGGGAAGTTTGGGAAAGGACAGGGAGGAGGGTGCTGCAGAAACCTGCGCCCTTGGACAACACAGGGTCCGCGTAGAGCACAAGATCCTCTGGGGAACATGGGCTCCTCCGGGAACATGGGGTCCCTGGGTAACACAGGGTCTTCGGAGACCACAGGGTCTGTGGGGAACACAGGGTCTTCTGAGAACTCGGGGTCCTCAGCGTCCTCGGACTCAGGGTCCTAAGGGTCTTCCCAGAACTTAGGGTCCTCTGAGAACTCAGAGTCCTCAATGTCCTCCAAGAACTTGGGATCCTTAGCATCCTCTGAGGATTCGGGATCCTTGGGGTCTTCCCAGAACTCGGGGTCCTCAGAGTCTTCCAAGAACTCAGAGTCCTCAGATAACTCGGAGTCTTCAGAGAATTCGGGGTCCTCAGAGCAGTGGTTCTCAACCTTCCTAAGGCCACGACCCTTGCATACAATTCCTCATGTGGTGGTGACACCCAACCATGAAATTTTGCTACTATTATGCATCGTGATGTAAATATCTGCATTTTCCAATGATCTTAGGTGACCTCTGTGAAAGGGTCGTTCGACCCCCAAAGGGCGCTGAGGCACAGGCAGAGGCCGAGTCGGTCAGGATCTCGATTCCTGGGGCGCAGTATTGGCTTCCGGGCCTTGCAGCCTGGACTGTTTCAGTAACCTAGCCTCTTTGGCCTGGCAGTTCTTGAACCATAACTGTACTTGGTCCAGCTCGCGGTTCAAACTGGTCGCCAGATCCAGGATTTCCATACAGGACAGGTAATGGTTGCTCTTAAAGAAGTTCTCCAGCTCCTGAACTCTTCTTGGCTGACCCTGGACCATGGCTGCCTGCTCCCAGAGTAAGGTAAGAAGCCCTGGAGAGGCCTGGATTTCTCCATCCTGGATGCTGCTGGGCCTTCTGCACTTTCGCGTTTTATTTTAAAGACTTGCATATTATTGGTTTAGGGCAGTATTCTACAATTAGTTCATTCTGATTACTTAAACTACTGACAGGATAAAGACACCTTATCTTGACCATATGAAATATATTTACATTAAAAAATGGGAAGAGTGGGGGATGAAGCACCTTGTTTTCAATTATTTACCCCAGTAAGCTAATTGGTTTATCTTTGACAAATGTAAGGGATTAAGTTATTTTAAGCATCCTTTCTATATGAGTTCTTGGAAGAAATGTTTGGGAGGTTTATACATTTTAAAAAGCTGCACATAAACATATCATTTACATAAAGTTAATAGTAACTTGAAACTTCTTAAAAATAAACCTCTTTCATTTTGTGTAGGTCGGAGATTAAAAAGCCCCACCATGGTCAGATGGGTGCTAGATTTATTGGGGGTGATCACTTTGTAAATTATATAAATGTTAAGTGACGAGGATGGACACCTGAAACTAATATAATATTTATGTCAACTGTAATTATATAAAGGTCCCACCACTGAACTTTTACCACTAGACAAAAGTTTTTAGTTTGATATAGTTGGATTACTTCCTCTTCTTTTTTCTTCACCTTTATAATAATGCATAAATGAAGATGCTGTATTTGAATTTTGAGCCTGCAGGAAACTAGGACCTTTCTAATAAATATATTCAAAGACTTCTAATTTTTATTTTCTTTGCATTTTATCTACAAATATGTCAAATCTCCAGAGTTTTCATTTTGTTGAAGCTTAATATCAAACCTCTTATTGCTGGTGAAATTATATATATATATATATATATATATATATATATATATATATATTACTCCTAATTGAGGATCTTTGACTCTTTCATTTATAGCTCTTGAATTTTAATGAGAATTCAACCTAATCATGAATAAGAATATGATCATTAATTATGGCTAATATTTGTTGGAAACCTAGTATCTGCTATACACTGTACTTATTGGAAAAGGCAGTATGCCATGAGGTTTGAGCATTCCTGTATTTTCTTGCGGGGTATGCCAAGAACGCAAGGCTCTGACCACTCTAGTCAGACCATTTTTCAGAGTTGTGTTTGAGCAAATAACCTTGAAGGATTTTTTGTTTTTTTCCCTGGGCAAAAAGCAAGCTTGCTTCTGCTTATTAGAAAGTGGTAAACCCCCAAATTTAGTGTCTCTTTCTTGTAAATCAACCCAATATGTATTTGAGTATCGCAGACCTTGTGTCGTTTTCATAGGACTTGGGGGACATACAGAACCAAATAAAATGAGCATGAAGCTCTGGCTACTGCTTTTGCTGTGAATAGTAAACTTTTTGTTTCTGTCTCAGGAGTCTCATATCTCCTGTCAGCATCCTGTGGCAGGCTAACTTGTAAGTAGAGTAAAATTACAGGCCCTGACTACATACTTCTTTATAAAGATTGGTATGTTGATTATCATATTTAATTTTCATCAAGCTCCCCTGAGACTATTATCTTCACTTTTCTGAAGTTACCACACTTTCCAGTCTGGACCCCATTGTCAATTCTCTCGTCAACACCCTCAATTTTGTATGCTTGCCTTGCAACCACACAAAGGTAATACCACAAAGCTGGAGCCATCCCATTGACACTTCTCTCCACCTGTGCTGTTGAGAGCAGTCCTTTCACCTGTAGTCACTGAGATTCAGAACCTCCAGCCTCAGCTGAGCCTGCAGCACCATTGATGACTCCTCTTGGCTTGTTCTTGGACAGCTCCTCATTCCATTCTCCCCAGATGCTAAAACTCTACTCCCAAAGGTTCTAAGTCCTTGACTCCAGAGTCATATGTCACAGAAAGAATAGAAATTTCCAGAAAATAACTCCATCAATTCTTACACACACACACACACACACACACACACACACACACACTTGAAGAAGTGTCCATGAACATGGTTACCACAATTTCCTTCCTTAAAAGTCCAAGCTGATCAAATCAAATGTGCCCCTTACCCCAGGCTTTTGATATAGTCTATGCCAGTGGTTCTCAACCTTCCTAAGGTCGCGACCCTTGCATACAGTTCCTCATGTGGTGATGACCCCCAACCATGAAATTTTGCTACTGTTATGCATCGTGATATAAATATCTTCATTTTCCGATAGTCTTAGGCGACCCCTGTGAAAGGGTCATTCGACCCCCAAAGGGGTCGCGACCCACAGGTTGAGAACTGCTGGTCTATGCTTCTCTATCACTAGTCACATTATGCTCACATTTCCTCAGCCTTTAATCTTTCTTAGGCCTCTAGCCTAAAAACAAAACCCTTTTCTCAAAACTCCTCCCCAAGAAACTCTTCTCCTATTTCTCTTCTTTTCACAGCCAAGATTATTTCTCCTCACCTTCACTCCTCCTCCAGGTTTCCCATCCATTGCACCAGAAGTGCTCTGACAAAATTCAACTAAGATCTCAGTCCAATAGATCTCTCTTCTCCACACATTTATGCCACAGAAACCTAAGATACCATAACCCTGGAGGAGCAGAGCTGAGTTCCTCTAGCCTGGGGACACAGCCAGCTGGAGGTAACCTCAAATGGAATAGCCAGAAGAATTAATACCCTGCTCTCATCCTTTTCTCTCCCTCTTATCTGCTGCTGGTGCTCCACACTGACTGAACCCAACTGAAATCGGGGAGATCTATTTTTGAAGCCCATACAAGTCAATCTCCAGGGCCAGAGAGAGCATATAGAAAAGGGTGAGAACTAACAGGAAAGCAGCTGGAGGGCATAGACTACAATCCAGCACCACTGCTTGAGAAGATCTTAGCAATATATTTTTTAAAATTTTTAATAAACAATCTATCTTTTCTTGTTTCTGGAGACAAGAAAAGATAGCATATATGACAATCAAAACATAGCACAGAACCTAAAATTACAGGTGAAATAGTTTAAATTTTTCTCTATTAACATAGACAAAAGCATCCCTTAAATTTCCAAGATGATTTCAAACCACATAAATGCAGTGCCATTCTTAAATAATCATAAGATGTCAAGTGTTAGCTATAGTCAAATTTGACATTTGAAGAGGCTAGTGAACTAATAGATTACTAATAATAAATGACCTTCAGATATAATTAGTTGGGTAATGTGTTGTATAGAGAAGAGCAAAATATTCTTTTTAGTTTGACATTGCTTACTTGGGTTATTTCTGGATACTGTTTTCATTGTGTACTATGTATCCTGGGGTAGTATGTAGTATAGCTCTCACTGTGGTTTAATTTTCTTAGAAATTTACATATTTATCTTAAAGAGGAAGAGTCAAATATTTTTTGGCCCCATGCCTTGACTGTACTCTGTATTTAATCATTTGACAATACCTTTCCTCATGATTTCTGGCAAAGGAAGACCTCAAGTGTAAAAGTAGAAAGGACCTTTGAAGATTACTTTGAAGATTACCAAGATTTTTCAGAGAAAGCTACAATCCTGAAATGTCACAGGAATTACCCAAGGCCAAGCAGCAGTTGTTAGAGATTAAATAAGAATTCAGGTTTTCATAGCGTGTACAAATAAGTTTTCTCTTATTTCTATTTACTCTAACTTTTCAGAGTCTACTCTAAATATGGAGCAAATCTTCCCGTAAGTGCTGGTCCATCACCCTGAGACTCACTCCTTCAGCTGGAAGCAGCGTGGAGAGGTGCCCTAGACATGGTGCTGAAAATTTGGGCAGCTATGCCTGACCCAACAACATGTGGGTAAGCCCTTTTACTCATCTAGACTTAAATATTTCCTTCTGAAAGAAAAAGGGGGAGGAATAAGTTAGAACAAAAGATTCCTGAGCTCTCATTCATAACTAATTTGGTACAAGTATATAAACTAAACTTGGTTACTGCTGTGGAAATGTGTTCTATGAAAATAATGATGTGGTTGTCCTATATCTGGAGGGCATTTTAAATCTCTAAAGATACCCAATGAGGTTTCTAAAAATTAAAATTTCTTATCTAAGTGGATTATATTTTTGGATTTTAATAAACTTCAGATGAAGATCACCAAAGGTATTATACATCCACTTCTAAAATAAATACATTTTCAACAAAGATTTTAGTGATTCCCAAGGACTAAGAGAGAAGTAACTGGCTGTGAATTAATTATTACTATTTTCATATTTTAAATATTTTAAGAAAAAATGGTATAAAGAATTGTGCTTTCAGGTCTTCTGAGAAGCAGACACTAGATGTGATTAAACACGCAAAAATGTTATTAGATGACATGCCTATGAGAGGAAGCCAGAAAAGGCTGGGAGAATAATCTGGCTATGATGCCAAATTGACCACAACTGAGGGAATGAGGCAAGAAAGGTTGGATGAAAATATTCGAGACGCCCAAACAGTCCAAAGAAAGTTCAACAAGGCCATCAAGAGTCATTGAGCCAAAGTTGATCTTCAGGAGAGTCCTATCTCAAGGAACACATTTGTCTTAACATCCCTCTTGCATTTAGGGAAGAAGGATAAGTATGAAAAATCCATGTATAGTTGGGGGTCGTTGGTTTACATTCCCTTAATTTAAGTCTTCAAGTCACATTTTTAAGGCCTCCACAACTTTCTCTCCCTTTAACTTTTTAATATCCTAAGAACTTCTTGCTCTAGGTCCAGTTATCATTTTACTGGCCCTCTCCTACAGGAGCAAAAGAATATGAATTCTAATTCCATAATTTCCACTTAATCCTTAATTCTAATCCCATAATTTCCATTATGTGTAGAATTAAACTTTCTCCACACACAATGTTGTCTTCCCTCATTGGTAAAAAATTATTATAAAACATGATTGGAAAGGATCTTGTAGAAAAGTTTATAAGAATTAATTATGTTACACAAATTTTCACAAATATATTCTCACTTATTCAGTAGATAAAAAGGGAGTGGAGTATTAAGATAATATTTGTCTTCATGTCTTGATAGCTGGTCCTTTTGATCTTTACACACAAATTCTAGGAGCCACAGATGGAAGACAGAGAAGACACCTGGGAATGAGTTGAAAATCTTCACCTGCTTACACTTCTGCCTAGCCCTCCCAGGTGCCAATTCCTCTTGTGTTGGAAGTCTTCTCTAAAGGGTATTAGAGCCTCTTATCTAGATCTTTACTATTCTTGTGCCATACCCCTCCAGTTCTAGGATGGAGTTTCCCTTATGTTTCAGACCTTATTGCTAATATCAGGAAACATTCATGCTCTTATGCAGTTACTCATGGTTGATATTTGAAATCTAGAGTCCTCCAGTTATTACAATGTTATTGACTATATTCCCCATGCTGTAGTTTACACCCGCATGATTATTTTGTAGCTACCAATCTGTACTGTCAACATGGGGAGGCACTTCGTAAAGTATATGATTGTCTAACCACTATGCAGTTCAACTGAAACTAATACAAAGTACTATTGTATGTAAACTGTAATTGGAAAAAAAATCTAGAATTCTCATCTATATGTAGAGAAATTTGCTTTCCTCCAATTACTCTGTTAAATGAATGCTGCTAGTTTTTTGTCACTGAGAGTGTGATGCAAATGGATATACATCAATTTGCGTGGTGTAAGTTCTCTTAAGTTCTTTTTAACAAAAAAATCTCAGTCACTAAAATGTTTGAGGTGCCTGAGGGGTTAGTATTTCTCCATGACCTTACTACCAGATTTTAAAGAAAGGAAATTTCACACCAAATTCCAGCACACATACACTTACTAAACAAACATTTATTAGCAAGCAAGTTAATACAACCTATATGGTAAATTAGATGAAGTTTTTGCCCTCTTTTTTTTTTTTTTTGCAGGGGAAGCATTTTTTTATTAAAATGAAAAAATGTCACATAATTAACACTGGTATTATTAAATAATAATTCTCAGTTAACCTTAATTTTTTTTTATTTTCTTCATTTTTTTTAATTGATTAAGGTATTACATATGTGCCCTTATCCCTCCATTGATCTCTCACCCCCCACTCATGCCCTCACCCCCCTGGTGTCTGGTCCATTGGTTAGACTTATATGCCTGCATACAAGTCCTGGTTGATCTCTCCTCCTTACTCCCACCCTCCCCTACCTTCCCTCTGAGATTTAATGGACTGATCAATGCTTCTCTATCTCTGGATTTGTTTTTGCTCATCAGTTTATGTTGTTCCTTATATTCCACAAATGAGTGAGATCACGTGATATTTATCTTTCTCTGACTGACTTATTTCACTTAGCACAATCCTCTCCAGTTGCATCCATGCTGTTGCAAATGGTAAGAATGCCCTCTTCTTCTTCTTCTTCTTCTTCTTCTTCTTCTTCTTCTTCTTCTTC
>JAAGEH010000076.1:65904729-65918676 GCA_011751065.1 Lasiurus cinereus
CCCGTACATGCCCTCATCCATCCCCCCTCCTCCCCCCCCCCCCGCTTTCCCCCATTGCCCTTTATCCACTGGCTATCCCCCCCCACACATGCATACAAGTACTTCCATTGATCTCCTATAGGTCCCTCCTCCCCAACCTCCCCTGCATTCCCACTGTAGCACGACAGTCTCTTCATTGCTTCTTTGCCCCTGGGCCATTATTTCTTTCACTCTTCTGTGGCATAGCTCTCAGTGGGTCTCAGAAATTCAGGGTCTAAAAAAGCCTCAGACAAGATCCAGGTTTTACCAACCTTCTAACAAACCTCTCAGAAGAAAAATGAATACCTAGCTCCAAGCTGGGGGTCTGGTTCCTACAGATTGCTGGTAAGGGGCAGACAACCTCACACTAGAGCAGTTCTATCAGCTGAGATCCATAAGGACAGCAGCAGGGAAGCTTTCTACCCGCTGAAGCGAGTCCAAGCAGCAGCATCTGCCCTCATGGTCCCTGCTCCCAAGGTCCCTGCCTCAGAGTTAGTGGTTCTCAAGCTCAAGGACCATAGGGCCCTCAGGATGCAAAAACTCTGAACCAACTCCCATAGGGAAGAAACAACTTTCATGTTGTTCTTTTAAGCTAATACCCACATATAGGGGGTAATGACCATGGCGTAAAGGCAAGGATTTCAAAGGAATTGATGAAATCCTAACTGGTGAGTATTTATGGAGTGTGGGAAAAAGACCCATCAAGACCATTTCATCTGGGCTTTGCAGGTTATCAACTGGCAGAGGACAATGCCACTCTCTAATGGACTGAGTTTCCACTGAGTCCCATTATGTTATATTAAAAGCTGTAACATAAAAGTAGCATAGCTTTGTGTGAAAAGTAAAGCTTTCACATGGGCTCCCCAAAGGCCATCCCAGGCAAAGCTGTTCTCAATAGATTTACCATTCCAATGATGACTTCAGTTTCACTGTTACTCTCTGGATTCAACCCCTTCACCCACCTGTAATGACAATGGTCTTAATATATCCTCAGGCTTACCCTAGAAAACTCAGGTCTCCCTGGTAATGCCTTAAGAAAGCATTTATCCAAGCAATTTTTAATTTTAATGGGAATCAGTAAACTAAAGTATAATTAAGCTCAAAAGTAAAATTTAAGACAGTGAATGGAAATGATATTGGATCTCTATAGCAATTGTAAATGGCTTACAGATGAGAGAGGAAAATAGATAATGGAAAAGTAACCGATTACAATTACTGATTCAATAGTTCTACTAATTCACAGATTAATATTGGATTTGAAGATGTCTTCAAGAGTGTGTTACATCTGAAAATGAAAAGGAAGTGTCCTGGAGAAGCCCAGAGGTGGCTTTGAGACCTGGCTCTGCCATTTACTAGCTGTGAAATGGAGACCATATGAAAGTGTCTAACATAGTGTCTACAATATAGTAGTGATCTATAAGTGTGACTATTGATAGTTCTGAGCTCTCAGTAAGCCAGCAGTTATACTTCAGAGAGACTTCACAGTTACCACTAACTTTGATGTTGAATTCTGGGATCTGCTACAAAATTGAGAGTCTCTAAGGACATGATTTATTGATTATTTCTTGGGTTGCTCCCCCACCCCTCCTTTTCTCCACATTCCTGTGTATTCATTGTGCAGTGCTTGTCACAATGAATTTCCTAACTCATTTTTAAGATACACTATTTCATTACCCACTAAGACTCCTGACAAGGAAAAGTGATGGAAGCACTTCCAGGCTTCCAGAGGGATCCCTGGGAAAAAGACGAAAGGGCAGGAAAGGGGTCAGCTCAGTGGAAGGGCTGAGGCCTGACAGGCTTGGAGAGGTTAGAAAGAAGGCTGTTTCTCACTCATGTAGGGACCTGATTGGAATTCATAGAAGCAAAGAATGTCAGAAGGAGTGATCTTAGAAAGCCCAGAAATCAACCTCAGGCCCAGAGAGAGTGTTAGCCTGTATAAAATCAGCTTAACAAAAAGGCTGGAACCAGGGTCTAAGGTTTGACTCCTTATTCAGTGCCTTTTTCAGGACAACACTGAAGTTTTCAAAAAGGCATTATAAAGTGCATTCTTAAAAGACATTTTCAATGCTGTGTTTGGAATAGAAATGAAAGGGATAGTCCACTTCTTAGGGTATGTGGTATAATGTTAAGAGATAAGAGTCCTATCTCACATCAGCCTTCTCTATCAAGGAAATTGATGTTTACCATGATAAAAAAAAAAGGTAGTCCAAAATAGTAAACATGTAATTAAGTTTTAAGATAGTTGAGAAGATATAATGAGAGTGTCTACTCCATTTAATTGAATTCAAGTCCCAAAGAAATTACACTTCAGAATAAAGAACTCGAATCTGTTGTAACTCACTCCTGGGGGAGACTGTTATTACCACTTAAAAGGCAGGGCTAACTAGCTTCCAGAGATCACCAATTATTACAAGGACAGCCAAATATTTCACACCCAAGATTCTCTGCACAGAGTTCAGTAATTTCTACTGTAGCAGTTACTAGTATGTCTGGTCACCAAACGGGCTAGTTCATTCCTTCATATACTCAGGGTTTTGAATGATGATGAAACAAGCAACCAAACCAACAAAATAAAATTTATCAGAGCATGTGGGAAGTCCTGCATTTCATATTGTTTTCCAATTTGTACAAATGCAAAACAGAAAAGGAGGAATAATTCATGTTCAAAAAGGTTAGGGATTTTGGTTGACTCCAAACTCCTATCTTTGTGTGGTATAGCTTCCCAAGTGGCTAATGAAATCATAGGAATCACTAAGAAAGCCATAGTATTCAGAATAAAAGAATAGTGTTACTGTTCTTTGCCAGTCAGACCTCATCTGTAGTATTCTGTTCATCTCAGTGGGTGTCAAGGGATGGGTAAATTAGATAATATGAGATCTGGAAGCCATGCCATGTGACAGCTTGGAAATGCTCATTTGGAGAACAGAAGTCTGTTCAATTTAAGAGATTAAAATGTGAAGGCAGCAGTCATTTTTCTATGTGGCTTTATAAGACAGAATGAAGATTAACTACTGGATGGAGACAAACTTTCATCTAATATAAGAGAAAGGAAACTATTTGTTTGAATATCTACCATGTGCTCTTTATTGTGCTAGGTGTCTTATAACCTCTCAGAAAATGATGGTTATTTGGCAGTGATAAGCTCTCAGATGTTGGAAGTCCTATGTCCAACTCAGCACTGCTCATTTAAAGCAGTGACCCACTTCTTCTGCTTCCCAGACTTGAGAATGTCGTCTAGGCCCTTCAAGAGCCAGGCTCCTACCTGGAAGCAGGTGCTTTGGGTGGCAGAAAAGCCTACTGTGCTTCTGCCATGTGGACTTCCAGCATAGCTTTCTGGTTTCAAATCCCCACTGATCACTGACTGTCAGTGAAGGTCCACCTAGTCTGTATTTTCCCAAGTCGACATCCTAGTCTAGGATGAGTCTGCAGGAAGTGCTGGGAGGTGAAGGAGAGCCTGAGCTCTATAAACTTATGAGGGATTGTGTGACCAGAGATGAGAAGGGCTCAGGAAATAATACTTGGTGTGTACATTTCTGGGCCAGTGAAGTCTCTCGTTTAAGGAATGTTTCTGGCCAAGGGACAGTATATCAGCCATGGTTCTGGCAGGAACCATAATTCAACTCAGAAGATTTCTGTGAAGAGAGTTTCATGAAGGGACCATCTCAGAGGAGTGAGCAAGGAATTGGCTAAAAAAAACTAAATTTACCAGGCACACTCCAGCTTCAAGGCCATGTACTTGCTGTCTACCTATCGGCCATACTACCCGCCTTGGTATCCACGTGACTTTCATCTCATTTAGGTCTTGAATTTAATGCCAACTTTCTCAAGTGAGCTTTGCAAATACTGCTCCTAGTTACTCCTTTCCTCCTCCTCACCTAACTTTTTTTATGTCTCCTAGTGTCATCTGATATTTCTATATTTTAATTATTTGTTTATCATCTGCCTCTATCCTCTAGAATATACGCAGACATTTTTGTCTGTTTTGCTATAATCCTAATGCCTAGAACACTGCCTACCCCAAGAAAGAGGATCAATAAATATTTGTCGAATGAATGAACACAAAAAGACTTGTCCAGGGGTGACAAGTGAACTATCTTCCTTTTTTCAACTTGCTGATCACACTCTTGTCTTTTTGGGTAAAGCACACTTTGCTTTGATGCATTTGGCCACAAGAGGGTGGTGTTGATCAGTTTTCACTTTTTAAAAGCCTTGTCCTGACAATTCGCTCTCTACCCACTCCCCCTCCCCAGAACAGTGGTTGGCAAACTGAGGTTTGCTGCTCTGTTGACTAATGAGGTTGCAGACCACTGCCCCAGAACATCCTCAAGAAAACCCCCAAACATGGGAGAGTATCATGTCTTCAGCCAAAGCAAACATGCACTGTTGTCTTTTTGACTCCAACATTGGTATCCAAGTGAAATTAAAAATAAAAATAAAACCTGTATCAAGAATGGTTTAGAAAGAAGTCATCAGAAAGCAATAGCCTGGGGAAGAAGTAGCTGCCAAGGAAAGATGCCTTCACTATGAGCTTCAGTAACCTATAACTGTACCAGCAAAGAAGGCCCTCTTTTTGTTAATCCTCACCTGAGTGTGTGGTGTAGGGGGAGGGATGCAAAAGGGGAGAGACAGAAAGAAACATCAATGTGAGGGAGACATATCAATTGGTTCCTCCCACACATGCCCTGACAAGATCTGGGGATTGAGCCTACAACCGAGGTATGAACCCTTGACCAAAATCAAATCCAGGATCCTTCAACCTATGGGCTGATGCTCTACCCATTGAGCCAAACTGGCTAGGGCAAGAGTAGCTCTTACAAATAGGGTCTAGGCTCATGGTTCTAATTGTCACTTTCCAGATGCTATAGAACAGAAATATGAATTCTCCAAGGAATCATTCCTTCTTTTACTAGGTACCTACTTTGTACAGATACTATGCTAGGGGCCACATGATGCAGAATACAGTGATCAGGACCTACAGTCAGGACACATAGTAATGACACTACAAGGTTGCAATAGGCAGGCCACTAAGGGAAGCCCAAAGAAGGTGCAGGGAACAGTTAAAATAAGGCAGGTGAGGATGTCTCAGGACAGGAGGGATCAGAAGAGGCACTGTGGGAGAGATGGCACTTTAATTAGCCCTTGAATTGCAGATATGTCCAAAATTGTGTTTGGCTATGTCTAAAGTACTTTTTGATTTTACATACTGCTTTTTATATGGCACCTAAATTTTAGGGTAATTTTCTTCTCACTTGAGGAAAATAACTATCTGTGTACATGACAAAGGTCATCTTTTCAGGACGTCCCACACCTCTAAGATATAGCATTATATAAAAAGAAAAGTTTTAGGGAATATAATGTGTTGTTAAAATATTAGACAGAGGTAAGCCTTATATCCATCTAGTAGCTCCTCAATTGAATGCCCTTTGTGCCCACTCCAGAGTGAGTAGAGTACAGTGGTACCTTGAGATACGAGTACCCTAACATACGAGATTTTTGAGATATGAGCTGTCAAGTGAGCGATTTTTGCTTTGAAATATGAGCAACATTTGAGATAGGAGTAATCGCGCGGATCGGCCGGCTGCACAGGACCCACCAGTTTACCTCGACTGGAGCATCTCATAGTTTCCCACGCCTCAAGGTTACGGAACGAATTAAACTCGTATCTCGAGGTACCACTGTATCTAACAAATTAAGAAATATTTTTTTCTCTACTTTTTTTTTTTAAGTATGGGGAAGTTTTTCTTATTTCACTTTTCTCAACAGCGTAGGGTGGAAACTGTGAGTGCCTAGAGAGGCACTAGGATTCACAGACCAACACGAACTCTGGTCAAATGTGTTCTTTATATGAAAGGGAGATATTCGAGAGGGAAAGCAAGGGAAGATGAAATGCAGAGGCCAAATGTCAGAGTTGCAGCTCTGAGTCAAGGTTTCCACTATATCCTGGCCCATCACCCACATGGAGCAAATCCACACACAGCACCTCCTCCACTGGGGAGTGGTGTAAAGCCCTCATGCCACTCCTGATTAGTATGGTAGAACCTCTTCCACTTCTAACATGAGGAAGGAAAATGAAATGTCCCTCAGCCTCTTTCAGGTGTCCCTGCTTATTACCACAGGGAGGGCATCCACCAGAAGGTCTGGTTTGTGCTACAGTTGGAAAAGCACACAACCCAGCAGCCTAATGAAGACCATGACCATGAAGCCAGACACCGGGACAGCCTGCAAAGAGACATTCATCATTAGCATGAGGAAAGAGACAGCCTGGAGTCCAGTAATATGAGGTGAACCTCATGCTCATAAATGACAGGAGAATTACTTTCTTCAAACAAACCTGATGAGGAATTGGGAATGGAGATAGAAGGGGTAGGGAATAGGTGGTAACAGAAGTTTGATGTAATGCTTAGGAGTTGAATTCAGTACTCCTGACAGTTAAGCCCTACAACCAAATAGATGTCCACAAGGAAAAGTTGGAGGTACAGAAGAGACTTCCCAGGTAATATATATGGGACAGGCCTTTTGTGGTTGTCAGGCACACTATAGCAATGATCGGCAAACTCATTAGTCAGCAGAGCCAAATATCAATAATTCAACGATTGAAATTTCTTTTGAGAAATTTTTTAAACTTAAACTTCTTCTAATGCCACTTCTTCAAAATAGGATCACCTATGCTGTGGTATTTTGTGAAAGAGCCACACTGAAGGGGCAACCACATGTGGCTTGTGAGCCACAGTTTGCCGACCACTGCACTATAGCAAGCAGTTCTAGAATTTGAAATAAGACTGGCCATTTCTGAACTTGACACCCAGGTAAAATGATTAGGATTTTTTTTTCTAAACATCAAGTGCCAAAGAGACCAATTCAAACAATAAAAGGTGCATGTGTGTTTTCTTGTGTGCACTCAAGAAAATTCCAACCTGAAAACTGGTCTTTTCAGTCTTCAACTGCCTTGAAATGTCATAAATCAAAGTTTTTCTTTAAAGTGCCACATGAAGCACTTCAGAGCTAGTCTCCTTGTTTCAAAAAACAACAAAAAACACAAAAAGCACAAACAGTTCAAGTAATAAAAAAAACTTTATTATTGAAAGTATTACATATTTCAAGTGATTTTTTCCCCCTAAAATTTTAGAGTCTTCATTGAAAGAACTAAGAAAATTAATGCACCAGGAACTCTCTTCTCAGCAGAGTTTAGCAGAGGATCTGGTTCAGGACCTGAATAATAGAAAGGGGCTATACCCAGGATCATATGAATGGCAAGTGCAGGTGAAATGTACCCTTCAGCCTTCATCATGAACTTCTCAGAAACAGCCACTTTCTCCAACCACTAACTTCCGTATAACTTTGGGGTTGAAAATGGAAGGAAGGAAGGGTTGGAAGAAATCTGGGGCTGCCTCATATTTTCTGGGTGATGGATGCGTTTATCCTGATTCCTTATTCCCTTTCCAGGGCACTTGCTTCTACAGAGTCAAGAACTAGAAAAAACCAACCAACCAAAAATCTCCCACGAGATTCTGCCACTTTCCTGTACCAAAATATTCTCTTCTGTTTCTCAATTGCTCCTGTGTGAAGCAATAAAAGCCACCTCTGTGCCTGTCTTCTGTTCACAGAGAGGCAGTATAGCCAGGTGCCTAAGAGCTTAGTCCCTGAGAAGACTGCCTAGGTTTGAATCCAGGCTGTGCCGCTTTACAGTTGCCATGGTGTAGAGTACTGTACTAAGCTCTTTATTGCCTCACTCTAGAGTTATTGAAAAAGGAGGGTTGGGGACAGGGGAGGAAGGGATAAAGAAAAACTCCATTTTGAGAAAGGAAGACTTACCGTGTTGTTCAGAATGGTTTCTACCAGAATTGATACAGGTTTCATTACTTGGGAAGAGTTGTTCTGGGCTTTGAATCTGGATCAAAAAGATCAGATTAAGAATTATGCAACAGAATCTGAGGGACTGTTGAAAGGTGCTTTACTAAGTCATGTGGTATCTATGATTTATTTCCTAGGTTCTTGACCACATTCACAATACTGAACATTCAAAATTCATAATGGCTCAGCATTCTAAGAACCAGAAAAATGTGTTCCATTCTTAAGAAAAAAGGCAATCAATGAAGAGCAGCCCTAACATTGCCCAAATGTTAAATTCAAACTGCAAGAAGTCTACTCTTGGTGCAGTTCAGGTTTTTTTGTAAAATATATTTTTATTGATTTCAGAGAGGAAGAGAGAGAGAGAGAGAGAGAGAGAGAGAGAGAGAGAGAGAGAGAGACATCATGAGAGAGAATCATTGATCGGCTGCCTCCTGCACAACCTCACTCAGCATTGATCCTGCAATCCAGGCATATGCCTTGATTGGGAATTGAACCATGACCTCCTGGTTCATAGATCAATGCTCTGAACCATACTGGCCAGGTTCAATTCAGTTATGATACTCTCTGCTGGGCTGTTTGCAGACTGCCCTGAACATGTAGGGTTTAGAGGTTAGCCTACGGCTGGGATGGCTTATAGACACACAATGTGAGGCTCTCCAACTCTGGCTCTTTACTTTTTATCTTGGAATTTTGACTGTCCCAAACTCTGTCCTCCAGTTTTTTAGCTCAGAAAGACTACAGGTTTTCTCCTGGTATTTCATTGCCCCCCACAAACTTGTGCTCAGGCTGATGGTGATAAAAATGGGGGAATCAATGGCTCCTCTGTATATAACACATCCAATAGTAACTTGGGCTAACTTCTCATGGGTGGCAATATACTCTGATCTTCCTGTGACATTATGCTCTAAACATATAAGAAATAAAATAAAATAAAATTGGGGAATCACATGCTGCCATTTCCTTCTTCCCAGTGTCAGCTCCCTCCAATTTATGCCTGTCTTTCTTCACTCTCCAGTACCTTCTGAATGCTCATGTGTTTTGTTGTCTAGAGTTTAGAGCAATTTCTTGTCAGAGGGTCAGCTCCAGTCAAGCTTTCTCAGCTCTTTCATGCGAATATTGCTTATAATCATCAGACAGGAGAAAAGGGGGAAGTAGCACAGACTCCAGGTTCTGGCCATGATAGAATAGCCATCTAGAATTCATCACCAAGCTCTAAGTACCTAAGAATTTCGCTTACGCTTTCTTCTAAAAGTTTTATAGAATTACAGTTTACATTTAAAACTATAATCCATTTGGAGTTAATTTTTGCATAAGGTGTGAGGTTCATGTTAAGGTTTATTTTCTTGCCTATGGTATCTAATTGACTCAGAACCATTTGTTGAAAAAAATTATCCTTTCTCCATGAATTGTTTTTATCTCTTTGTGAAAATCAATTGGTGAGGCCATAATCTTTCAACAGTTTAGCTGGTTAGATCCAATTTTTGTGATACAGCATTTAGTTTCCATATCTCCAGCCAGTGGTCAGCAAACTACGGCTCCTGAGCTGCATGCGGCTTGGGAGCTGCAGTTTGCCACTCTGTTGACTAATGAGTTTGCTGACCACTGGACTACACTAAATGTTACCGTGTAGTTGGAAGCTGTGAGGATTAGGCAATTGTGGCATATTGTGTGCAAAGAGGTAAAGGGTAGTATATGACAGAAAGTAACAGAGGTAGGAAGAAATGAGCCAGTTGGGCTGTGTGGACTAAAGAAACAAGTTACAGAAGCAAAAGAAGGGCCCTTGGAGCTTAGGAGAAAGAAAGGCAAAGGTAAAGTGCCTGAGGGATGAAGAAAGGGGAAAGGAGCTGGTATGCTTCTGTCACATGAGGTTTTTATCTGGAGGTCTCAGGGAACGATCTCAATATAATATTTTTCAGTTTTCCAGTTATGTTCCCTCATGGTCATGGTCTCTACTGATTGGTTGTTGCCAGGGCAGGTGATAAGTAATTATTGTATCTGGTTCTGATATCAGCCATGGCATTGTTCCATGTAATTTTGCTGTTTTTCTGAGCCTGGAGCTGAAACACAACTGAAGCCTAAATGTCATCTCTAGTTTGACCAAAATTCTGATTCTGTGGCAAGCAGACCCAAAGTGTTGTTCTTAAGATTATTTGATGTGGGCCAGAACCTCATTGTCCTGAGGGCTTAATGCATAATGGAGTAATCATACAAGGGCCTAAATGGGCATCATATGAGGCTATTCTCCTGTCCCTTTTTCCTCCCCTAAGGGTGTCTATCACATGATTAGTGAGATGCTTGAGAAGGGAAGATAAGGAGAGGGTCCAAATTGCATGAACAGTAGTATGAAAGGTCAGGGAGTCTAAATTGTCCTGGTGACATTCCATATTTTGTTCATACCTATCTGTCTGCTATAGATGTCCCCAGGAACTTGTGGTTTTTCCCCCTAAAACAATTCAAATCTTTGTGATTGGGGTTTCTTAGTGTCATTTCTGTACCATTTTGAGGACTGGTTGTATGTAATGTGGTTTTGGACTTGGCCATGTCTCCCCTGAAGCCCAAAGCTTCTGGAGTACCTGAGACCAGAAGAGAAGGGAGGTAAATTTTTTTTTCTTTTTCAATGGCAAAGCCAGAGTAAATATATATATAATTAAATATACCTTTCTTGGCTTCTCAGGTAACTCTATTAGCCCTTAGATATGTATGACTATTTAGTACAGTGTATTTTGGTCTTTCTATGGTATGTAATATATTTTGAAGTCGTGGGTCCCCATAGACACAAACTTTTAAAAGTATGGATCATGTATTTTTTTTCTTGGTTTATCTCTCCACAGTACTAGTATATAAGCCATGAAAGTGAACCATTTGCTGTGAATACATACTCAAATACTCTCCTTCTAGCTATAGTTTCATTCATGTCATACTATCAAGTAAAAGAATGATATATTTATATATGTATGTATCTCAAGATGACAAAAGCATTTTAAACACCTCAATTAAAAAAAATAAGTGTAAAAACAATCAGCACTTTGGCCTTCCCATGGCCCTCCCTATATCTAGCAATACACTTGCAATGATCCACCAGGGAACTCTAATCTTCAGAAGCTTAGGAACAGAGAATTGAAGGCTCCTTTTACTGTTTTGTTCTGACTTTTTATTCTCAAAGGCTTCGATTTATGGAGAACTGCTCCTGTTTCCTTCTGGTACCAGAGGCTGTAGAGGATGTCTATGCTAATTTTCATGGCTGCAAAATACAGTTTTAATCTTTTTGTTAGAAATTCCACAAGTCAGAAGGGTTTGTGTCATCATGCTATTTTAGTTCTCTCCAAATATATCGTGGCAAGACATATTTGTAGTGTGAAGAATTAACTCTTTTCTGATTAAGGAAAATTAGTTTTCAGTCATTAGACTATATACTAGAAAGATCAATAATATAGATTTAATGAGTTTTAAAGATCTTGCATTCATTGGTTTTCATGCAAAAAATAAATCTTTTGAGATTTAGAAGAGATCTACTTATTTTGCATTTTGTATAACTTTTCATAATATTAAGACTAGGTTGTCAATCAAAACTAATAGAATAAAATAAAATTTTCTTGTATTAAGGGAGAGTTGTTCACAAGTAACAATGGTATGTACAATTTTTAATCTAAGTTTATACCAGGATAAAAATGTAATGAATGGCTTTATCACTAAAAAAGAAAACTACATATATCATCATGATACATTTTTTTCCTCATGATATTTTTAATATCTGGGAGATATCTATACTCTAAGAATCTCTGTACTATTTTTAGAATACCAGAATAATTTATGATAAAAATAATGATAATATTAGATTCTTGAAAACTCTAAAATCTGATTTCTCCTCTATAAGACCACCTATAACAGACTCTATAGTTGAAAACTCTGCTGCCTTTTATCTTATTGGAATCACTGAAAAATAAAATTTCACTTAGACTATGTTAGGAATGGCCTAATAATTTATATGCAACAAGAAGAATCTTACACACTGTTAGTGAGATGTAAATTGGCAAAACCATGGGAAACACTTTGGAGAAAACAACCACTTGGGCAATACCACTTTGGAAAACTGTAAATGGCAAAATAGAACATGTACCCATCCAAAAAGCAGTAATGTCATTACTACTATACTTTAAAAAATCTCTTGCACAGGTATCCCAAGAGAGAATGACAATAATTTTTACACAGCATTGTTAATAATAGAAAAACACTAAAGGTAGCCCAAATTTTCATCAACAGTAGATGAAGAAATAAGTTGTGATATACAACAGAATAAATAATCTTCAATTATACTCATAACATGGATGAATCCCCAAAGATGCAGATCAAAAGAATGTATGCATTCTAATTTAAGATATACAAAGTTCAAAGTAGATTACACTGAACAATCTATTTGGAGTACTTATGCAAATAATAAAATCTATTAAGAGAAGCAAGAGAATAATTACTACAAAATCCATAATAGTGGTTAATATTTTGAAGGAGAGACAAGATAGGGTACAGGAGACTTATGGAATATATATTTTTTTCTGTTGTATATTTTGTTAGTCAATTGAGTGTTGATTAATTATTTCTTAAACACTACACATATGTTTTTATAATATGTTTATTCAATAGTTCACAATAAAACATATAGAGGAAAGGCCTGGGTTTTTGGGTTCTTGATGTCTGAGTTTACTATTTCCTTGGGAGGTATGGGGGATGAAGGAGAGGTGTTCACAATTAACAGCTGAAAGGAAGAGAAAGGCTTTCTAGAAAAGCAACCACCAAACAGGTGTGTGTTTTTTTCTTTTAGCCCAACTATAGTATAGGACTGTTTAAACTATCACTGAGAATCTGTCAAAAGGAGAAAGTCACAGCAGACATTGTTTTTTCCTTCATAAAGTCAAATAAGCCAAATTTTCTAGATGAATGAGATGCCCAATATCAATACATTTCTATAGTTTCCTTTAAAAAACACTTGACTTTATGAAGGATAAAAGATATATGATCTTTTTTGCACATTGATATGGTGGCAATAATCATTCATGTCTCTTTTTTTCATGTCTTTTATGAGGTGTTTTACAATTACCTTTTTTTTCAAGGGGGTTAAAATAAAAGATCAACATATACATGTTTCATCTCCCATTCAGAAAAGTGTGTTTGCTAGTTTATCTTTTCACTATTCATCCCTCTGGATATGGTTCAAAGAACAGATCATTGCTCCAGATGACAGGAGGAAAAGAGGGAAAATGAGGGAAAGAAGCCAAATTTGTCTTCATAATAAAGCTCAGGGACAGAGGGAAGGGAGAGAAATGTGGATGGGTGGTAAGAGGCTGGGAGGAGGCATGACGGGTGAATCACTCTGAGTACCAGGTGGGGAGCAGGAAGGTTGTAGAATATAGATTGAATGCAAGGGTCACTTCAGCCATGAAATAAGGACCCCTTAATATTTAAGTCTTACTTAATATTTTTGACAGACATGAGTTCAAGATTAGAATTTCTTGCTATTTGGCAGTAGGAGAGGGTGAAAATCTGAATTCTCTTTTTAAATCTAATGTCAATATTTAGAAAAACAGGGTAATGAGAGTCTAGGACTCTGGAGTTAGCATAGCATGGAATCCAAAAGATGTAGACTCTCTAGAGAAAAGAAGAGGACTTTTAATTAAGAGGGGTGCCTGTGCAGCTTTAGAACTGGGCAGACAATTGTGAAGATCCCAATGAGACAGACCAGACATGGGCAAAGTCCTGAATCAAAAGGGAGACAGAAAAGATGGCGCAGGCAGCAATGTGAGCAGTCAGCCAAGTACTTTCTGCATTTCTAGGCTGTTTGCAAGGGTGAGAGGCTCACCTGCTGTGAAGTCAGATGAAAGCAGAGAAACCCTGTTGTGAAGTCAGATGAAAGCAGGGTAGCTCAGTTGGTTAGAGCATCGTCCTGAGACCCCAGAATGTCTAGACCTTCTGTGGGTTAGATCTCCAGGCAGGGCATATACAAGAAGCAATCAGGGTAAAAAAGTGGAACAACAAATCCCTCTTCTCTTCTCTTCTCTTCTCTTCTCTTCTCTTCTCTTCTCTTCT
>JAAGEH010000076.1:65918686-65952911 GCA_011751065.1 Lasiurus cinereus
CTTCTCTTCTCTTCTCTTCTCTTCTCTTCTCTTCTCTTCTCTTCTCTCTTCTCCTCTCCTCTCCTCTCCTCTCCTCTCCTCTCCTCTCCTCTCCCCTCCTCTCCTCTCCTCTCCTCTCCTCCCTTCCCTTCCCTTCCCTTCCCTTCCCTTCTCTTCCCTTTCCTTCTCTTCTTTTCTCTATCTCTCAAATTAATAAAAAAATAATACATTAAAATAAAAGGTGAAAGCAGAGAAACACTGAGTTTAGTTGCTACAGGAGTCACTAAAGGGCCTCACTGTTTGAAGGAGAATATTTGGTTAAATATGTTCCATTTATTTGCCTCGCCTAACCTTGCCTTGCTGCTACTGGTGGGGGGCTATTTTTTGGAATATAAATAACTGTTGATTTTTATGATTATTGTAATATCATTCATGCCACTCTAAGTATTGGAATTAAAACATATTAAAATTAGATGAATTTAAATTCAACACATAGTTGCATAATAGCTATTATTTAGATTGTATTTGAATTTTGTCAATTGTCCCAATAGTGTTCTTTATAGCATTTCCTTATATTAACATTGTATTTAGTTGTCATTTCTCTAAATGTCATTGCATTTAGTTGTCCCCTTGTAGATAGAACAGTTCTTTTGTCTTCTTCTGCCTTTCATGACATTAATATAAGCCAGTTGTTGCATAGAATGTTCTTCAAAGTACATAGTATGTACTCTATGTATAATCTTCTTAATACTAAGAAAGATACAGGTAGAGTTTAGTGCTCAAGAGATCTGAGAAATTATTCCACAGTGCTTAATTGTAAAGATAAGAGAACTAATTTACAAACTAATTTAAATGTAGAAGAGTAATTCAGACATTAAGTTTCCATTAGGCAGTTGGCAGATAAAGAAAGGTTTGGTGAGGGCTATAGCATATTCAGAAGGTCCCATGGAGGAGTCATGGAACTGAAGGCCGACTGAACTTGGACAGAGAGAACACAGAGCATCAGGCACCTCTCAGAGGTAGAGCACATTTCCAGAGAGGACCACAGAGAAAGCTCTTTCTAGGACTGGCCACTCCGTTATGAAGTCCAAGTCCTTTCCTCCTTGAATGTGGTTGTACTTCTGACTGCTTCCATAAATAGAATTCAGTGGAAGTGACACTGAATGGCTTCTGAAGCTGTTAGAAAAGGCCTCGCAGCTTCTACCTGATTCCCTTGGAATCATCCATCATGCTTTGAGAAAGCCCGAAGTGCCCATGGAAAGGACCAAAATGTCGGGCCTATGGGCCAACTTTCCAGCCATATGAGTGAGAAATCTTGAAGCTTGGTCCTCCAGCTTCCAGTTGACCAACCCAGATAACATTATAGAGAAGACGTTAGTTATTCCTACAGAGTCCTGCTCACATTATAGGAAATAATCTGAGGAAAAAGATATTGTAACTTACCATCTAAGCTTTGTATGTGGTTTTGAAAGGAAATGAACTCCCCTCTATCTTGTCCTATAGGGCTGGGACCCCTGCCTAAAACCCCTCCCTTTTCTGGGAGTGGCCACACGTGTGCCAGCAATGTCTTAACTTCCCCGACCCCCACTCAAATGGACCAATGAAGCTCCAGGGACACAGCTAAGGTCCTAATTAGGCTTAACCACAGAAAGACCCCAATTCAAGTGACCAATCTCTGTAGCCTTCATCACTTTCCCAAGCCCCCTAATTATCCTACCCCATAAAACTCATTGTTTCCGCCCGGTCCGCTCTCTCGCCTCGCTGCTGCGTCAGAAAGAGGCTGAGAGCCAAACCCGGGTTTGAATAAAGACTCTTTGCTTTTGCATCGGAAAAGGCTCCTTAGTGGTGGATTATTGGGGACCACGAACTCTGGGCACAACAGTTTGCTGTCATGTAGCTGTAGATGACAGCTGTGAGTTAGAATGCTGTCTAATAGGAAGGTCTCACATGAAGAGGCAAGAAACTAACACTGAGGTGATTAGAATCTCTCCAGATACAAAAACAGTAAGAGCATTTAAATTCAAAAACACTACAACTGAAGGGACCTAATGAGAAGTTAAAGAAAAGGCTTTTTATATCCACTGAGCCTCATAAGAAAGAAGCAGCAGGCTTAAAAACTGTCATCCCAGGCTCACCGTGTGGCTCCAAGCTCTGCTGGTTAGCTCTTAACCTCCTGCACTCCATCCTAGTCTTTCACAGTAAAGACCACATCTCACCTTTCTCTGGTTGATAGTGACTGTCTTCCACACACCTTCTGCCTCACCCTGAAGGCTTAACTTCAGGTAATTGAAACTGGGACACTTGAAAATGTGAACCTTCCACATTATAGTTCCAAAGTCAACAAAGACAAAAATAGTCATCATGCCTATGAACAATCCAACTCCACAAGAGTCCCTACACAAAGAACCCAAGTCTAGAGATTGTCTTGGGAAGATAAAGAAGGCCCAAATTTGAGATAGAATTTTCTCCCAGAAGTCAATAGTGGCCACTTAACAACCACAGAAAGAGCTTTCAATCATTTCTAAAATTTATTAGTAACTCTTTTTCCTTTTCTCAGATACATCTAAAGGGTAGTTGAAATACTTAATTATAATACAGAATCTGATTAAAACATTTAATTAATATGTTACCGCTACATTTTTACTTACTAGGGATGAGGAGGGGACCAGAACAGTGATGAAAAGTTTTTCATAGAAATATTTTAAAAGTTAGGCCAAATACTTTTTTTAAAAGCTTCATTAGAAAAGAAAAACACTTAATGCAATCTTGTTAAGCTAAATGAGTATAAATGCTTCTTGGCACTTTTTAAAATTGCCAATCCTCTTTCTAGTTTTAAAACAAATTAAAGCTCAAAAAGGCATCCCAGCTTCCAATGAAATCAGTTCATCATGGACTGAGAAAAATAGAATCTTGATTATAAAGGGCAAATGGAACAAAGATTACCATGCCTAACAGACAATATTAACTTCTGATTACTCAAAGAGAGGATCATATTTCACAGTTTTTTCCACACAGTTTTGTTTTAATTTTTTTGTTGTTAATCCTCATCTGAAGATATCTTTTCTTTTTTTGACCTATATATTTGTAAAAATCGTTATTTTTAAAAAATATTACATGTACCCTTTTTTCCCCCATTGACCCTTGCTTTTCAGAGAGAGTTGGGGGGGGGGGAGGAAAGAAAGAGGATGGAGAGAGACATAAACATGGATGTGAGAGAGATACATTTATTGGTTGCCTCCTGACCAGGTAGGTACATGTCCTTGACTGGGAATCAAACCTGTGACCCTTTGGTGCACAATGTGGTGCTCTAACCACTTAGAACAATGGCCAGGCTCTTTACATTGTTTTTACAGACATTACTGCACTAAAATATATCTCCAGAAATCTGCCCAAATTCCAGCAATTCCAAAGATAAGGATTCATTAGTTTTCAGTAAACCTTTTTGCATTAGGCTCAACCTGTTAAAATATTACTATTTCTAGAAAGAGTACTCTATCAGTTATTATCAGTCATTAATGTTTTATCTTGGACCTTTTGTCAAAGTATATGTTTTTATTGATTTGATAGAGGAAGGGAGAGGGAGAGAGAGAAACAGTGATATGCTGCTTTTTGCAAGCTCTCTACTTGAGATCAAACTGAAAACCCCAACATGTGCGTTCAGTGGGAATTGAACCAGCAACTTTTCACTGCCTGGGATGATGCCCAACCAACTGAGCCACCACAGCCAGAACTATCTTGGACCTTTTGAAATGAGAAATTATTGCCTTGGAAAGCTAAAGCAAATGTCCTGACTGAAGGAGGAAGCTAGACAGATACATTTTGATGTAAAAAGGAGTTGAAAAGCTTCTCAGGAGAGCTGGTTTTTGTGAGATGAAATAGATGCATAAAGCTGAAGATCAGTCTGATCATTTTCCAGGGTTGGCCCTCGTCTTCTGTAGCAGACCAGAGTAAACTTGATTATGATTCCTTAAAAAGAATCACTGAATTAAACATAATGAAAGTTTACCCTCCATGTCTTTCCTCTTTACCTGAGAGTTAACTCCTCTGTGAAGCCTTTGTAAAACCCCAACCCCTAGAGCAATTAATTACCCCATCTTCTTTAATTTCACAGAATTATGCATATACCTCCATTATAAGTATATAACCCCTATAAAACTTGAGCTCCTAGAATTTGAATGGCATCTAAACAGAAGTGTGTCTAAAGGTTAAGAGATGAAAGAAGAATTGTGGCGCCTGTAATGTCATTTCCAACTCCAATGCAATACACATGCTATTTTTTCTACAAATGCTTCAGGGTCATTCAATTAATGAGTATATATTGGCAAGCATTTTGCCAGGTTGACTTAACACAGGAAATCTCCTAAGAACTAAAACTAGCGGGTACCTTGCATAACATATCAACCTGTACATCTCCTAATCAGAATGTATTCTTTGAAATTGGCAACAAGTGCCTTGATACAAGGAAGCAGCCATTTATGGCAAGACCAGCATGGAACAAGAATTGCTCCCAGTAGAATCTCAAGGAAGAGAAAAAGAATCTGGAGCTGAAGAGAAATAATTCACTAATTTATAGTAAAGATGGATTGGAAGTTAATTCACAAATACCAGGATATAGCATTTTATTCTATTTCTATCTCTTTAATGATCTGTCATTTAGTTATATTTAAGTTATCTACATGTTAAATTACTGTCTTGTTCATCAATGTGAGTTCAGGCATTCTCAATCCTTTGACTAACTTTAAAAGAATTAGAAACAATCTCTTAAGTATTATCATAGACTAGAGGCCAATGCGTGAAATTTGTGCATGGGGGGAAGGGTGGCCCTTAGCCTGGCCTGTACCATCTCATAATACAGGACCCCTTGGGGGATGTCTGACTGCTGGTTTAGGCCCGATTTTCTGTGCAATCCGGGACCACTGGCTCCTAACTGCTTGCCTGCTTGCCTAATCACCTCTTCCCACTCTGCTGCCTGCCTCATCACCCTTAACCACTCACCTGCCTGCCTGATCACCCCTAACCAATCTGTATGCCTGTCTGATTGCCCCTAACTGCCTATGCCTGCCTGCCTAATTGCCCCAACCACTCTCCTGCCTGCCTGATCATCTCTAACTGCTTTCCTGCCTGCCTGCCTGATCTGTCGGAAACCAAATACTGTTCTCACTAAATGGATGTAAACAGGAAGCCAGAAGGCTGGCCAACCTTAATTGCTCTGAAAGGTCAGAGCTGATTACTCTTTGTTTAGTTGAAACTATCTGTTTGTATCATGTTAATTTCTGATATCTCCTGCCTAAAGGCTAGAGGTGTGTCCCAAAGCCTTAATAAAAGGGAGAAAAAGGCCAGAGCAAGTGGCAGTCCTTTCCACTAGAGGAAGGCTCCCGCCTGGCCCCCCAATATCGCCAAATTAATGCTTTCTAGTCTCTCATTTCGTTTGCGTGCGGCCTCCTTCAGAACCCGAACCCTGACCCGGGAACCCTGAACCACGCGGGACGTGGAAAGAGGTTCCCACACTGATCTTCCCTAATCGCCTCTATCTCGGCCTCCACTGCTGTGGCTCTGTCCAGAATGATGTCTGGAAAGTCTTGTGGCTGTCCGGTCCAATCAGTATATTATGCTTTTATTATAGATAGTCTCTGAATCAATTCAGTCTACCCCAAAATTGCAAAGGTAATAAATATTTAGAATGAGTCCACCAAATAAGCATTTTTTTGTAATAAAATTTTCCCTTACAAAGGTACACTTAACAAGAATGCTATATATATTTCAAGCACCCATTCGCCTTAGTTTTGTATTCTTAGTTATTGGTACAGTGACTGACATATATCAGGTATTCAATAAATATTTGTGGTATAAATAAATTTAAAATGGTTTATATTTTCACTTTCTTCTTTCAGCTGAATCCTCAAAACAAATTAGTTGAATTTTGGATTGCAGGTACACAATCTATCTTGCTGTTGATAATAAGTGTCATACAATAAAACTATTGGTGCAACCATGACATCCATTAGATAAAACTAATTTGCTAATATCTTCACATCATTTACTGAACAAGTGAATGCTGTCTTTTTTTAAATAATGATGGGGTTTTTATAATTTTTTAATGTGTTTTTGCAGAACAGAAAATAATTTTCCAAACAGAAATCAAATTGCTTTGGGTAGAAGTCTCAAAATTAGAATCTGTATGGGGCTCTTAGTGTTAGATTTTTGTTAGGCTGCTTTAAGTCATTAAGTACTATCTTTCCTCATGTGTTCTTCCAAAAACAGAAAAGCAAATATTTCCTTTTCTGATAGACATGCTAAAGTCATAATTGCTACTTGAAATGGAGAAGATGTAAGAAAGATTACTTTAATTCACATTTGGCGGATATGCATGGTTACACATATTTTTGGAACTGGAATGATTGTCAACACAATCAGCTGTCACTACTTGCCTTGTCACATCAAAGTAAAATTGTGACACTGGGATTGAGAAAAAGCAATGAATAGTGACAGTAAAAGAATATTTTTATTAATTGGTAAGTTGAGTTATACATAGAAACCTTTTCTCAAATTAGAATCAGAGAGGTGATTCATGCAAACCTGATCAGCTTGAAGGACTGAAATGCTAAATATTTCAATTTTCTTCTAATTTGATTAAAATAGCCTCTATTATTCCTTAGGAAGGGTCCCAGACTTTGAGACCCTTCTCACACAATGCTTTTGTGTAGTGATCCCATATAATAAAAAAGCTATTGAGCTAGAAACAGAGTATGCTACCTTGTGAGAAATCTAAGTGGCAGGAGGGCTCAGAAATGACCTGTTATATGTAAATGGAACTCCTGCCTCCTGTGATAAGGTCTGACCATCAGATAGAGAAAGAGAGAGACACACACAGGGAGATTTTAAATATAATACTATGCTAATTGGACTCTTTATTATATGGAATGAAGCCTTAGTCATTGAGTTAAGACAAATAAGGTGACTCATAAAGATACAAAAGAACCAACCGTTGGGATCTGAGGTACATATATTAACCATGTGCTTCTGACCAGTGAAAACTATTCCCATGAGTCTTGCTTGGCTGGGCATATCTCTTTGTTATTTATGATGAGTCTAGTTCCTACTTTATAGGGCTGTTACAAGGATTAATGAATTAATTAATAAAAAGCACTTCGAGCAAGTTGGCATTATTTTAATCCATTCATTCTTCCTTCCCCTTCAGAGCAAACCTTGCAGAAAGAATTATTATATTTCCAATTCCTCTTCTCAAATGCTATCTTGAAACAACTCCCATTAAGCTTTCATTCTTCAATGACTCCATTGAAGCCATTAATAATTTCCTCAGTGCCAACTCCATTGGTCTCCCTTCATTATCTGCAGTATTTAACACCTTTCCCTTATCCCTCACTTTGGCTTCCTATTCCTTGATTTCCTCCTACTTCACTGGGTTCTCATACTCAGTTTCATAACCTGATTTTTCTTTATCTCCCTGATGTCTAAGTAGTGGTATAACTCAGAAACAGGCCTTAGACCTTTTTCTTCTCTACATACTTTCTTTTTAGGTGATTTCCTTCCATCTAACAAGCTGAAATGTATATATATATATATATATATATATATATATATATGCCTGCAAGACAGTTACGTCCACTTTTACATCTAATAGGTGCCTTGAGTTTAACATATCTAAACTGAACACCTGCTCTTCCTCCCATTACCTGCTTCTCCCACAGTTTTCCTTGTTGCAAGAAATGGCAATTTTATCCTTCCAGTTGCCCTATCAGCCTTGATTACCCTTTTTCTCTGCAACCCATTTCCAACCTGTCAGCAAGTCCTGACAGTTCTATCTTTGAAACATGCCCAAACCTTGCCACTCACATCCAAGCCACTGTCCTCTCCCCTGGAGTATTACAAGTTCCCATCTATCCTGAGTCCCAGCAGTGTGCTCTCAGCACAGCAAGCTGGAGGGATCTTGTGTAAAGGAAATCAGAGTGTGTCACTTTCCTACTTCTCTCTCCCAGGGGCTTCCCATTTCATTTTAGAATAAAAGCTAAAGTCATTATGATGGCCTATAAACAAGGCCCAACACAAACTGACCCTTCCCTACACCAGTTAGCCTCCACCCTGGACTCCTCTATCCTCCTTGCTTCTAGACTCCAATCCAGCCATTCTGGCTTCTCAGGGCTTTGCTATTTCCTCTTAAAGGAATGCTGCCTTTCCCAGATGCCTGCATGGTTCACTCCTTGAACTCCTTCCAGTGCTTAGTCAAATGCCACCTTCTCCAATACAATGCTTCTCCTGAGCATTTGATTTAAAATTCTACTCTCCTCCAGTCTACTCCCTGTTCCTGCCTTATTATTCTCCATTAATCACTATTTAATACATACTACTTATTTTACTTGTTTAAAACATTGTTTACCTCTACATGAGAATGGAATTTTAATGAGAACAGGGTTTCATTTTGTTTTTCCTTTTTATTGACTTTATTGAGGTAACACTGGTTAACAAAATTATGAGGTTACAGGTACACAATTCTACTACACATCATCTGCACCCTATAGTGTGTGTTCACCACCCCAAGTCAAGTCTCCATCTACCACCATTTACACCCCCGCTCCTGCCCCGGCCTGCCTTCCTCCACCTCTTCCCACACCCATTTTGTTTTATTTTATTTCTGTTTCTGGTGTGTGAAAAAATGCTTGGAACAAAGTAAGCACTCAAAAAGTATTCAAACGTGATTAGCATAAGATAAATGGTCCATAAGTATGAGTAATACCACCTCACTCCCTACTGACCAGTTCTGCTTCCCTGAGCAAGGGCAGCTTATGGGGAATTTGTGGCAGACTCCCTAGGGTTTGCCTCTGTGTTTGTGCACAACATTGCTGCCCGCTCAGTGTGCTGCCATCACAGTCAGCACATTAATTCCACCCCTGAGAAGGTGCAGAGTTGTGTGCTCTGCTTGCCGCCTCTGCCCTGCCCCCAATTCCTCACCCAGACTAGGATATACCCCTGGTTGCCTGGTTGGGGATGGGAGTGGGAGTAGGGGCTACTTGCTCAGAAGAGATCAGAACAACAACGGATAGAAACAGAAGAATCTGGAAGAATCTCCAGGTTGTTAATAGTTTTCTCTGGGAGTGTGTCTTTCATATAGTGTTTTGCTGAAATGAGTTTTTTTTTTAAACTTTTATTTTATTGATTTATTAAATATGTTTTTATTGATTTTTTTGTTGTCAATACTAATCTGAGGATATATTTTTTTCCATTAATTTTTAGAATGAGTGGAAGGGAGGGGGAGAGACAGAGAAACATTGATGTGCAAGAGACAGTGGGAGAGACACCTCAATTGGTTGCCTCACACACACAACCCCCCTGCAACCCAGTTATGTCCCTTTGACAAGAATCAAACCCCAAACCATTCAGTCAGAGAGCTGATGTTCTAATCATTGAGCAAAACTGACTAGGGCTGGTTTCTTTAATGAATAAATAGAAAAAAATTGAAAACTTTGTATTGTAAAAATGAGGAAGAAAAATTAGAATTAGAGCTTCTTAATGCCAGCAATGTGTCTCAGAAATGACCAGGATAAAAGTGCCTCACCATGGGAGTGTGACCTACTGAGCGAGGGACAACTGTGTCCCTAGGGAAGAGGGAGATTCATTTATCCCAACATCAATGGGCACTTGTTATAATGACATCATCATCAAAGCAATGTTCCCGGGAAAATTGCCTGCAGGGAGAGGGTGCATCCATCTTCCTGATAGTTACATTTTCTTCATTAAAAATTGAACATATAAGTTTTCTGAGTTTGGTTTTTAGGGTGATGGGATATTTTGTGTATCCTGGCTTAGAAAATACTACCCTCAAAGCTACCCCACTCAGAAATCCCACTTTAGTCTCTCATGTTTGCCCTCCTATGTCCCATGTGAACTAGGCCCTGAGTCATCATCTGATTGTGAGAAGTGGATCTGAGTTTCAGTTAACAACTGTAACCAATTACTGGGGCTCCTGCAGAAGAAGAAATATTTTGTTGAAACTATCGCAGGGAATACACAGGAAACTGCACTATAAAAGGCAAGCATGTCTTCTCATGACAGTGAAGTAACTAAAGCTCACTTTGGTGGGTAGCTGCATGTTACACACTTATTGCATGCCTGAAGCTGCAAAAGTTAATCTCATTGGAGGGTGAATGACATAACTATGCCCAGCAATGTCTCTACAACTTTATTTGCATAAAAATCTCCTGGGGAGTTTATTTCAATTGAAATCCCAGGTCTCATTCTCAGGATCTGCTTGTGGTCAGCACCCACAGAGAGTGGCCTGAACTGGAGCTTGTTTGGCTGCTTTGTTCTGCAGTTGCTAATCCAGCAAGGATCAGCCCCACCCCTTGCCCTGCTTTTCCTCTCTTCTCCTCACTCACTCATCTTGGCCTATTTGTCCCTCAGCTTCCCCCTCACCTGCCGGTTGGGGCTGATGCTTGCCAAGCCTCCATTAGTACTGAGCTCAGGCTTCCCTCTTTGGTCCATCCTTACTCTTTAGAACCCATGGTTTGCAGTCATCCATGGCAGAATGAGACTAGTGATTGGGAGCCATTGCCATAGGCACATGTGTTCACTTTCAGAGTTGAGAAAAGAAATAAAGGCCTCATAACCTGCATTTTAAAACAAGAACCCCAGGAAGTTATGATATAGTGTGCATGTGGAGTTGGGGGTATCTTTGGATCACATTTTGAGAAACATTTTTACAGGCATTGTATAAATGTACCACAGCATTTTTATTCACTCATCTACTGATGGGCGTTTGGGCTATTTCCAGATCTTATTGAGGAAAAGAGGGAACACCTGTAATAATGTCAACAATAGAAAATAAACTTAAAAAAAATAAAGGCTGTATGTATTTTTTAAAGCTATAGATCATAATTTAGGGGGCTATGACATTTATTTAGTGGGTCATTACCAGCATTTAAAAACAAACAAAACGGAGTACATCACAGAAAATAAAATGTATTTCTTATTATGGGTTGTAGTTAAAAAAAAAAAAAAAGGAAAGATCCTGGGTTAAGGGATTAAGGGATAGACTCATGAACTACCATAAATATTTATCATTGAACGCTGATTTTGTCTTCCATACTGAAAAAATGGGTGATTTCCCCCTACCTTTCAGTTCAGTGTGTGCTTTGATATTGGATCTATCCCATGACAATTTCCCAACAAACATGGCCTTTTTATTTTAATTTGAGATTCAATGAGACAAATTTATAGACTCCTCTTAATTTAAATAGTATTTTTTCAAAGATTACCTTGTAGCATTTTCAATTTTATTCCTTAGTGTAACAGTGGAGAAATCTCCAAGACTAATTTTAAGTGTTCATCAAATCATTCAGAAAGGATGTATCAGTGGTCAAAAAGCCTAGAGAGCCTACATTTCTGAGGTTGGCAATGGGGCTATGGAAGAAGGGAGGAAATATTTTATTGGTGCTGTTTTATTGGGTAACTAGGGGGATGCCACCCCCAAGTGTCTCCATTCAATTCCTAATATTGAGTATAGCTAAATATATGTATATGGTATACATGACATAATATTAACTAGTATATAATTACATATTTTTTCTAGACAGGTAGATACAATTAATTTATTGTCATTTTTTTCCCCTTTAAATCTAATACTCTGTGAACTCCTACCTCTAAGCAACCTTGGGGCTTATTGTCCCACATGAGTACAAGGTTAATACTATATTTTTTAAAAAAGAAGTAATTTTAATTTCAAACCTAAAGTTTTATGGGGGTTTTTGCTTAAGTAATGTAGTAAATTAAAAAGTCTTAAAAGCAAAGCTTTATGGTGCTAGAAGGGGTATTTCTATGTATCAAATCTCCCTTCTTTCGCAGATCAATGTATTAATAAAAAAAGTGTCAAAAATTATAGAAAGTTTGATAAAAGTTTATTTAACCCAAATTTTGAGGACATTCTGAAAGCAAGACCTCAATAGATGAATAAAATTCTCTAGAGGATGGCAGTTTTGCAGCTTATTTTATTCATTTATAATCAAAGGAGAAAGTATAAGGAAGGTATATGGAGTCTACTTTTGGCAGATAAAGGAGAGGAGATAAAGTAAAGTGGAGAAACACAACTTTTACACTGGTGGATACAGGACAGTCAACATTGAATATTCACAGCATACAGAGATGGTAGCAGGCAACAAGAGAACAATAAGGGTTCTGTGGCCCTGTGCTCTGGTACTACCTTCAAACAGTCTTATAAAGAAAATTACTCTGATATTTCAAAGGTATGTTATCATAGATGCATAATGGGTAGTGCTCACTTAGGCAAGGACTGGCCTTTGCTAAGGAAGCTATAGGCCTGCAATGTGATGACCACCATGATCTGTCCAGTTAGGAATTTGTAGTCAGATCAGCCTGTGTGGTTACTTTCAAATACGGAGCTTGGCAGGCCTGGCTTGGCTCCTGAGCTTGTCAGATTTGTACCATGCCTCTTTTTTTGTTCACAGATGCCTAGTGGTCTTGATCCTAGAAACTTAGGATGCAGAGGCCTGTAAGATAAGATGGAGAAGTAATAAGCCTGAATTTTTCAACACCTTCAGGTTTATGAAGAGAAGAAAGTAATTGACGGTATGTCCAGAGGGATTTTTTCCTCCTCTGGAGCCCAAGCCTTAAGTGAGTGACAGTGTGAGAGCATTAAGGCTGGTATTGAGGCAACTACAGTCCTGGGGCTTAGGGCTGCTTTCTTGGAAGAGGTCTGGAGGAGGCTAAGCTTATTAGAAACCCTGGTGTGCTGCTTGGCTTCAAGACCAACATGGGTCAGAGTGATGAAGAGGAGCCAATGGACTGGACAGGCGAGCCTGGGGCAGTGCTCCTGGCTCCTACAGAGATACCCACCAGCCCTGCTAAAGGGATGGGAAGGGATGGGGGAGCCTGGGCCTCAGAAAGATGAAGAGGCTCCTATATGAGGGACCTTCCGAGGGACCAGGTGCCTAGGACCACTGACTCCAGGGACAGATACCGTCCCATTACAATGATTAGCAGTTAAAGGTGCAGATTGGACATGGCCTACTATAGCAGAGACCAGCAAGGCCCCAGAGGACACACCCACTGCAGGGACCCAGTCAGATGCCTTATGTACCTCTTGGGATGCAGAGGAGGGTTAGAGCAGCACCCTGGAAGGTTGAGAATTTACCCTAGAGATTGAGACATCCAAAATGCAGGATTTATACCAGCCCCACTAGGAAAGTGAACTTTGAATGAACTGATTGCTTAACTAAAAGGAGACTGTTTAAACCCTTAGAGACAGAAACTTTAATTAGTAAGTTAATTAGCAAGTTTCCCTGGTAGCTAGTGAAGATGTAGGCTAATAGAAAATTAACTACAGCTTCTCTGTACATATGAGTATACAGCCTGTGTTATTTATAACCTTGGTATGTGGGCTGAGAAAACACACATGAAATCCCAAGGAAGTTCTTTCTTCAGTTTTACTTTGCTTTGCTTTGCTTTTGCTTAGTCAAGTGGCCCCAGTCTACCTAAGTCGCCCCCACGCCCTGTCTATGAGCTCAGGTATGACTATCCATCATTAAGCTTATGCCCTGGAGCAGTGGTTCTCAACCTTTCTAATGCCGCGACCTTTTAATACAGTTCCTCATGTTGTGGTGACCCCCAACAATAAAATTATTTTTGTTGCTACTTCATAACTGTAATTTTGCAACTGTTACGAATCGTATCTGTATTTTCCAATGGTCTTAGGCGACCCTTGTGAAAGTGTTGTTCGACCCCCAAAGGGGTCGTGACCCACAGGTTGAGAACCACTGCCCTGGAGTTTCCCTCTCACCCCATAACCAGTCACTTCCCTGGCCTTTTATCACTTCCCAGCTCCAGTGACCTGCCGATAAGGAAATGTATCACCTCTGTAACTGAAGTGCAGAGGCTTCAGGCTTATCTGATTCGGTGACATGGCAATGCCACTGAGGCTCTGGTCTGTTGTCATAGTGTCATCTTAACTCTGAGATTGGTAGAAGGTGGCTAAGGCAGCTCCAAGGGTGGCATGCAGTCATACCAATGCCTTAAGGAAGTGACTGTTTCTTCCTGGGTTTCCCCAAAGCCCTCTGAAGACTTCTCTCATTAGCAGAATTTTGTCTCCAGTCTATTTTTAGCCAAATGCTGGGAGCGGGGATGGAATTACAAAGATGACATGAACTTGTCCGGATGTGGGTTCAGGGTTTGGTCCACATGGAGCAGGCCGAAAGCAACCATTTGTTACTGCACAGAGTTCTGCCACAGGGTGGAGGACAAGAACAGCAGCAGAAACCAGTGATGCTTCTGTCTTTTCATCCACATGGCCCCATTCACATGGTAAAAGTATGAATGGTGAACTAGGGTAGAAAGGTGTTAGGTTTGATTGAGCAATTAAATTGATACCCCTCATCCAGGACTGGCTTTTCAGGTCATTTTACTATGGACATTCCCTTTGCTGAGACCACATTTCACTTGAGATGACCACATACCATTCTCTCCCCTTTGTGTATGCATAAAGAAGTCTCTGCCCAGAAAAAAGCCCTCCAAAAGTCCTTTAAAAGCCACCGACTCTTGTCATTGGATGCTGGGTCCATCCAGACTCAGCCACCTGGTATGCAGATGATGGAATAAATTCGTAATCCTTCACCACTCTGGCCTCATGAGTTCCTCATTTGGCGACCTAACAGAAGGAAGAACTGTGAATAAAGAATACATTATTACCACAGTTGTTGAGAAGCAAAGAAGTTTGTTGGGAAAAGCAGAGAGGGTGGAGGCTTATACTTTAGGATATGAAAGTGCAGTCAAGAAGATACCAGCAAGCTCTGGTCATGTCATGAGGAGCCTTTCTTACTGAGCCTGAGTGAACAGATAAAGTCACAGAACTTGACCAAGGCAGACTCTCGGAGAGGTGAGTCAGAGAGGGATGGGCAGCCCAGCCAGCACCGGCCCTAAAGTAACCACAAAGGATGGTCTGAAATTAAACTTTAACTAAATGCAGTTATGGTGGGCAGTTGCATCCTAGGCCAGTATCTTCACTGACAAGGTCAACCTTTACCTTAACTGAGCCTATCTGTCTTTTTGCATCTATGATAACTTACCCTTGCAGTGTCGGGTAACTTGTAACTTCTCTTTTTCTGGAGCCCCTGGGACACAACCAAATGTGGTGGGCGCTAGAACAGATGCCACAAATTCCTTCATTATCATGTTAATTGTTCCTGCACCCACCTAAGTATGTGTCAATCATTTTACTTGTTATCCAATCCTAGGAATTTCCTCCACTTTGCATTATCCCACCTCCTTAATCTATCACCAGTGAATTTCATGTAACCCACCTATGTCCCTCCTTTGATTGCAATGTATAAATACAGATGTAACCTGCCACTCTCTGAAGCATTATCTCAATTCCTTGAGGTTCTGCTTCCCAGCACATGTCGACAGTTTGGCTCAAATAAATTCACAAAAATTCTTTACAGGTTTCAATGTTTTGTTTGTTTGTTTTACCTTAATAAAAATATTACTGGTGTCCCCTATCTTTCCCCTTTGACCCCTTCTAATCTACTTCTTCCTCCCCCTCTGCCTGACAATCTGATACTAGGCCTTCACCACCCATGGGTTATGCATATATGCATACAAGTTCTTTGGTTGATTTCTTCCCCCACAACACCCTCCCTCACCTTCCCTCTGAGAGGGGCTTGTTTTTTACCTCATAGCACTCAATCTTCATCTTTTCATCTTTACTGGGGATTGATGCAATTTTTTTTCTGGTTAGTTACATGAATAAAAATTTATCAGATGGACCACAGTGAAATTTAATTGGATATTTTTGAAAAGGCTAGCCTCTATTTTTGTAAAAACTACTGTTTGAAATTCTCTGCTATTAGATACTTCCTTGCCATTGAGTCAACTCTGTTATTTTCAGACAGCCCCTTACTCTGTAAATTAACTTGGCTTTCTATCTGCTTAAATAATAGGGAAGATAAACTTGGCTGTCTGACCTTGTAGGCTAGTCATCTGAAGTAAAGTCTGGAAAAACTTTTATGTGGAAGACAAAGGGGGTGGAAAGATATAAATAGGGAAAATTTCCTCTATGTTTTTGCTCAGAAACTTGGGAGACATCTCCCTCTGGGTCCGCACGCAATAATAAAGTGTAACTCCATTTTTCTGGGCATTGCTTGGTTTTTCTTTGGTCTTCTGTAAGCATTTCTTCCTTAACACTTTAACATACCCACATACAAACAAACAAAACAAAACAAAACAAAACAAAACAAAACACCCCACTACATTTTATTTGTCTATTAAGTGTTCAGTGATTCTAGACACAGTCCATATTGAAGCAGGAATTTTAGGGGGACACATAGGCAGGTTTAGGGATTTTTTAGAATTGGGGTCCATGGAAAGCACTGGGCTGCAGACAGGAAGAAGTTATATTTCCATAACACAAAAGGTGCAGTCACATCTCCATAAGACAAAAAGGTAGCAACAGGTATATTTCCATAAGACAAGGGAACTGGAAGTAGTCAATAAAGGTTATATTTACAAAATAAAGAGAAGGAAGCCCTTCATTCAGAAGGAAGGGGTGGGGGGAAAACCTCATATGTTTCCTGTGAGGTTCAACCTTTGAGCCCAGGAGTTACTAGTCTAAGGGAATAGTGACCAATCAGAGGGGACATCAAGGCACCAAGTTCTGCAGCCTATATAAGTAGTGGGAAAAAAGAGCCCAGTATAACCTTTCTGCCCCTCCCTACTTGGGAGTCCATTCTGTGGGACCCTTCTCCCTCTCCCCATATGGGAGTCTGTACTTGTTCTTCAATAAATCTCCACCTTTGCTATACCACTTTTCTGTCTGTGGATTCATTCTTTAATTCCGGTGGACAAAGAATCCAGGTTACAGTCCAAAAATTTGGTATCAATATTATTCCATTCACACCTCTTTTCTGGAATTATAGATTTATTTTGAAATCTCATCAGTAACTCTCTACCAGGATCATTAAGTAGATGTTTCCAACTGTGAGTCACCTTAACTTGAAAACTTCGAGTCCTCTGAGCTGCATCATATCTTCAGAGTTGCCATATATGGGCAACTTTGCTTGTGGACTGCCTCCAACTTTCTTTTCCTGTCTGCTCCTGCCTCCACCTGGTATTTAGCACTTCTCCACCTGGTATTTAGCACTTCTAGCCTTTTGGGAGCCACCTAGTCAGTCACTACACTACACTCCATCACTACATTATGTGCTTTATTTTTTTCTTTTAACTTTTATTTGGCATAATTTTAGATCTACAGAAACGTTTCAAAAAAAGTACAAAAGATTTCAGAATACCTTTTACCCAGATTTATCCCACTTTAACAGAATCTCCTTCCTTTTTGTGAGAAGGTTGGTTGTAAGACAATGGCTCAGGGAAATAACAGAGACATCTCCAACTGACCAAGGCCTGTGACCACATCTTGCAATAAGAACTAAGTAGCTCATATTTCTATAAAGACTGAGTATACAAATATGAGTTACAGATTTCCTGGCCTCTAGGGCCTTCTCTCCCTAAACCCGGGACCACTCATTCCTCCCATACATGCTCAGCCTTACTGTTTCCAGGTAAGAGGCTGTCAAGTGGTCCAGCCCATTTTACTTGTTGCATTTATAGGCTATTTTCTTGCTTCCGAAACCAAATTCTCACTTGGTGTTCAAGTTCTGATAACTACTTTCAGTACTTACTGGCTTTCTATGCTTTACTTTCCTGGTTTGCTTTTATTTCCTTTCTATGCTTTACTTTCCTGGTTTGCTTTTACCACCTTACTATATTTTCCCTTGGAATTAGAATTCTGCCCAGGAACTTGACCAGTAGCTAAGGTTCTTCTAGGGGCTTAATCACAAAGAATAACAACAGCCCATAATTATTTGAATCAAGAGTCTAGGTTAGTGGTTGGCAAATTCATTAGTCAACAGAACAGTAGTTTGTCAACCACTGTTCTAGATCATACCCTATTCTCTTGATTCTGAATGTCTCCTTGGATTTCCAAATATCTGCTCTATCACTCTGTCCTACTTCCATTTTGGAATAATTCCATTAGGTTATGAAATCCTCATTCTCTGTGTTCCTCAGTTGACTACTTGTTTGTTGTCTGTTACCACAGTTTTCAGATACTGCCGTGCTGCTTGTTGGACTGGATTCCATCCAGAATTGACATGTGGATCTATCTTCATATGCCTGGCCTTCCATTTGGCAAGTGCATGGGTATGTCTGGGTCTTTTCCAAGTTATCCTAACCTGCCATTCCTGGCTGTAGGTCGTCATACTATTTCTCATTACAGCTGAGTGTTAGCTAACTTAAAATTTACATGTGTAGGCTGTTGATTGCTAGATCAATGTCAATTTGGCCTCCCATTATCCAGGATACCCTCTTTTAATTTTCTTCTTAGCCTAGGCTAGTGATCGGCAAACTGGCTCGCAAGCCACATGCAGCTCTTTGGCCCCTTGAGTGTGGCTCTTCCACAAAATACCATGGCCTAGGCGAGTATATTTTGAAGAACTTTAAGTTTAAAAAATTTGTCTCTCAAAAGAAATTTCAATTGTTGTACTGTTGATATTTGGCTCTGTTGACTGAATTTGCCGACTACTGGGCTAGGCCCTCCATCTCAGGGCCAGGGCCAACTTTGCCCACATGCCCAGATTCTGTACTTCAGGTATAGCTAGCAAAAAAGCCTTTTCCTTAACTAGACCTGCCTGGACCCCTCTTCCTCCCATAACACTACTTCTCTCCACAGGACGATGGTTGCAGCAGCAGGAGTTGGAGCTTTAGTGGAATTCAATTATAACACAAGTCATCAATGTGCCACAGGTGCCACAGAAGCACATACTCCTTTATTATTTGTTAGCAGGTATATAACAACTACTGTGAGATGAAGTGGCCCATTATATTTCAACTAGATCAGACCCATTTTGACATCACATTAAGGACAACACAAAATTAGTCTTTTTCCATAGGAGGTGAACCAGCACACAGGAAGTTTTAGGCCCTCCCCTGGAAACCAGACAACCCAGGGGGAGATGGATCTATTGTTAGAATATCTATCCTGAAAAAAAGTTTTTACAAATTGTAAGCTTTAGAAAGTAAAGATGAAATTAAGTGAAGATTTTGTTTGCTTAATATCAGGAGGATTTTATTCTCAGTGCAAATGAAAAATGGGTGGTTTTTATTTATATACATACTAGAGGCCCAGTGCATGAAAATTCATGTACAGGAGCGGGGAGTCCCTCAGCCTGGCCTGCCCCCTCTCATAGTCTGGGAGTCCTCAGAGGAGGAGACGACCCAGCAATCAGAGGAAAGTGATGCCCCATCACACCTCTGCTGCTGTCACTACCGGTAGTACAAACCTTAGCTGGCCCTGGTTACTTGAGCCTCGGGCAGCCGCCATCCAAGACTTGTCTGTGCCTTGCGCTGGCCTTGGGTGGCTGGGGGGTAGAGGGGACTGGAGACTCTAAAGGCAGGCATGCGGAGCACCTGCCGCCCTGGCAAAGCTGAGGGGACTGGGCACCACCATCTTGTGGCTGTGGGAACTGCCATCTTTGAGAGTGTGACAGTCAATTAGCATAGTCTCTCCTTATTGGCTATGGGCACCACCATCTTTGAGAGTGGGGCAGTCAATTAGCATATTCCCTCCTTTTTGGCTGTGGGCACTGCCATCTTTACAATGGCATGAGGGTCAATTATCATATTCCCTCTTTATTAGATAAGATATTACAGGATCATTTCTAAACACTGCTAATATATTGCAGGAGTATTAAGAAGTTACCCTGGATACCAAGTATTCTCTAGAGTGTACATAATTTCTAAGATCCCCTTATGTTCTAAAATTTCAATCATATGAATTTTTAAAGCATCCATTTCACTTTATTTTCTATATTTATACATATAGTTGTCTGATTGGTCCCACTATATTGTAAGCTTTTTAAATATAGGAATACTTTATCTTATTCACCTTTGCTACCCTTATAAAGATACATAAAATACATAAAGAATATAAAGATACATAAAGAATTTAGTCAATAGATATAACAATGGATGGGTGAGTGGATCAAATAAGAACCATGTGAACTCTTTCAGGAGTTTTTTTGTTACCTTGAGAAAGCCCTCAAAATTTTCCCTCTAATTAATAAAATTGACATAAACTAAAAATTCTACAACCTACAATGTTAGAGGAAATAGCTACTGTAAGACACTGGAAACATAAACCTGTTAGGCAAAAACATAGTAAAAGAGTACTTCATCAATGATCTTTGTTCCTGCTTCAAACTCTTCTATTAAAAAATGGACTTTAAAAAATTATGGAATTTTATAGCAAACATTATAGGCTCAGATGTATTTTTATCTGAGATTATTTTTATTGTGCCATATTTGTTATAATAAGTCTTTACAGAATCATAAAACCTTTTTTATGACATAATAAGTTAGAATATATTAACCAAATAATATAGCTCAAGTTTTACTGCCTTATTCAATGAGCTAAATAAAAACACACACACACACACACACACACACACACTTCCTTATTAACTATCAAAAACAGCAACATAGATACATACTTATCAAGGGTCAAAGCAAGAGATTATTCACCTTTGTAAGAGAATAATATGAGTTTGCCTTGCAGTGGACATCTATTGAGCTATCTGCTCCAGCCTCTAGTCTCATCCCATTAATCCCACTCATAGCTTCAAGCATACAACCTGGGTCGCCCTATGACCAAAGCTGGAGTCATCACAGCCTCTGCCTCTATAATCTGAGCTTGAGATGACATGTCAGGCTCTCTTCTTGAAGCTGTGTCCATAACATAGCAACTTTGATCTCACTCTGTCATATTTCCCAGTGCCTTCCAACTCACAGAAGCCTTCAGCATGCATACATTGTTTTTGATTGTCTTTATAAAGTGGATGTACATATTATTAGATCTATGGTAAGTACAGTCTCCTGGAGAGTATTAATATTGAATTAATATTTGGCTAATATTTGGGTTGCTAGTAATATCAGAGGTATTTTAAGAAAACAACAGGAAATTTATTTTAAGAATATTGGAGCAACTAATGAAATCCAAGAACACAGAGGTAGATAGCCACAATATTATGACTAGAATCATGTTTGTTGATTAAATGTGTTACTTGGACAATTATTGAATGCCAATTATTACAATTTATTATCTCTTAGATATTATCAATATTTGTTGGCCTTTTATTCCCCAGTTTTATTTCAAGTAGGTTTATGAAGGTTGACTAGAGATTTTCAATTGCCATCAAAAGTGAACACTTATTTATCAGACATTGTACCAATCTCAATACCATAGAATCCCTAGTAATAACACCTCTTTTGATAGTATATTACAATGAGTATCACTTAGGTTCTTCAAAATCCCAAAGTGCTTTCTGAATTCTTTACAAGTAATTAAACAGAAACTGTAATTAGGTGTTCCCTGTTTCTTCATTTGTAAAAATGACGAGGTTTGTATTTGCTACATATGAAAACACTACTTACCAGAATATTGAACTCAAATCAGAGTGATAGCAGAGGGCAGGCAAGCTTTATCAGAAGCTAGAGAGCTTCTGTGCCACCAGAGGGCGGCCTAGCCTAATGATGTGGATGTGCAAATCTCAGGAAGGATAACTTGGAAGATAGAGTGAGCCCCAAAATGTGGAGGGGGGAGTACCACTAACAAGAACATATACTGAAAATTTCCCCTCCTCACTGTTCCTACAGTACCAGAGTTCTCGTATAACCCAATTGCTACGGTCGAGTAGGAACCACTTTTCCATCGCCTCCATCCACTAGTAATGAAAACAGCTTGTTAAACATACAGAGTTTTGTTATATCTGTTCCTTCATCTTTTACTTTTCTTTTGAAATAATATGCATTCTTTTTAGCTTCTCTTCAGACTTTATATAGTATTGCTACTTTCCAACTTTTCTATTATTTTGGTGCCCTCTTCTGAAACAAGTAGATTGGTTGATTTCATTTTCCGCAACCTCTTGCTCCGACCCCTGCATTACTTTGCCTCTTGCGGAGCCAAGTACATCACTGGTGCAGGAGTGGGTATTTTCTTGTTTACTTTGGTTTTAATTGAAACACACACCAGAGCCAGCCATTCAGTCTGAATTCATGCTGCTTTAGGAAAGCAGTCCCCATTGCCCGACTACTCACAAACAGCATATCCTTGCTGGAAATCAGCCCTTAAATTCTCCAATGCAAGCCACAGTGCCCTCCCTGCTGACAGATCTTTTTGGGGGGCAGGCTGAGGACACCCCCCCATTTGCAAGGGCCTGTGAGGGGAGGAGCCTTTGAAGTTAGGTGGCTGCTATCCCCTGTGCACAGCGCTCACAGCACTCATCCCTAATAATATCTCATGAAGACAATCTTTCCTAGGAAACAAATCAGATGGCGGCTGCACTCAGTACAGAGCATCCAAGCCCAATGTCACACTGCAAATATCTGGGCATTTGAAGAATGTGTTTTCCTGGCTTCAGACATGAAAACCAACTCTGCCCTGAGACTTCAGCAGCAGTCCCAGGACCAAACAAACACACTGCCTGGTCAACACGGTGTCCTTTCTGCTCCCTTAGAAGCTCCTGATAAAAGAAGAAATTGGACTCTGTTGGCTTGAAGGAGATTGTGGCAAACTCACACAGCAAATGGTCAAAGAGGAAGCACATTTTCTTTTGTAAATGAGTGGCTGTCCCCTTCCTCCTCCTTTTCCTTCTCTTTTCCTCAATCTTTGGGCTTTTGATCCAAGTAAGACGAGATCTGTTTTTTCCCTTCCCATTCTCAGTAAGCATTGTGGAAATCAATTGGTCTCTCTAGTGTTAGCATATTATTGAATATTAACTGTCAAATAAGAACAGAAAGTCCATCTTCCAGCCCCTTAACTTTGCCTAACACAAGAAATATCTATACAATAAAAGGGTAATATGCTAATTAGTCCAGACATCTTCCAGTCTGATGAAGGATATTCTGATGTCCTTCCTAATGAAGTTGGGACCAGAGGGAAGCCAGGCTGGGTCCTGGATGCCTGCAGGCAGCTGGAGGAGGGAAGCCTGGGTCCCACGTGCCAGAGGGAAGTTAGTGCAGGCAGTGGGGAGAGGGGAGGGGGGAAAAGCCTACTCTTGCATGAACTTTCATGCATCAGGCCTCTAGTTAGATATATAATTGTCAGAGTAGTTAATATTTTTTCTTTGCTGTGCCAGGCTCCTGTGCTAAGCACTTGGCATACATTAGAACATTTAATTTTCATTACAACCTTTTCAGGTAGTATTACTATTATTCCTATTTTACACATAAAGAAACTGAGTCAGATAGAATGTAAGATATTTGTTCAAGATCTCACAGCCAGTAAGGTGAGTTTAGACTCAACACCTGTAAGTATATTCAAATCTGGACTTAACCACTGTACTAAAATGGAACATGTATACATGTAGTACACCTTGATGTTTATATAATCAGTTACTCATCTACAGTTCATCTAAGACCCCATGCTGTAAAAATAGGCATATATCTGACCAGTTTCTCTAGCCAAAGGAAAACTTCAGAATCTCCTGGACTTCGTGACTCCATGGACTGGGGAATATCTCTAGGCTGGGGACACCAGCTCTTGTTTCTTGAGTGGTTACTGGGCGTTCTTCCTGTCTCCTTCCCCCACCATTGGATTCACATGGCAGTTGCAATAAGCTGAGATGGGGAGGGGGGTCCCTCCAAGTGCTCAAGTTTTAGCTCTTGAGGTTACATTAAGCTTCTTAAGCTATATGACTGATATCTCCTAATTCTAAATTAATACATTTTACACAGTTGAAAATGAACAAAAATCAATATATATTTTAGAGTGTATATAGTGTGCTCACAGCCCTGTTGGACTCTGCAGAAGGTAAAGAAGGAAAATGAAACAGGGCCTCTGTTGTAGATTCGGACATTAGCAAAAGGGACAGACTCAGGCTTCATGTCACTCTAATTTGCTCCTAATTCCCGAGTCCAGCCAGTCATCCCTAGGGGCCCACTGTGCTTCCTGACCCAGTAGAAACTTAATCAGTGATTTATAGCAGCAGTTTTTCAAGCTTAAAAATTGAGGACACAAAGAATTTCTGTTTAATGTCTTACATCTAATGATATTTATCATACTCAAAATTGAAGCAGATGCATTTTAAAATATTTATTATTTTAAAATAACAATAATAAATTCATTGCCTATAACATGTTTTATGAAAAAATAATTGCATTTTCCAAGTTAATGAGACAAAATTGCATAGTTTTTCATTTAAAAGAATATCTTTATTGAATGACTTCATAAAATACAGCATGATTCTTACAACTGCTCCTTCATTTATAATCTATTGGGATATGTTGTTTTGATTGAAGTATGTGAAAAAAATATAGTTTCACCACAGATATGTAACTAGAAAAGGAAGACCTGCCATTCCTCCCAAAAGTGTTTTAGGGACCTCTAGGGGTCCTCAAACCACATTTTGAGACCAGTGATCTTTGTGTTGAATTTGGGCACAGACACTTTGCAAGGCTTAATGTAAGCCTATCACCACATTGGCAGAGATACAGAAGTGTTGTATGACTGGGGATGGCCACTTGAACATAGGATTTGAGAAGCATAAAAATGTACTCCTATCCCAAAGTATCTCTTTCACTGCCCCTTGAGGTGCCATAAACCTGATCATTAGTTTTATTTTTGGGTTAAGACATTGAATGCTTCTGTTTAAATGTAAACTTAGCCCTAGCCAGTTTGGCTCAGTGGAAAGAGTATTGGCTTGCGGACTGTAGGATCCTGGGTTTGATTCCAATCAAGGGCATATTTCTAGGTTGCAGGTTCTATCCCCAGTAGGGGGCGTGCAGGAGGCAGCCGATCAGTGGTTCTCATCATTGATGTTTCTATCTCTCTTTCCCTCTCCCTTCTTCTCTGAAATCAATAAAAATATATTTAAAATAAATAAATAAATAAATGTAAACTTATCAGTCATCTTTTAAATAAATTAAATAGGCATAAATAAAACTTAGAACTATAAACATAAATGTGAGTAAAACAAAATAATAGAAAAGTTTATTAGCAAGTTGTTCCCTGGGAGAATGAAAATATAAGTATGATTTGATGGGAAAGAGAAGATTTGATGGCTGAATAAGTTTGAAGAGGATGTCATCAAGGACTAACTCAGTCCAAAGTCGAGGGGGCTAGAAGGACATAATTTAAGGGACATCCAGAATTTTACTCTGGGAAAAATAAGTACCTCTGAAAACTAATTTCTTGCAGTTATTCAACTCTTTTTTATTTTAATGAAAGCATGTCATCTGTAATTCAGGAATTTGTGAGAAAGTCACTAGGTTCTTTATTTATTTATATATCTAGATCTAAACCGCAATGTCACCCTCAAACAATTAAGACTAATTGCTGCCCCTGAGGGAGTTAGACCTAAATTTTAAACATTAACTTCCCAAGCTCCCACAAAATCTAGATATGTACTCACATATGTACATTACACACACACACACACACACACACACACACACACACATTTACTGAAAGAACTTGCCTTATGAGACTGCAGGATTGGCAAATCCTAAATTCATAGAGTAAGCTGTCAGGACAAGAAAGCTGGAACCTCTGGGTCAGGAGCTGATGTCACCATCCACAGGCAAAATTTCTTTTGCAAGGAAATCTTTCTTTCAACTGATTGGATCAGGACTGCTCAGATTATCCAGGATAATCTTTATCTAAAGTCCTCAGACTATAGATCTCAATCACATCTACAAAACACCCTAATAACGACACCTGGATGAGTGTTCGATGAAATCATTGTATACTCAATTATACTATCACCTAGCCAAGTTGACACATAAAACTGACCCTCATACTACTTATTCATGAATTTGTTTGATTGACTTCTTCCTCTTAGAAATTAAAATGTAGAAACATTCTGACTGGAATGCTTATTGATTAGAGCATTGGACCACACACCACAGGGTCTTGGGTTTGATTCCAGATCAAGGGCAAGAATCTGGGTTTCTAATTCATTCCCTAGCCCTAGTCAACATATATTTGGGAAGCAACTAATTGATGTGTCTCTCTCACATCAATGTTTTCCCCTCTCCCCGCCTCCCCCTGCACACATATTTTCCACTGTCTCTAAAAATCAATGGAAAAAATATCCTCAGGTGAGGTTAACTAACTGACTAACTAACTAAATATAAAGTACTAGTAAAAACAACAAAGGACAAAAAATAAATAAAAATCCAGAATAAGAAGATAAGATGTGTGTGGTGATGGTGGGGTGGCAGGAAGGAGATGAAGGAGAGACAGAATAAAAGCAGAAAAATTGCCACAGAGATGTGTATACATACATACAGAATTATAGAGGGAAAGACAAAGAACTAGAATGGGGTTGTAGCTGGTTTTGCTCAGTGGATAAAGCATTGGCCTGTAGACCAAAGGGTCTCTGGTTCAATTCCAGTCAAGGGCACTTATCTCCGTTGCAGGGTCCGCCGGGGCCTGGGCCCTGGTCAAGGTGCTTGCAGGAGGCAACCAATTCATGTATTTCTCTCACATCAATGTTTCTGTCTTTACCTCTCTCTTGCACTCTAAAAGATCAATGGAAAAATAACCACCAACAAAAAGACCTGTAGGAGGGAGGAAGAGGAAAGAGTAATATTCCTTAGTTAAACTCCTCCCATCACTAACTTGAAAGTAGGAATTAGGGAAATGATCACTATTCACAATCTTCATTTTCTTTAATCTTAGCTAAATGGCATAGGTGTCAGAGTTTGCCAGATAGGGAAATATAATTCTAGAGGCTCAAGTAGCCTGAAACTACTAACTTTAGATTTTGGTTGGAGCTAGCCTCCCCATCCCTACACTCTTTATTAATAGGTTTGGTTCTTCTGAATTTAAACAGGGAAATTGTGTGACCTCTGTCCTCTCTTAGTCAAGCTTTCGCTCTACAGTCAGGCTGTATAGGAGGCATCCTTTAAGGTGGCTTCCAGTGAGCCTGTCATCTGATATTCATGACTTTTGTATTATCTGCTTTCCTTGGATGTGGGTTAGAACTAGTGAATCACTTTTAATGAATATAATATGGCCCAATTGGCTATCACTTCTGAGATTAGGTTTCAAAAGACTGACTTCTCTCTCTCTCTCTCTCTCTCTCTCTCTCTCTCTCTCTCTCTCTCTCTCATTTGCATTCTTGTTCTAATGAAGCTGACTATCATGCTCTAAGCTTCCCCCTGGAGAGGCTAGAGAGATGAGAACTGAAGGCAGCCTTTAGCCAACAGTCAGAGGAGCTGAGATCTTCAGTGCAGTGATTCACAGAGAACTGAATCCTGTAAATAAACACATGAGATGTTGGAAGTGGATTCTTCTCTAATCAGACCTTCATATGACCCGCCCTTGCTGACCCCTTGAATGTGGCCTGTGAGACTCAGAGGACTCAGCTAAGCTGCAGTCAGATTGAAGTCACTGAGTTTTGGAGTAATGTGTTAAACAGCAATAGATAACTAATAAAGACTGCCTGAATTTAAATCCCACCATTTATTAGCTATGTGACCTCAGGCAAGTAACTTGAATTTTTTCCACATCTTATGATGTATAGAAAAATAATATAACTGTCTGCAGAGAGTCTGTATAAATGATTTAATACACATATGAAAATGGATAGTACCTGGCACACAGTAAATGTTACCTGCTACTGCTACTACTGCTGTTATTATCACCACCACCATTAAAAGTTTAGGGAAGTATCGCTGTGTATATCCTTCTAGAGCAGTGGTTGGTAAACTCATTGGTCAACGGAGCAGCAAACTGCAGCTCTTGAGCCGAAGTTTGTTGACCACTGTAGAGAAACACAGTGTTACCTCTAGGCAATTAAGACTACTCACTGCCCCTTAGGGAGCTAGCTTAAATTTTCAGCATTAATGTTTCAAGCTCCTGCTAGCTTCATGAAATTCTAAATTTGAAATGTCCAAACACAGAGGTGGTTTTAGTTCAGTGCCTTGCTGAGCCCAGAATATCCTAAATATTTCTGAAATATTTGGTGAGATGTCCTCCACTGATATCTTTTCTTTTTAATATATTTTCATTGAGTTTTTTACAGAAAAGAAGGGAGAGGGATAGAGAGTTAGAAATATTGTTGAGAGAGAAACATCCATTAGCTGCATCCTGTGCCCACAACCAAGGGACATGCCCTTGATCGGAATCAAACCTGGGACCCTTCAGGTCTTTTTATATTGTGGTATGATTTTACCCAGAGATTTTCAATGCCCAGTCATGGAGTTATCTGTTGAAAAACTGGAGAGGACCTTTGGCCTCAGGGATTAGCAAGCCATCATTTAAACAAAGCTGAGCAGAGCCTGCATCTGCCCTGCCTTGTGATCTACTCCGGAATCTTGCAGAGCTTTTCTTTTGGAGATGCTGACTGGGTTAGGAGGAGGGAGATGTCAAAAGAAAAAGACTAGCCCGGCCAGAGTAGCTCTGTGGTTGAGTGACAAGGTATGGCCAACGAGATCAAGGTTCAATTCCAGATCAGGGCATGTGCCTGGTTGTGGGCTTGATCCCCAGTGTAGGGCATGAATGGGGGCAGCCAATTGATGGTTCTCTCTCATCATTGATGTTTCTATCTCTTCCTCTCTGAAATCTATATCTATATCTATACCTATATCTATATCTTTCAAATAGAAGGATCATTATTGGTCATGGTCATTTCCCTTTTCTTACTTGTAATGAAGAATAATATTTTACCCTTCTACTTTTTTTTAACCTACCTTTTTAGGAATGAATGAATGAATGAATAAATAAATAAATAAATAAATAAATGATGGTATCTTCAACACATCTGTTATGGCAAAAGGAAAATTCATATAAGGAGTACTTTTGATTAAAGAAAAAAATATCACAAAAACAACTGCCAAAAGGTAACAGATGGAATGTTAAATACTAGCTGAATAAGCCTTGTAATTTTTATACAGACAGGGTTGAACTTAAATCTCAAGGAATTTTTCCACTTTTAGAGATCCAAAAATGCCATAAATGTACCATCTGTTGATCAAAGCCAGAAAGCACTCACTCAAATGGATTTAAATCTATTCTGTTTCCTGTCTCACTTTGTTGTCCATAAGTTGCAGCAGTTGGATTGATTTAGCCTTAGAAGGAGTCACTCTAGCTGTGTTGAGGGAGACTAAACAACCTATAAATATAGGTGCTATGGATCAGTCCACAAATTGAAAGTAATTAAGAGTTCTTTTTCTACTCTTTGCTTGAACTGGAAGTATCAAAGCATAGTTATTTGGTCTGGCTTTGGAATCAGATACACTAGGATGCAAATCCCAGTGTAGCTGTGAAACTTTGGGGGAATTCATTAAACCTTATTATCAATGGTGATGAAAATGCTTGCATCATCATATTATTACTAGTGCCCCAGTGCACGGATTTGGGCACAATGAAAGGAAATTAATTAGGAGGTGGCCGGTGAGGTGGGACAGGGTGAGATGGGCCAGACACATCCTGCAGCCCACCTCCCCTGGTCCCTCCCCAGCCGACCTCACCTGGGGCGATTCTGAGCTCAAAGGGCATCTGCAGAGTGGGGTCCCTCAGCCTGGTTTGCAGGGATCAGGCTGAAACTGGCTCCCTGACATCCCCCAAGTGGTCCCGGACATGCAAGAGAGCAGTTCTTAGGTGACACACTCTGGAATCAGGCTCCCTTCTTTATGTTTCCAGTGTGTGTCACCCGATCTGCTGCTGCCAAGTCACTGCAGCTTGGCAGCTCCTACATTGAGCAAGTGTCCCCTTGGTAGTCAGTGCACGCCATACCTACCAGCCTGTCAGATGGTTGCTTAGCCTTTTATATATGTAGATTATATGAGAGCTCAGTGCAATGGTGGAGAGAGAGACTAAAAGCTGGATCTGCCTCTGGAAATAGTATTTGGGAAAAGTAGCCTTGCCACCAGCACAAGGTACTTTATTCCAACAGAACTGAGGGACTGTGTTAAGCAGCAGTCCCCATATCTGGATCAGGGGAATTCTTGGGCCCAATCAATCTATTGCTACCTTCCCGGAAATTGTGCCCTTACTCTCCTTTTCTAATCATTCTATAGGGCTGAATTGAATCCTCTTGACTTAGTGGAACCTGTTACTGATCCACAGTCCATGTGCCAAATACATTCAAAGGTAAAAACTCAAATAGGGAAACCAAGATGGTGGCATAGATAAATATCTAAACTGCTGCCTCGCACAACAATATCAAAACTACAACTAAAAGACAAAGTGAACACTCCAGAACCACAGGAAAGCTGGCTGAATGAAAATTCTATAACTAGAAGGAAAGAGGAAAGCACATTGAGACTCAGAGGACCTGCAAAAGGCTGAGATATGGAGACATACTCGTGGAGAGGTCAGTGGCTGAGTACAAGGAGTGCTGAGTGGCTTTCTAAAGTGAGAGGGAGATGTAAGTTCCCAACTTCCTTGAACTCCAATTCTGGGTGAGCTTCTGGGAACTTAGACTCATTCGGGAGGAATCTGGTCTGTCTGGCAGTGGGTGAAACTTGAGGGAAAATTTCTCTCAGAGGTGCTTGCAGTGATTACCAAGGATGACTGAGACCCAAGGATTATACAGCAGGGCTGATGGGAGGCCAAGGATGTCTGCTCTGCCTTGAGACTCTGCCCCATCTAAGCCAAGCACAGAGACTTTTGCAGTTTTGCAAGTCTTGTCTCATAAGGCTGTCTCCAACACAGAAGTTCTCCCAGCATAGACACAGCTGATCCTCACAGCCAATTAGCCTGGAGATTTATTCCTCCCAGTGATACCAACAATAATCAAGACTTATCTACAACAAGACTATGCACATAGTCCACAAAGGGGTGTACTGTAAGTGTCTATTCTCAGGTGACTGGGGGAGGCTGAGCCACTGGGCCCTATAGGACACCTACCACACAAAGCTACTTTACCAACTCAGGAAAGCAGTGAAAATGCAGAGACAAAGAAACAAATCACAAATGAAAGAAATGGAGGAAAGCAAACAACTGAATAGAGAATTCAAAATCACAGTTATAAGGTTTTTCAAGAATTTTCTAGAAAAGGCCAATAAATTTAATGAGACCCTTAAGGATAGAAAAAAGGACCAACTAGAAATTAAACATACACTGACTTAAATAAAAAATATTATACAGAGACCTAATAGCAGACTAGAGAAAGCACAAGAATCAAGTCAAAGATTTGAAATACAAAGAAGCAAAAAACACTCAACTGGAAAAAAAAAAAGAAAGAAAAAAGCATCCAAAAATTTGAAGATAATCTAAGAAGCCTTTGGGACAACCTCAAGCGTAAAAACATCAGAATTATGGGGGTGCCAAAAGAAGAGAGAGAGCAAGATACTGAAAACCTATTTGAAGAAATAATGACTGAAAACTTCCCCCATCTGGTGAAAGAAATAGACCTATAAGTCCAGGAAGCTCACAGAATCCCAAACAAAAGGAATCCAAAGAGGACCACACCAAGACACATCATAATTAAAATACCAAGAGCAAAAGACAAAGAGAGAACATTAAAAGCAGCAAGAGAAAAATAGTTAATTACCTAAAAGGGAGCACCCATATGGCTGTCAGCTGATTTCTCAATAGAAACTATGTAGGCCAGACAGGAGTGGCAAGAAATATTCAAAGTGATGAATAGCAAGAACCTATAACCAAGAACACTCTATCCAGCAAAACTATCATTCAGAATTGAAGGGCAGATAAAGAGCTTCACAGACATGAAAAAGCTAAAGGAGTCCATCACCACCAAACCAGTATTATATGAAATGCTGAAAGGTATTCTTTAAGAAGAAGAAGAAGAAGAAGAAGAAGAAGAAGAAGAAGAAGAAGAAGAAGAAGAAGAAGAAGAAGAAGAAGAAGAAGGTAAAGATAAAAATTATGAACAACAAATACATATCTATCAACAAGTGAATCTAAAAATCAAGTGAATAAAAATCTGATGAACAGAATAAACTGGTGAATGTAATAGAATCAGGAGCACAAAAAGGGAGTGGACTGACAATTCTTGCAGGGGAAAAGGGTGTGGGGGGTGCGGGAAGAGACTGGACAGAAATCATACACTTATAGATGAGGACAGTGGTGGGAGGGTGAGGTGAGAACTGGGTGGAGGGGAGCTATGGGGGAAAGAAGAAGAACAATTATAATAATCTGAACAATAAAGATTTACTAGATTAAAAAATAAAATTACAGTAATACATATAGAAAATTTTTCTGTGAAATTAAATTTTTCTTACATTAAAAAAACAAACAAACAAACAAACAAACAACAACAACAAAGAAAAACAAAGGCCAAAACTCAAAACCTCAATTTAGAGTAAGGAAAGGTTTATTGATTGAGAAGGTGCCAACAGGAAGATGGGAGACCTAACAGTGCTCAAAACCCATCTTACTTGCTGGACTAGGTTAAGGGTTTTTAAGGAGTTAGGGGGACAGGAATGTGTAAGTGGTGGTGAGGCAAGTTTCAACTGGAGAACCTTGGAACTCAGCTACTTATGGTAAAGGGGAGTCAACATGAGATCTTCCTGGACAATGCACCCTCTACTTCTGAAAGGATTTCAGCATTAAAGTTCAGGTTATGTCCTGGTGCTTTGGTTCTCTGGGGGTAGGGTTGAGTTGAAGACTTTGGTCTGAGTGCAGCTGGAGGTCAAAATTCTTTCCTCTACAACATGATGCCACTGCATGTTTTTTGGTTTTGGTCTGTTGTCTCTAAAAAATAACTCAGTTTCTCATTAAACAGGATTGGACCATTTTGAGCTGGTTCTGTGGTTATAAGCCCATCTGATTGTCACAGCCAGTAGCAATGTCACCCCTCCAAACAGCTGCTGCTCCACTCACTGGATACTTAGCAAGTCCTAGCTTCCACTGCTGTATACATTATTTTGTTATATTTATGGTTTGTCTTTGAAACTAAGTTATAGTTCCTTGAGGATAGGAAGTGGACTTTTAACTTTTTTGAATTACTCTCAGTGGTATGCACTATGAACTGTACTCCATAAACTGCTCTGTGAACCTCTAATCTGTAGAGGTGACTCAGTATATCACCTGGGAGGAGAGAAATGGGCTCCCAAACCTTGGGTTCATCACCCTCAACTTTCCTACCAGCTTTAGCCAGAGGAGCCTGGCTTTCATCTGTTTTGCCTTTGGACTTCCATGGCAATGATAACAGCAACATATTTATTGAACATGCTGGTAGACAATGTCCTCATGTATTTCCTTGGGCCCTACCACTGTGGGATACATGCCTGTTCAGTTTTCAACTGCCTGAGGGTCTTCTCTGGCAGCCAGAACAGGTGGTAGTGCCAAAGTATTCACAACCCTGAGACCAGCTTTAACCACTGACTGACTGGAGGCAGTAATATAAAGACTAGCTTGCTTGTCCTTCAGAGGGTGACTATGCAGTAGATGTTCCTTACTAACTCCCAGAGTTCCCCTGTGAAATTAGGCTTCTCTTCCTCACAGTGATAACTAGCTTGATAACTTACCTCTTAGTGCCTTCCTTCCCTGCCCTGCCTCATTTCCTCACTGATAGGTATTTCCAGGGATCATCTCCCAAATACTTGCTTCAGGGTCTGCTTCTAGAAAATCAGACATTAACTTAGCGTCTATTCTAAAAGCTTCACAGATATTGGTTGCTCATGTTCTTCAACCACCTTATTAAAATGATTTAATTTTATTTTCATTTTGCAAATAAAGAAACTGAAGCAAGGAAAGGTTAGTTGTCATACCCAAGTTCACAAAGTTAATATGTTTTGAAGAAGGATTCAAAGCATAAGTTTTCATAATGAAGAAACTCCAAAATTTGCTGATCCAAGTATTGGATAACAGTCACAGCTTCCTCCATGAATCCTTGGCAAAGCTCATTTTGTCTTTGCTTTAAAATTTTTAGTCTAGGTGATTTTGGTTTGTAATTTTAAGGTAACTTTTTATTGGAGGTATTACTTTTGTTTCTTAAGCAGCAAACTCTGTTATGGAGGCCAAAGGAGGGATGGAGAAGCAGCATGTCCTTATGTCTTATTATTTTTTTTTAATCTTCATTTGAGGATATGTTTATTGATTGTAGAGAAGAAGAAGAATAAGAAGAATAAGAATAAGAAGAAGAAGAAGAAGAAGAAGAAGAAGAAGAAGGAGGAGGAGGAGGAGGAGGAGGAGGAGGAGGAGGAGGAGGAGAAGAAGAAGAAGAAGAAGAAGAAGAAGAAGAAGAAGAAGAAGAAG
>JAAGEH010000076.1:65952921-65964639 GCA_011751065.1 Lasiurus cinereus
AGAAGAAGAAGAAGAAGAAGAAGAAGAAGAAGAAGAAGAAGAAGAAGAAGAAGAAGAAGAAGAGAACTAATTAGTTGTCTCTGGTATGTGCCCAAGAGGGAAAACCTAAGTAAGTGCCTTGACAGGAAATCAAATCAACAACCTCCTCCTTTTCTTTGTTTTGGTATATGGCCTGGTTACTTCAACCAACCTTGAAACCAGGTCAGGGCTCATTATATCTTCTGCTGGTTCCCTTGCCAGTGTCACTGGAAGAAAAAGGCCTTCATCCTAATAATTGTTCATCCAAGGACAATGGGACCAATGATGGAGACAGAGATATTGGGAGGAAGAAGCCAGGTGGTACGGAAAAAGAATTAGTGGGAGGGTCACTAATTTTGTTTGAAGAAATAATGACATACACAGTTGTAAATATTTATCATGAAGTTAGAAAAAGTGAGTTTGGAATTTGGAAGAGCTGATAATAAAGAATTAGACATGAAAATAGTTGTGGCTGAAACCATAGAAGAGAATAACACTTGAATTTACAGAGAATGAAGGTTCAAGGAATGAATCTTGGGGAACACCAAATTTTGATGTCAGGATAAAGAAGAGGAGGCATAGAAGGAGAAGGAGAGTCAGAATGGTGCCATGATATAGAGCCAAAGAATCATAATAGAAATAATGGGGAGTAGTTCAAAGAAATAGTAACTAATCAACAGGGCCAACTAGTTCAAGTTGTAGAATGAAGATCAAAATGAAAATGTAGTACTTAGGATGTCTCTCTTAAACTTTGAGCCCAGCAACTAGAATGTTAAGATAGAAATTAAGAAGAGGCAGATATGGAAAATGTGAAGAGTGATGTGTAAGCCATGTAATATAGTTATTCTATCCTTTGGTTTTGCAAAGGGTATTCTAGAACCACCCCAAAGTGTGGGCTTCACCAATCCTTAAACCTCTTCACCTCATTGTTTTAATGTATAAGTCTTTAAGTGAAGAATCTTTAAGATTGACCACAATTTCAACTTCATGGATTTGTTTTGTTTCTTCTCATTGGTTTTAACAGCTGGTAAATAGTTGGGAATCAGTACTCTAGCTGCTATTAGAGAATTTCCATATGTATTGTATGTTTTTAAAGAATTAGACCATAGCAAATTCACTTAAGATTATGAGTTTATAGAATACAAAGTACCGTATTTTCCGGCATATAAGATGACTTTTTAACCCAGGAAAATCTTCTCAAAAGTCGGGGGTCGTCTTATACTCTGGGTGTCATCTTATAGGGCAGGTGTATCCCAAACTCTATATTTTAACTGGAAAAGTTGGGGGTCATCTTATACGCCCAGTCATCTTATATGCTGGAAAATATGGTAGTTGTATTTGATTATTAAGAAGACACTCCAAGTTCTTTCTGTTACTCTGGGCCAGTAGTCAGCAAACTGCAGCTTGTGAGCCACATGCAGCTCCCAAGCCTCCTTGGTTTGCTGCTCTGTTGACTAATGAGTTTGCAGACCACTGCTCTGGGATATTACCCTGAATTCCATTACAAAGAAGGCAGAGAAAGAGAGAAAGTAAATACTAGATAAGGAGCCAGGAGATCTGGGCTCTAGTCCCAGCTTTGATCAATTCAGTTTATCTCAGAGACCCTCAGTATTCTAACCTTAGACAGGGAGATTAACTTTATTGATGATTCCCCAAACAGTATAACTCTCTGATGATATTGTCATTTTCTTTGCAGCAAATGGGGGAGGGGAGGGGAGGGAAGGAGAGAGAGAGAGAGAGAGAGAGAGAGAGAGAGAGAGAGAGAGAGAGAGAGAGGAAGAGAGAAGGAAATCGGAGTTATTCATAACATCAAATTTATTTTTAATTCTAAGATTTGTTCTTTCTACTATTTTACTAAAATGTTTTCTATAAAACAATTATCATAAGAATTAGCAGTTGGATTTTTCATGTTCTTAAATAGTATCATAGAAGGCTGGTAACATCATGGGACTGCTGAAAAATTTCTCTAGATTTGTATTTGTCTATGGACCCACTGGACTAGAATGCTTATTTTCTCTTCAATTCTAGATCGAATGTGATGAATAGAGCTTAAAATCTCTGGTTTTTCTTTGGGTCTTAGATAAGAGCAACAGGAGTCACCAGCAGCATTGTGTGTCTCCCAAACTCTTATTAGAGTTCTGCCATGACTGTCAGCAACACTGTCATATTGGGAAGGAATTTGAAACTCAGAGCTTACATCCCAGGACACTGGAGCTCTGAGTGGCAACAGAAAAATGTGCATTCTTGTAGAGACAAAAAAGTTTCACTTTGTTAAATTATTTTATTTTTAAAATTGTCTTATTGAATTTGTTGCGGTGACATTGGTCAATAAAATTACAGAGGTTTTAGGTGTGTGTTATTATAATACATCATTTTATATTGTATTGTGTGTTCACCACTCTAAGTTAAGTCTCCTTCCATCATAATTTATCTCCCCTTTATCCTCTCTACGCCTCCTGATGCCCTTTCCCTCTGGTAATTACCATACTGTTGTCTGTGTCTAGGATTATATATATATATATATATATATATATTTTTTTTTTGCCCATAACTTTGTAATGGACGTAGAAGCACTTCTTGAGTTATGTTAGACTCAACGTACATTGTTTCATGGTTATGTCGCCATCTCCCATTTACTATTTATATAAAAAAAAAAGTTGCCAAAACCGGTTTGGCTCAGTGGATAGAGGGTCAACCTGCAGACTGAGAGGTCCCAGGTTCGAATCCAATCAAGGTCACGTACCTAGGTTGCGGGTACATCCCTATTGGGGGTGTGCAGGAGGCGGCTGATCGATGTCTCTCTCTCATTGATGTTTCTAACTCTCTATCTCTCTCCCTTCCTCTGTAAAAAATCAATAAAATATATTTTAAAAAAATAGAATAAAAAAATTCCATCATTTAGATGTATGTATATATGTGCTTTATGTTTTTTATTATTTATTTACCACAAGTAAAGGCCAGAAATTGTTATCTTTCTTTTAAACTTTTTTTTTTTACTGTTTCACTTCATTACTGCTGTGTGTGTGCTCCATGTGAATGATGTAGGTGCTTATGTAGGTGGGTTCTGACTTATGGCAAAAATCATGTAATGTCGTGCCATAGGAACGGATCTCTGATGTAACTCAATGTGTGTGTGTGTGTGTATATATTTACTAGAGGCCTGGTGTACGAAATTCGTACATGGGAGGTGTGTGTCCCTCAATCCAGCCTGCACCCTCTCCAATCTTAGGTCTAAATAGGCAGTCGGACATCCCTCTCAAAATCCAGGACTGCTGGCTCCCAACTGATCACCTGCCTACCTATCTGATTGCTCCTAACCACTTCTGCCTGCCACCCTGATCACCCCCTAACCTCTCCCCTTCCAGACTAATTGATGCCTTACTGCTCCCCTGCCAGCCCAATTGCCCCTAATTGCCTTCCTTTGATGGCCATATCACCCCCAACGGCCCTCTCCTGCAGGCCTGCCCCTCACAACTGCCCTCTCCTGTGGGCCTGATTGCCCCCAACTGCCCTTCCTTGCAGGATTGGTTCTTCCCAACTGCCCTCCCTGCTGGCTATCTTGTGGCAGCCATCTTGTGTCCATATGGGAGTGGCCATTTTTGACCACATGGGGCAGCCATCTTGTGTGTTGGAGTGATGATCAATTTGCATATTACTCTTTTAGTAGATAGGAGATATATATATATATATATATGTTTTTTGCTTAATCCATTCATCTTTTCCTTCTCCCTGCCAACCTGGCCTCTGTCTGACAGTTGTCATTCTGTTCTCTTTATCTATGAAGCTGTTTCTATTTTGATTGTTAGTTTATTTTGTTAATTAGATTTCACATATAAGTGAAATATCACATATAAGTGATATTTACCTTTCTCTGACTGGGTTACTTCACTTAGCATAATATTCTCCAGGTTCATCCATACAGTCACAAAAGGTAAAATTCCTTCATTTTTTTACAGCTAAGTAGTATTCCATTTGTGTAAATGAACCATAGCTTTTTTATCTACTCATCTACTGATAGACACCAGGACTGCTTCAAAATCTTTGCTATTGTAAATAACTTTGCAATGGACATAGGGATGCATATATTCTTTCTAATTCATGTGCCAGGTTTCTTTAGATATATTCTCAGAAGTAGAATTGCTGGGTGATAAGGCAGTTCCATTTTTAATATTTTGAGGTAACTCTATAATGCTTTCCATGGTGGATGCACCAATCTGCATTCTCACTAATAGTGCATATGGGTTCCCTTTTCTCCACATTCACCCCAACACTTGTTGCTTGTAAATTTATTGATGGTAGCCATTCTGACAGTGATATCTCATTGTGGTTCTTTGATTATTAGTGACATTGAGGATCATTTCATATGTGTCCTCCTTGTAGAAGTGTCTACTCAGATACTTGGCCCATTTTTTAATTGGATTGTTTTTGTTGATGGTTTCCCTTTGCTGTGCAAAAACATTTTAATTTGATGTAGTTCCATTTGTTCATTTCTTTTCTTTCCCTTGCCCAAGAAGATATATCAGAAAAAAAAATACTGCTACAAGAAATGTCTGAGATTTTACTGCTTATGTTTTCTTCTAGGATTTTTATGGTTTGAGTCTAATATTAAATCTTTAATCTATTTTGAGTTTATTCTTATATATGGTATAAGAAAGTGGCCTAGCTCCATTTTTTTTGTATGTATCAGTTCAATTTTTCAAACCATTATTGAATAGATCATGTTTTTTAAAATCATGCTTTTTATTGATTTCAGAAAGAAAGGAAGAGGGAGAGAAAGAGAGATAGAAACATCAAATGTGAGAGAGAATCATTGATTGTCTGCCTTCTTACATGCCCCACACTGGGGATTGAGTCCACAACCTGGGCATGGACCCTGTCAGGAATTGAACCATGACCTCCTGGTTCATAGGCAGACACTCAACTACTGAGCTGGGCAAAATAGACTATCTTTAAGCTATTATATGGCCGAAACCTGTTTGGCTCAGTGGATAGAGTGTCGGCCTGCGGACTGAAAGGTCCCAGGTTCGATTCCGGTCAGGGGCGTGTGCCTTGGTGGCGGGCACATCCACAGTGGGGGATGTGCAGGAGGCGGCTGATCGGTGTTTTTCTCTCATCGATGTTTCTGGCTCTCTGTTTCTCTCCCTTCCTCTCTGTAAAAAATCAATAAAATATATTTTAAAAAAGCCATTATATGTACATGCCTCCTTTATCAAATATTAATTGATCATAAAGGCAAGGGTTTATTTCTGGGCTCTCTCTTCTGTTCCATTAATGTACATGTTTGTTTATGTGCCAGTACCATGCTATTTTGATTCCTATGGCCTTGTAGTAAAGTTAGATATTAACTAGTATGATTCTTCTAATGTTGTTCTTTTTTATTAAGATTGCTGTGGGTATTTGGAATCTTTGTGGTTCTGTACAAATTCTTGGAATAATTGTTCTAGTTCTATGAAATATGCCATTAGTATCTTGATAGGAATTGTATTGAATCTATAGCTTGCTTTGAGTAGTGATTAATGATGTTAATTCTTCCTACCTGTGAATATAATACTTGTGATTATGACAACTGACACCAAAAAAAAAAAAAATACAAAGGATTGTAAAAAAAAATGTTATGAACAGCTACATGCCAATAAATTGAACAATCTGGATGAAACGGATAACTTCAATGTTCTAAAATTGAATCAGAAAGAATCAGAAAATCTGAATAGACAGGTTGCAATTAGTGAACTTAAAGAAGTAATAAAAGAACTCCCAGAAAACAAAAGCCCTGGTCCAGATGGCTTCACATGGGGAGTTTTACCAAACATTCAAAGAAGAAATAATACCTATCCTTTTCAAACTATTCAAAAAAATTCAAACGGAGGAAAGCCTCTCAAGTTCATTTTACAAGGCCACCATTATCCTAATTCCAAAACCAGTAAATACAGTACAAAGAAAGAGAATTACAGGCCAATATTCCTCAATAAAATATTAGCAAATCAGATCTAGCAATACATTAAAAAAGTCATTTACCATGACCAAGTGGGATTTATTCCCAAGATGCAAGGCTGGTACAATATCTGCAAATCAATAAATGTATTATAGCACATAAACAAAATGAAAGATAAAAATCACATAATCATAAAGATAGATGCAGAAAAATATATTTGATAAAATCCAGCATTCGTTTATGATTAAAATGCTCAGCAAAGTGGGAATAGAGGAAACATGCTTCAATGTAATAAAAGCCTTACATGGCCAACCCACAACCAACATCATACTCAATGGGCAAAAAGCATTTTCCTTAAGATCAGGAACAAGACAGGGATGTCAACTTTCTCCACTTTTATTCAACATAGTGCTGGAAGTCCTAGCAACAGCAATCAGGTGAGAGAGAAGAAGAAACAAAAGCAATGGAAACTGGAAAGGAAGAAGTAAAACTGTCTTGCAGATATTATGATACTGTATATGCAGAGCCCTAAAGATTCCACCAAAAAACTACTAGAACTGTTAAATGAATTCAGTAAAATATCAGGATACAAAAATATTCATAAATTTATGGTTGCATTTTTATACATCCATAATGAACCATCCTTGAATCATTTTTATGGAAATTTCACTAGCTCCAAGACACTGGAAATGGGATCTGCTCAGAACAGGCTGTAGGACAAATTCAACCCTGGGGTTGGCCACAGAAACATTACCCTGAAGCCAGAATAAATTTACTTACCTATATTTTTTACTTACTGAAATGTAGGTCTTACCCTGCCACCTAAAATAAATGACATAAAACTTCATTGTCTCCTTCCCACTGTGTACCCACCTATTTCAGCAGAACTATTAAAACGGTAGCAGGTCAGAGCAAGTTGTTGCTGGCAGCAGCTTTAGTAAATCTGTGCCACTGAACTACAGGAAGAATTAAAATGCAGACATTAGAAATCAAAGGCATTGAGTTTCATGTGAGCCCTATCTGATTAAGTGTAGTTTCATAAACCGTTAGATCTCAATCTCATAAAGCCTTAGGGAAAACCTGAGGGGGTTGGATGATGACAGCCCCACTTTCCAGAAGAAGCCTCCAATTTCAATATGCCATAGCAACGGAATACATTTCTCATTTAAGATGCGGACACAATACAGCTCAGAGAAAAACTCCTGAGGAAACAAACACAGAAACAGCATTGTTGTTCACCATTCACTTAACACGCATGAGATCTGCCCAGAATGTTTTGTTTATTGGGGCAGTAAATTGTTTCCTTAAATCAAAGACACTGTGTCTTATTTTGTGGGTGTGTGAGCAAAGGCCTCCTGCAAAGTCAAATGAGAATGGAACTTTTAGAGACAGGAACAAACAGACCTGAAGGGCAGGTATTGGCAACCAATATAAAGGAGGAGGAAGGGGGAACAGATGTGCAAGAAAAACCTCAGGATCCTACACTTTTATAAGACACTTGCAACCATTTTCCAACTACTAAGTTATTTATCATTATCTTGAGATGTAGGTATTTTTATCCACATTTTCCAGAAGATGAAATAGGCTCTGAAGGTTTAAATCACTTTCTCAGGGTCATATAATGTTACCCAGGACTCAAACCCTCATCTGCCTAAAGTTAAAGTTTATGCTACACAGTAGCCATACTAAAAGTTTGAGGTTAAACAGAGGTTGATTGGAGGCAAATAAAAATGAGCGATGATACCGTGGTTGGCTTAATCTATTACTTTAACAAACGGTTCCAGCTGGAGATGTCCTGAAGATGAATCGGCTCAATGGATAACACATGGTGGAAGGATCCATCTCCCAACTTCTGCAGGTGTGCCCAGTGCACCTCCATCTCTGCTAAGACTCAGAGTCAAAAACCCTCTGGGACTGAGTCCCCTTCTTGAGTGGTTTGGGTTCAGGAGCCTTTCCCCAGAATGGCATATTAATTTTGACCTTCCAATTTTAAGGTGACAGAAAAAAAGAAGACATTTCATGTGTTCAGCTACAAGAGGTATCCTTAACTGTGGATCCTTGCCTGTGTTAAGCAGTTGCAATGAAAGATTAAATATCTGATAAAGCAGATGTCAGAAAACTAAAACTATTTTTCTGCACCTGTCCCCTCCCTACTGAAGAAAGGAATTTAAGTCAAGGCTCTTTGGTCCAAAGGTATTTTATTACTCTGTGGGTACCTCACTGAATGGCTAGTGTAGGCACATGACTAAGAAGGCTCTAGGCTTTCAATTCTTTGTACCAAATGAATATATCAATTTAATAGCTTATTGCAAATATCTTGGAAATGAATGCTAAACATTTCTTAACATCAGCATTCTGCAAGAGTATCTGCCATCCTTTCCACTGGCACCAAATCAAAGGTAAGGTGTTCTTTTAGGAATAATTTCTGTTCATGGGCTTAATTCATAATAATACTTTCTTGCCTCACCACCAATAAAAGAACTTCACAATTTAAATACTTGAAGAAAAAGCACTAATGGGAAACTAAGTAAATCTTCAGTAAATATATGGATAGTAATATGGTAATATATATAAAAAAAAGATGACAGCTAGCAGAGTCAGCCCTTCATGTCTGCAGTTATTGTCATTGCCCTTTATACTTTCCCTAGGCAGAGCCTGGATCAAGGCAGACCAGAGCCATGAACACAATTCACTGGAGAAATCTATTTTCAGTAAATAAATGACTCCTGTAGTTGGGAGGTGAGGCTAAAATGGGTTTTGAAGACTGATTCAATGTTCTGAGAGTAACTCCAATAATCTGGTGAAGCTATCTTTATACAATGTAATCTCTTAGCTTTTGTGTAGGTCTTAGTCAGTCCCCAGACTTGGGCCTGCCTTCCCTATGCTCAAACCAACAAATATTTTAAGGCTCTTGTCTAGAATGAAGGGGCCAGTCTCCTTTGGCTAGTATACAGAGTGAAGCTAACTAGCCCTGCTGGAATTGAATCCACAACCCTCCTTAACACCACATTAGCAATTGGCCACAATGAATAACAAAGCATACAAAATGAGATACCGAGTTACATGACTATGGCCATTTTTCATCAGTATTTTAAAACTATATCAATCTTGCTGGTAAAACACATATAAGAGGCCCAGTTATATGAGAAAATCCTCAAGACCAATATTTCATTTGAAAATCTGTCAGAGGGGAAAATAAATACATAAATTTTATTTCAATAATCAGGCTTCAGATTTTGTCAGGTCTTTGAAAATTATGTATGTAAAAGATACAGCAGTGTTGAAAAGATAAAATGAGAACATTCTAATCTGGCCTCATAAGCCTAGGACTGTTGTTATGTGCTTTCTATGTGCTTTTTGGATACTGTTTGCATCAGCTACACATACCCCAACATTCAAATAAAATAAAATACCCAAATGTATTTTATTACTCTGAGGGCACCTCACTGAATGGCTGGTGTGGACACCTAACTAATAATGGCTGATGGCTTTCTCCAGGGGTTTAAAACCTGGGAGGCTTGATTTTTTCAGATGAGAATACAGTAGCTACTATATCCTCTAAGGCCCAAGTTTTCTGCTCTCTACAAAATGTAACTGGTTTGGGGAGAGACTCAGTTTTGAATCTGACATTTTCCACCTTTCTGTCCTGGATACAAGATGGTATAGTATGAAAAGTACTGGAAATTATTGGACTTAGACAACGCAAGTCTGAATGCCAGCTGTACTACTAACCAGATGTATAAAGTTAGACAGGTAACTTAATCCTAGTTTAATCTGTCCCAGGCTTGATGGGGAACTAATAACAAAACATATGTCAGAGCCCAAAGTTTCAAATAAATCTATCTACCTTTCTATCTCCCTACCTATATCTTACCCTAATTTCCTTTCTTCCCACTTTTTCTTTCAACTATTCCTGAGAACAAAGACTTTGGCTCTCACATTCAGTGTTATATCTGCAGACCTGGATGAATTAACTTCTAAGAGTTCAACATTATTATTGGTGACATTTTGGAAAACCTTAGAAAACTGAAGAGAATTTCATATAAAGATATATGTGCTACTTTCCCCCAACTACAGGCTGAAACTATAGGCTAAAAAACTATAGGCTGAGCACCAGAATAAATCTTAAGACTGGCTACTTAAACAGTTCATACTTGAGCACACCAATGGAGTGCTGTTATGTGATTACCAAAAATGCAAATGGGTGTTCTTACACTGTTACAGACCTTCTTTCCCTTTTCCTTTTGTAAAAAGAAAAGGTATTTTGCAGTCTCATCATGAATAAGAAGAAATTTGGCTTGCAAACTAATATATTTAGGTAGGTTATTTACCTATTAAATAATCATAAAGAAACATATGAAAGTTAGCCTAAGAAGGTGTCTAGTGGTACATCAAAGGTATTTCATGTCATAGTTTAGGAATAATTAGTGCTTTGGATGGGAGAATCTAGATTTAAAAAGTCTTAAAGAAGCAAACATAGACAGAACTAATAAAATAAATTACAATAGGAAGAAATATTTTTTAAAGCTTATACTTCACCACTTGAATATGACCCAAATGGGGAAGACTTGACTTTAGTGGTTCAAGTGGAAAGGTAAAACCAACCCTAGAAATTCTAGTTAAATGCAAACATAATAGGTGTCATTAGAGCTGCTCCATAGCCCATCAAGTCTTAAGCTGCATGTACAGACGGTCTAAAACAAGGAGAGCACTACAATTTAGCAAGAAGATGACAAAGGTGCTACAAACTGTGTTATAGGGGATGGGTGAGGGGATGAGGAATCTTCAGCCAAGAGAAGACAAGACTAGGATGGTGGGTCACAGAGGTGGGCATGACAGGTGCCCTCCAATATGTGAAGGGCCACAATGTGCAGAGGGTTTAACTTATTCCTGGCAGGCTTTAGAAGAGAAAGCAGGCTGAGAGTGCAGACTCTAGAAGGAAGCAAATTGGATACAATATAAGAAAAAAACACATATTTTCCCTCACATTTTAGAAAACATGGGACTCGAGCTCAGGAAAAAGGTCTTAAGGCAGAACGGAGAGAGAGGAAATGTGAAATTGGTTGGCTTTCCAGTTTCCTCCGCTACCAGAATTGTCACCCATATATCCTCTGGGTTTCTCTTCATCTGAGGTCCTCATCTCTTCCTAGTGACCCCCCTATAGAATGCTTCTCTTGCCCTGGAGCTTGCTGGCCAGCAAACAGAAGGGGGCACCCTGTACTCTCAGCTGTAGTGAGGACCAATCCAGACAGCCTTCAATCTCAGTTAAATACCTAGGGCTGGGTGGGATGTCAGCAGCCCAAGGACTTGGAAGGGGTCCTACTGTACATACTCTCCTCTGTCCCTTTTAGTCTCCACAGAGCTGACACCAAAAAACGCTGAATAAGTTGAGGAGATGAGAGGTAGGCAGAGAGAAAGGATTCAGATGCCATCTGACCTCTGAATTGCAGATGGAAGCTCGGGAAGCTTCCTAAGGCGCAGAGAAAAGTTACCCTGACCAGCAGCAATGGACAATTAAGGGGGGTGGTGAAATATAATATCTGGGTATTGAAGGGGCAGGGGCTCTCTTACAGTGCAGAAAGGGCTGTCCCCGGAGTAGCAAACTTTCTTATGAATGGATAGACACCCTCACTGCACCGTTTTCTCCCTGCTTCTCAGAAAACCACAGGCACACCCCTCTCAGTCTTCCAAGGCACTAGAGTTCAACACACACACACACATACACACACACACACACACACACACACACACACACACACACACACACA
>JAAGEH010000076.1:65964649-66087577 GCA_011751065.1 Lasiurus cinereus
CACACACACACACACACACACACACACACACACACACACACACACACCATGAGAGCAAAGTGGGCAGAGGATTGGTGCTCAGTCTTGCTGCGCTGGACCTAAGCAACTTGGCCTTTGTGTGTGGATCTGAGCTGGGTAGGGAGCACCCTCTCATCGCGGCGGGGTGCAACGCCTCCGATGAGTGTACGGCGCAGCGGGGTGCAGTGAGGGGAGGTCCGCCGGCCCCCACTCGTGTTCCGCGCGCCGCGCCACACCGCCCCGCACCGCCCGCACCGAGCGCCGGGCGCTGCACTGTTCACGGGGCCCACGGCCCGCAGCGCACTTGGCTGGGGCGAGAGGTGAGAGAGGTAGGCGGGCTGCCTTGTTGGCGTTGGCGCTCTGCAGTGCAGTGGAGTGTTAGCCCAGCTCCCTATATATGGTCCGCGATTAGCTCGCGCTGCCGAGCTGAGCCAGGGGCCCTGGAGGAGGAGGAAGAGCAGAGAAGAGCGCAGCAGCAACCAGCGCACGCAGAGCGGCTGCCGGGGACGCAGAAGCGCCGGAGGCTGGGGCAGCGCCGACGTCTCGGGAGCCATGGCCGAAGTGGGAGAAGGCGGCGAGGACGAGATCCAGTTCCTGCGGACTGTGAGTCTCCGTGGCCGGGCGAGGTGGCGGGCAGGTGGAGAGGAGCGCGGAGCCGGGCGTGGAGGGGCTGCGCTGCGCCGCGGTGCCCGGTGCCTGGCGCGTTCTCCGCACCCGTGGGCTGCAGAGGTGGACCAGCCACCCGCCCGCGTGGCCGCGAGGGGCTACGTGGGAAGAGGCTCTTTCTCCTGCCTGTCCCTTTCCCTCCTACCTCCATCCCCATCCCAGACCGCCACTTCCACCTCTACCGCTCTCCTGGCAACTTGCTACTTGACCTGAAACCTTGGGTGCCCAAACTTCCAGCCAGGTTGCCCTGACCCAGAGGATCAGAAGTGGAAGATCTCGCCCCAGAGTCGGCCCACTCTGTCACCCCTAATTCTGCACCCCAGCACCCTGCCTCGGAGGCGGCCCCGCGCACTGGAGAGCCTCGGAGGAACCTGCGGGGCAGGAGCGAGCCAGGGGATCCGAGCGCCAAAGCGGGCACAAACGCTCGGTCCCAGTCCTAGCGCTGTCCCTTGCACTTAAGCCCTAAGCCGGCAGCTGATACGGGGAGCGTTACTTGAAGAACCTTGGCTTCTGCTCCCGGCTCCTTGGAGCCCTGCAGGACAGGGAAACCCCGGTGTGTGGCTCAGCGTCACTCAGGTCCCCTCCCTGGCACCGGAGGGCGCTGCTCTGCCCCATATTTTAGGGGAAGTGGTGGGGGGCGTGAAAAGTGAGGGGTGTCTGTTGTAGCTACATCAACCTTGCCCTTTAGAAGTTAATGGAAAGACTTTCAAGGTGAATGACAACCAGGATGTGTGTATGTGGGGTGAGAGAGTGGAGGGGGATTGGGGTGCACTTCAGCTCTGATTTCAGCCAGGTGACCTTGAACAAATCAATTAATCCGCCCTTTTTAGCCTCTATTTCTTGGTGTAAAATGAGAAAATATAACTAGCATTTCGGAGTAGTAAGGATTAAATGAGATAATGACTGTCATAATGTTTTGTAAACTGTAAATTGCTCTGTAAGTGTTTGATCCTTTTAAATGTGTTGTGTAGCTCTGCGAAATTAGAAGAGTGACAATTACTCTATATTCCTCTCCCTCCTTTCTTTTTGTGTACCCTTCTGACCTGGTCTCTGAAATTCACAACTTAGCTCTTGTCCATCTTTTGGGCCATTCCTTCTTTTTCTTGAAGTGCATTCTTACAATTCCCTTTTTGTTTATCTTCCAAACATGGTTTCTCTATCAGGGCTGGGACTTGAGCCTCATTTGGGAGATAGAGTGGGACCCAGCACCCTTTTGATACTCAGAATTAGTCATCTGATCTGCAGACCCAGACCCCCTTCTCCTCCCTCACAGTGCACACAAGATGGGGCCTACAACTGCCCCTGTGCACGGCCCTTGGTTACAAAGCTGCCTGTTCTCTCAATGCCCTGTGGAGTTCCTAGGCTTACCTTCTACTAGGTGTATTGGATGGTGGCAGTTCAGGTACTCCCTGCCTTGTGCCCTCCTCAGTCTTTCATTTCTTCCGTTGATTATCAGCGATCTTCTTAGACATTATTGATTGAAAAATAAATCCCTTTTAACAAATAGGGTCAGTGTTGAATAGATGACTCAGAGGGTCAAGGCAAAATCCTAGTGATTTTCTTGAGATCCCAGTCCTACATGTTTCTCTTGTCCTCTGTGGCCACCTCCCTACTTTTCTTTTTTATGGGGCAGTGTGACTGTTAGGTATACTTACAACTAAGGTTTACTGCAGAGCAGTGGTTCTTCAGCTTTTATGTCTTGGGCATCTTGTTTCTTTTACTGGTAAAGCCCATCCATAGTCCCTGGGTTCCAGGACCTATGTTAAGGACCCCTGTTGCAGAGGGACCGCATATCAGTTATGGCTTCCAGAGAGAGCTAGAGGTAAGCATGGGGCGAGGGACTCCAAATGTGACATTACTGATTCTTTTTCTTCTAGTACTCACCTTAAGTATTTTCAGGTGTGTTCCTCAGTAACCTGTGAAGCTTAAATTCTTCATCTTTGGCTTATTGGAGGGAAATAGGCTCAGTTGACCAAAGTGAGGCACAGAGAAATCAAAAACTTGGCCATGGTTGTCCAGCAGGTTACTGATAATTGTCATTACACAGTGATAAATTAAATTCCCACTAGAGCCTGGCATTGAGCATTATTCTAGAGGTTAGAGTCTTGAAAATATACTGACAGGAAAGTGGCTGCTTTCAGAATTCTGACCCTCTCCTTCGGTAAACCAAATCATTTCTTTGAAACCAATCACCGTAAGTTTTGATCTGCATAAAATTTTGTCTCTATCTTGCTGCTCTTAGGGGTTCAGGAATGATCGGGCTGTGCCAGCACTGGAGTTTTCTCACTTTTTCATATGCCTTGGTTTGAGAAATTATTTCAGTTTGAACTCCCCCACCTACCTTTATCTTAGGGTTTCTTTCTTTCCCAAAACAAAATCTTTTAAAGCATTTTGATCATATGTCAGTCATGTAATGCCTCCTCACCATAACATTGTTCTGAACTAGAAGGTGGTTGATAAAATGATAAAATAGAAATAGTTCCTATTTTTGAAAGCCAGGAACTTTACAGGTTTGCCATTCCAGCAGAGGTTTTTAAACCTGTTAAAAATAAATAGACCATAGCATAGCATTATGTCGAGGATCCTCATCAGATTGGTGGTTATGATGTTCTGCTTATTATAACAGTGACAGACATGAAAGCAGCGAGACCTATCGATGGTATGAAATAGGCCAGGGTCACTGTAGCCATGACTATCACGCATGGGTAGTGGGGCCTTAGATACTTGCTTCACCTTGTTGCATCCTTTGATACTTTTGAAGCCCACCCCCTCCCAGGCAGCAGGCAGGCTCTACATAGGGGTTTGGAAGTGGGAGCAAATGATATTAAGCAAATGCTCCTGTACCCCAAAGCTGAAAACTGCTGTGCAAAACTACACATCCTCCTCTGGTCTCTGAAGTCACTGGCAGACATTCAAGTCAGTGAGAAAGAGTCAGCCAGACAAATAGACCTAAGAATTTTACTTAAGGCTAAAATTTTCCTCGCACCGCTGCTGGCCGTGGCATCAACCTCCCTTCTAACTGCTCTTCTGACGTAGCCAGTGTCACTGACATGGCTTTGAAGCTGCTCAGTGGCAGATAAACCTGCCAGCCGCTGATCTGAAAGCAAGAAGTTACGGTTAGAAGAGTGACAATTACTCTATCTCCAGACAGTTGGTGGAGCTGGCACCGCGTCATGCTTCGGGAGAGCCAGAGATGTTTTCTCCTCCCAGCATTCTCCCTTCGACTATAGTGTCCATTTAGAAAGAAAGGAAGAAAAGCCTCTAAGCTTTAAAATACCACAGCTTTCTCTTTTCAAATGCCTCTCCACCACAAAGTTCATTGAAACAGGACTAAGTAGACATTCGTTTCTATTCATTTCCTATTAAAGATCGGTTTTTAGCCCTCCTTGTAGAAAATTGTCCTCCTTTATCTAAATTTGCTACTCTCAAGGAACAAGAGAAGGCACCAGGCTGAGAATCGAGACCAATGCCATCGTCTTAGGTTCTGCCCTGCAGTGTGAGCAGAACAAATCCCTGCATCTGAGCTGCAGCACTAATGTGAGCGCACGTCCTTCCAGAGCAGGCTGTCCCAGGTTGGGATAACAGTGAGCGTTCACTTGGTGGTTTATAGATTACTGATTGCTTCTTCCCTCAGTGGAGTCTGTTTACGTAACAGCTGTATGATGCCTGTGTCATGCTTTTGATAGCTTTTCCTCGAGGAGGCAGGGGGAGGGGGTGCACATGAATGACTTCTTTCTTCAGGCACAGCACCTCAGGCTGACACTGAGCAGTAATGGACGGAGTGCTGGAAGGAGGTCCATATATCACAGTGTATAATTTTGGAGAGCTGTTGGGCTGAATTAGTTTGATAGTTAAAATGAGAAAACTCCTCATTTCCATACACTGAGCCTCCCAATGTCACGTCCCGCCTTTCTCAGGTTCTTTCTCTTGCCTTCAGAGAGCTCATCTTAATAAAAACCATATCAGAGCAGCTGACAAATATCCCCTCCTTTGTCAGGAAGATGACCCTGTGGCTGTGAGAGGGAAGAAAGATCCTTCTCACAAAGGAATTAACTTGCATTAGAAAGCTGCATCAGTACCTCAAAGGCACTGAAGGTCCATGGCCAGAGTTGTCCTAAAGGCTTTTAAGCTTCTGAGCTACTGGGGAAGAGGTGATTGTGACAGTGAACTTGGAAATATTTGGAATGTGTTGTAGTGTAAGAGTGGGACCATGGACAGGCCTGTAGTTGAAGTAAGTATGTTTGATGTCTGTAGATCTTTTTTTTTTTTAATGCTAATATGACCCAGCCAGTGTGGCTCAATAGTTGAGTGTCAACCTATGAACCAAGAGGTCAGGGTTCAATTTCCAGCCAGGACACATGCTCATGTTGTAGGCTCTATCCTCAGTAGCAATCGATGATTCTCTCTCATCATTGATGTTTCTATATCTCTCTCCCTCTCCCTCCTTTGCTGAAATCAATAAAAATATATTTAAAAATGAAATGCTAAGCAGAATGAAGACACTTCAGGGAAATACATTTTAAAAAACAATTCTTTACTCTTTTTTCAATATTGATTTAGAAAGGAAAATATTTCTTAGCTTTCTTAGAGTTGATCTGAAGATAAAAAATGTTGAAGAAGAAAGATTTTATTTGGAGAGCAAAATACTCTGATGATTATTTTTGAAGGACTTGTATTTAAATGGGTCTTTATTATATTTGTGTTCATTTGCTTTTTTGTTTGTTTTGTGATTGTCTGTTTTTACTTGTTCTTGGAAATGACATTTTATTTCATAATTTAATTATTCCTTTACCTTACTACTAATACATTTGGCACCCTCCTAGTGAATTAAGAATTACCAATCTCTTGTGTAGGCCAAGGAAATCCATGTCTTCAGATACCAATACTTTTTAGTTCATTTCCCATAATTTCACACCCATATACATCCTAAATTAGCTCTATCATTAAGGTACCCTTAATACAAGATTTACCTAGCGGGGTGGAATGATGTAATTTAAAATTGCACTTAGAGGCAGGAATTTTTCTTTCTAGACCTAGTTCACTGTGACCTTGGACGAGTGACTTAAGGAAATTGAGGTTTCATTTGCCTCACTGTATGGAATAGAACCTGCTTTGACAACTTCACAGAAGTATGGGGAGAGGCAATGGTCATTTCAATAATACCCCCAAAGAGTGGAGAAGGTATGTTTTGTAGGATATTATCTTTGTGTTTCTCCTGAAATAACCCTACTATGACTGGATCTTGTTAAAACAGAGCTACATTTCTCCACTCTCATATATTTTCTGGTACAGGTCCTCCCTTTCATCTTAGAGTCATTACATCGTCTCCAGTATTGGTCTAGCCCCAGTATATCTATCTGAGAAATTACTTGACTAAAGCAGTTGGCCACTTTTCTCAAGTGATTTGACTAAAACACTTGATGGAGAAGGTAAATCAGTTTGTGCAATATTCTTCATGAGGCCATGTAGGCTTCTTGGATTCAGAAACAGAGCATTCAGTTATTTTTGTCTTCTTAGAAAATAACCTGAATAATTATTTCCCATAGGACCACCTTTTCTTATTGAATCCCATATCTCTTTCTTTCAAAGCTATCCCTCCCAATGCCTCCTTTCCACTTCTTTTATGAGCCCATTCTTCCTTTTCTCTAGAGATATGGGACCAGCTTTACTGTAAACCAGCCCTGCTTTTCCTCCCAGGGATTTTGCTCCTTCTGTTATGCCTGTTTAGGAAGTTGGGGCCTCTGAAAAGTTCCTGTTGGCTGCACCTGGATGAAGCAGATGCTTTTGTGGTGGGAACCCAGCCAATGCTGCTTTTGCCGTGCACTACTTCTGCCCAGCAAGCCAAGTCCCATCTTTAGGGCTTCAAACTAGTGTCCTCTCAACCATCCTCTTGTTTGGACATCAGTGGGATATTTTAAGGACAAAGACATTTCCAGCCACTGCAGTTTCTCTTGCCCCAGTGAGTTTTGCCATCATAGCATCTCTTCAGTTCAGAGCAAGGAAAGAGAAAGTGCTGGCACCTTAGCCCTAATCCTACTACAGGGATGGGCCTTGTGAGGTACCAAGATTATTTTTCCCCTGCTTATGTCATTTCTGATTGTTAGAAACCAAAATTCAGATCAGCTCTGAGACTGATGATGCAATATTCAAAAACAAAAGAGCTGTGCCTCCTCTCCTCACATGCTGTTCCTCCTGTCTCTAGCTCAGGGCACATTGCTGACTCTGCAGGACTATGCTGGGCTCTTTTCCTTTTAGGTGGGACACAGCCTTACAAGTAGGAGACTCTGAAGCACCACACCCCTTTTATTTGTGTGTGTGTGTATTGTTTTTCATCCACCTTCTACCTTCTTAGACAGCAAACTCCTCATTGATTTCAGGTCTTATATCTATTTAAGGAGATCATAGTTTTATTGGACTCGGTGCCCCAAAAGAGGCCATCTCATGAGCCATCCTTTTAGGATGACATCTGCTTGCTGTTGTTACTTTAAGAGTACAATGGAGACCGGAGAGAGTTCTGGAGATAGAGCTGTTGCCGCCTGTGTAGAATCTTACTAGCCATCAACAATTTCTCCACCGAGTTCAATTTACATGTTAATCTATGCTATGGAACTGACCAGGAATGAGCAAGGCAGCATAGCTTTAAGGAAAATGTAAGAATAAAAATGTGGGTGGTATCAATTCAGTGTGACACATGTACAGAGGCTGTCTTTCTCCTTGGTCTTCCTATGAGATAAAACACCGACTTAAGAAATTCCTTCTATCAAAATACTGAGATGCAAAGTTGTTACCTCAGCAGGTACCATTAGTGATTAGCATCATTAACAGCTGAGCAGAACCAATTCCTGAAAGAATATGAATTGAATTGGGGAAAGATAAGAGCACTTCGGAATACTATCACGAGGGGCAAACCTAAGTGAGCACTGCACTGGTTCTTGGAGAACCCTGAGTGGGCAGAAGGAGCATCAGGGCAGAGCAGTCTAGGTTCTGGGGGTGGTGCCACAGCGACTGCATCTGTACCTGCTTATTATCTTTGATCAGAGGAGAGGAAGCCTTGAGCTACACAGGAGAAGGTGGCCAACCTCATGGTAGCCACTGGGAAGAACACTATTTGCAGCCAGGACTGGTGCTCATAAATACTTCATTTTAGATAATTCAGAATCAGAGACAACAATCAGAAAAAGAAAGTCTCAGATTTTTATAAGATGAGGTATTCTACATCAAAGTGAGAACTAAGGCATAGACTTCCTGAAGTAGAAAAGTGTTTGAACAGCAAAATTCCACTATTAGCTATCATATTTGCTGATGTGTTATTCATCATATCCCAAGAAAATGATCCAGAGTCCCTGAAACCAACTTAGCACAGTTCCTACAGCAAAAAGAAAGAATACCAAGAAGACCTGCATACCTCCCAATGCAGCAAATAGGAAAGGATCTTATTGGAAGGTACAGGCTTCTCAACAGACCAGTGACAGAGCCTAGCATTTACTCTCCAATAATTTCATAGTTGAGTTCTTTAATGGGCCTGAGCAGAGAGAGCTAAAGCAAGAAATGAAAAGTTCTCCATCCACAGTGTAAGAAGTATTGATTAGAACTGTAGTACTCTAAGCCATGATCAAGTCCAGACTGTAAATAATGCTAGGGCAGTCAGAGAGATCCAGTTGATCTCAACTCCATATTAGACCAAAGGCTGAATCCAAGAGATCATGTCAAAATAAGGCAGATGCTCCTGGAGGGGGGTGAGCCCCTCATCACCCCCTTTATTGTTATTATTCAGGATATGTGACTGTTGTTTGTAACCTTAGCAGTGGTTCCCCATCAAGTCATCCTCTCTTCTGTCCTGGAAGTCTAGAAAAGAAGCGTCCAAGGATAAGACATAGTGATGTCTTGAACAAATCTCATTTATTTGTAAGAGGATTTTAGGATGAAAAACGTAACAGGAAACATACCAGTCAAGTGGGTAAAACTCAGAGCCAAAGCGTTTGCTCTATTTGGTGGCATTTCTACTACCAGATACCTGCAGAGTTGTCTGACCTTCTCTGGGTTTTAGTTCATCCATTTATAAATCATGTAATGGTGATTATATATCAGAGATGACTCAAAAATAGTAGTGAAGGGACTCCAAGTTTCTTCTAAGAGAACTAGGTGTGTATACAGTATAGGGAGAGAGTAGCTTGGAATAAAGGTTATTTATTGCCAGATTGCCTGAAAGGCTCCTATCACTCAGAAGCATGAATCATAGATTATAAACTCTAGGGACACAGAGATGTTAATTTCAGTGGACTTCAAATCATTAGGTACATTTAGGTCAGAGCTCACAAACTTAAAAATGTTGAATCCAGACAGGTAACTAAATGTATGAATAGGCCTTCTCCTTAAACCTCCCCCGCCACCTTTTTCTTTTTCTTTCTTTTCTTTTCTTTCTTTTTTTTTTTTTTACAAAGAAAGGTGGGCCTGATCTACAAATTCATTCAAATAACAAAATTCTTAAACACTGCTGGCCAAGCAAAACACATCTGCAGCAGGATTGTGAGCTGCGTGCCAGTTTGCAGCTTTGGATGAAACCTCAGATTCAGAGCAAATGTGCTCCCTAGAATGCATGAATATTTTTATGAGTAGGATCAGGCTCACCATCAATGTCCTTGGATGAAAATTTCAACGTAAATGACAATGTGTCATTAATCACAGTGTATAAGAGAAAGATGGGCAGGGAGAAGTAAAATGGGGTTTAATAAATGATAGACTTGATCCTCAAAATAAATTCTGATTGTGCTAGCTTTTTAAATACCCTTTAAAATTGTCACAAGGATATAGATATCATGAAATTTAGAGTAAGTAGGGTATCTATTCAACATTTACTGACCAACATCCTAATGCCTGGCTCTGAATAAGTCATGGGGAGAATTATATAGGTGAACAAGATACCTTAACATCCCATGCCTCCCTCAGCTGAGTGTCAAGAGGGAACTCAGTCTCCTTTTAAGGCAGCTAGGATATCAGTCACTTCACATGAATTTACAACAATTAATTTAAAATTTTCATACTTCTATAGTACAAAATGTTCTTACTAAAATGTGTGACCTTGGAGACATTTCTTAATGTCTGTGCCTTTTCCCTCATGTGTTAAATGAGAGTAATAGTATTGCCTGTCTCAAAGGGTGGTTGTGAGGATTAAATGAATTAATCCATATAAAGTGCTTGGAAGAGTGCCCAACATATAGTAAGTCCTCAATAAATATGTATTAGCTATTAATATTCTCTCAACAAACAGTGTAAGCATTGACATTACCACAAATGTCATTGCACATTCATTTTATAGTTGAGAAGTACAAAGGGATGATACCCTATAGCTATTCTGTGATCTTGATTCCTGGCATCCTGCTGAACTATAATGAGACTAGGCTCTGTGGGTGGACAGGTGTCTGGAGTAGACATGGCCTCAAGAACACATATTGATAGGCAATTCTCAGAAGGCTTATGTTGTAAGGCTTCTTAATGTAAACGCTGATTGGCTTTTCCTCGAACAATTTTTGATTACTCACATTAAGGGATCGACAACATGATTTAGAGAATCCTAAATACAAGCAACTCATTGTCCTTGGTATGGGAGATTTCTTTTCAACTGTGTTTTAAATCTGGAAACACCTTCCTGGGAATTTGCTATATTTTCAGCAACACAAGGTGATCCCACTGTAAAGGTCTAGCTCTACACCTTCTCTGGTCTGTTCTTGTGTCTGCGGATATGAAGCATGAACCTAATGGAAAGTTCCATTCTTGTTACATATTTAGTATCCTTTCCTCTGTGGGTCCTGCTGCTGGGCAGTGGCCCAAGCCTCTGAGTCTCACACCCTCCTCTCTCAAACACTATTCTCATTTTGCCCCTCTCTGATATCCATGGAATTAAGTTGGATGATGTTGGCTATTTAGTAACTCTTAAGAATTTTCCTCTCCCTGGATGAGAGTAAATATTTACCTAGTTAAACATTTAAGAATGACAGGCATACAAGGAGTCTAGGTATACCTTATTTTTTTATTAAGTCGCATCACTCAAATTAGCTCTTCATTTTCTCTCATAAAGCATGTCTCAATCACTGAAAGCTAAATTGAGCTAAGTATATAGGAAATTTCATTTAAAAGTTCAAGTGAGATTTCCCTAAATGACACAGAATGGGTAGGCTTTTGATTTCTTTAAAAAACAATAGAAAGAGGTTTTTTTGGTGCTAAATCTGTATATTTCACTAATTAGCAATATATTCCACCATTTTAGTTATGGATAGAGAACTAAACTATATAGTTGAGCTATTTTATCTATTCCAGACTCAGTTTTCTAATCTATAGAATCATAACTAATTCACTGGGAAAGGTCAGGCTGAAACAATTGGGCCCCAAGATTCTCCAGAACAAGGCCCTGTTTTATTACTATTAACTACCTCCTTCACCAACATCTGATAATGTCTGGCCTAAGAATGTCCTCTGAGAGCATGCTTTATAAACTATAAAATACTGTTGAGTGTCGCACATGCATGTCAGAACCTGGGCAATAGTGAAGCCCTTACCTCCCCTGCATTGTCCTCATCCATAGGTGTATGATTTTTGTCCAGTTTCTCCCTGCACCCCCCTCACCCCTTTCCCCTGAGAATTGTCAGTCCACTTCCTTTCTATGCCCCTAATTCTATTATATTCACCAGTTTATTCTGTTCATCAGATTTTTTTCACTTGATTTTTAGATTCACTTGTTAATAACTGTGGTTTTGAACTCTATATCCAGTTGTTTGTTTTCCTCCATTTCTTTAGTTTGTGATCTGTTCCTTTGTCTCTGCATTTTTGTCTCCCTGAGTTGGTAGAGTAGCTTTGTGTGCTTGGTGTCCTATATGGCTCAGTAGCTCCGCCTCCCCAGTTACATGAGGTGGACTGTCTTGGTGCACCTCTTTGTGGACTGTGTGTACAGCCTTGTTGTAGTTAAGTCTTGATTGTTGTTGGTATCACTGGGGGGAATTGATCTCCAAGCCAATTGGTTGTGAGGATCAGCTGTGTCAATGCCGGGAGAACTTCTGTGCTGAACTCAGTCCGCCTTAAGACTTGCAAGACTGCAAAAGCCTCTGTGCTCGGCTTGGATGGGGTGGAGTCTCAGGGCGAGGCAGATAGCCTTGGCTTCCCATCAGCCCCTGGTCTCAGTGTCCCTTGGTAATCACTGCAGCCCTCACTGTGCACAGGTGTGAGCACCTCCAGATCTCTGCCTTTCCAGCTCCCCTGAGTTTCCGTGGGCGTAGGAGACCCGTATGAGTCTGGGTCCCCAGATTTTCACCCGAAATTGGGGTTTAGTGCTGTCTGACCTGGATATCAGTGCAGTTGAGAGCTTCTGTCTTCCTCCTAATGAAGAAAGCCAGTTGCACAATTAGCAGTCATCCCTCTGTGTGCACACTTTCACGTGCACCTTCCGACCTCTGTCTTTTGCAGCTCCCCTAAGTTTCCCTGCACTCCTCCCTTTTCACAACTGTCCAGACTCCCCTGTATGAGTTTCATCCAGAACTGGGGTTCAGTGCAGTCAGAAGGGGGTTCAATGCAGTCAGGAGTTTCCATCTCCCTCCCACTAGAGGAGGCCATCCAGGCACTCTGCCCCCTCCTCTCCATGCGCACGTTTCTGTACCTCAGCTTTTTGCAGCTCCTCTGAGTCTCCATAAGCCCCTCTCTTTCTTTCTAATTGTAGAATTTCCACTCAGTCAGCTTTTCTGTGGTTTTGGATGTCTGTTCTGTCTTTTAGTTGTAGTTTTGAAATTGTCATGCAAGGCAGCAGTTTAGGTGTTCACCTATGCCTCCATTTTGGTTTCTCTGAGCTCATTATTTTAATCAAATTAAATTTAGATTAAAGTTATTCTAACATTAATTTTTGTACATAAATATTTTATTGGATCATAATCAGGCATAATTGTATAAATTCATAAAATAACTATTAGTATAAATTTTGCCTAGCCAGACTAGATTTTTTTCTCTATTGAATATCTTAGTTCTTTTCTATTGTAAACCTTAAACTTGAAGATTTCTCTGGAACCACATATTATTTTCAGATCACCATAATCATTGTCATCAGTGTCAATATCATTATTACATGTGGTCTCCATTAAGAGAGTAGTTGAGATTTTCAGGTAAGACAGACATGGATTTGAATTCTGAATTCATCATTTGCAAGGTATTTACAAGCTATCCGACCTGACAGTTTCCTCAGCTCTAAAATAGGGATATTAACAACATTTCTCGTGACTATTGAGATATTAAGTATGATAATGTTTGTAGAACTATAATGAACATAGCATCTGACTTATCTATGTGTATTTTCTCTTCTGTGCTACAATATTTGATTTGATATAATTCTCATCTTGATGGTAAAGCCTACACCCTAGAAGCTGGGGATTCCCCTAGGCAGGCCCCTAGCACCCATGCTCAGACCAGGTTCCTACAGTCATCTGGGATCCTAAAGCAGCTGCTCTTCAAATGTTGGGAAACCTTTACGGGGAGGAGAGTAGAAGATTTACTTAAAGTGTTTATTTACTATAATTTCTAATTCAACTAATTGGGAAAAACTTAAACAGCTCTCCCACCTGCTCCCTGGAAAACTTAGCCAAATGCAAACTTGTGGATGTGCATGTGTTTGTGCTTGATTTTCTGAACCCATTAAGGTTGCAGCCCAGAATCACACTTTTAATGAACAACAAGAACCTATGCCTGACTGGCAGCTGTTTGTAGGTGATGACAAGTACGTTGATTGATCCTAGGGCTTTGCTCTGGTCTCTGACTGTGCTGAGTGCATTTCTTCACTCATGTCTATGTCCTGGTGAACGCATATAAGAAGGCAAATATCCCATAAAGCCAGAAGAGGCTTCTAAAACTAAACTCCAAATATCAAAAGAAAATTAAAAAGTAGGTTTATTGAGGTTTTAGAGTAAAAGAGACCTAGGTTTAACCTCGCTCTGGCCCCATGTTTGATATAGTATGTTTTTAAAAAGGATGTGAGCCCTTTGCCCCAGACTTGTCTCTCATCCTATGACAAGGTGCTTGGAATTCCTGCTATTCAAGATACTCTTTTGGATTAAAGTATTTATCTCCAAGGCAAATGTATTGTCTAAGGGTAAAAAAGTGGGTTTGGATGTTGCTATACTTTTTCTTAGATTGTTAGATTGTGTAGGAATAATATCTTGATCTGGTGATATGGCTGTTGAGGTTGAAAGATAAGGAATGGTCACTAGGCACTGGCAGGTTTAATTCTGTAGCAGTTTATGTAGATCTCCTATCCTAGACTCTCGCTTCCAGTAATTACAGGCTGTTGTTGTTCCTTGTGATTAAACCCCTATCCCAGTGGTCGGCAAATTCATTAGTCAACAGAGCCACAGTTTACCGACCACTGTTCTAGAGAAACAGGAGCAAGAGGTGCTACATTTTTAAAAAGGCATCTAAAGGATGATGATCAAGGAGTGAAGAGGCCAAGCATCACTGATTTCATCACTAATTTCATAATTTTTATGTCTATCTTATTTTGTAGATGCTAGTATCTTAGATGAAACTCAATAATAGGTTTCTATTAATAGAGGAGTGATTCTAATGTTAAATGTCTCTTTCTGATGCCTACTTTTCTTCACCCTTGCCACTTATCAACATCTAAAATAACATACTATATATTATATTAACATATCCTGTTTGTGTCTCATGGGCAGAATTTTGTCTTTGTCTTCTTTGCTAAATTCTTAGAACTAAGAATTGTGCCTGGTACATGGTAGGTCTCCAAAAATACTTGAATGAATGAATAAATCCCTTTATTCCTACCTCACTGAGTTATTTCTGCCTAAGTTTCTCTCTCTGTGCCCTATGGTTGGTGAGACTGATGTAAGTGCTACCATGAAGATAAAAACCTAACATATCATGATGTCACTCAGACTTGGAATATGGGGACTAATATCTTAGTTTCTAACCTCAATGACTTATATAAAGTCAGCTTGTGAAAACAGAAATGAAGATGGCTGTGCCATCACATATATGTGTGCCCAACTCTCACTAGTTGAATGGCTTTTGATATTTTTGTAGTTTTGTGTTTCTAGGTGTTTGCAAACTGATGCTTTTTTAAAGAAATGTTTATTATTTACTTTGGAAAGGATTTCTGTGTGCTTTTCAAATATCTAATCTGTACTATACACAAACCAGAAACCACTTTAGATGGCTCCTTTATTTCCATGGGGTTCTTCAGTGCTGTAGACAGCAGACACCAGCATCCTCCACTGGCATGTGACCATGTAGGCTTGGAGAAAAACTTAGCCTTCACTCCTAGCTATAGATAAAAAGAAGCCATTTTATTAATAGTTTGTTATTGAATCATTCAGGATTGATTTTTATTTGACTTTGAAATACACTTTATTATTTTCATGTTGCTTAGCTTATTTCTACTTCTATATTATCTCTGTTTCGCCCTAACTCTGGTTCCTCTTTAAGACCTACAGGTTCTACTGAACCGTCTTCTGAGATTTCTTCCTGAATAGACTATGATGAGCTTTCTGTCTCTTTCTTATATGAGCCAATTGAGGTATTTTTTTTCTTAATGTCTATTGACCTAGATAATAACTAATACCTTTATAAAAGGATTGTAAGACATTTATGATTATGATTATTACATTTATGATTTATTTTTATGTTATGAAAAAAGGTAAAGGCCTTGGCAATCCTCTGTTAATTTTTGTGTAGGAAAGCTGAGATGCTATGTGTTATTTGTCTATACAGCCATCTAGCTAGCAAGCATTTGTTGAATATGTACTATGTGAAAGGCATGTACTAGGGACCAGAGATTTAAATGAGCAAAATATATAATCTTATTTCCATGTATCTTAAATTATATATGTAGTAGGAGATTTAGACTATTTAAATAACTAACAATGAGTTGGGATAAAAATATGATAAATAAAGGTAAAAGTTATGCACTCTAGAAGGAATAGTTAGTCAGGGAAAGCTTGAAGAGAGGGATTATTTTAACTGGGTGGATTCTATAATATGTTGGTCAATGGAAAATGGACTTAAAAGTACATTTCAGGCAGAAGGATCATTATAAAGTAAAACCCAGTGGTGTGAAAATATATGACATGTTCAGGAAACTATAAAGACTAGAGTATAAGTGGTACATGGAAGACTATTGGGAGATGAGGTTGGAAAATTATTTGGGGAGCAAATCAAGATGATTTGGCCTTTACCTATTAGGTAATGGAGAACTCTGTAATATAAATATAATTAATTCTAAAGATTTCAAAAGATATGCTTACGTTAAGTCAGTATGAATGGTTTTGGTAAAGTAGAATATAGAGATACTAGAGGCCTGCATTGGGGGAAGGGGATCCCTTAGCCCAGCCTGCACTCTTTCCAATCTGGGACCCCTGGAGGGATGTCCAACTGCCCATTTAGGCCTGATCCTTTCACAATCCAGGACTGCTGGCTCCCAACTGCTTGTCTGCCTGCCTTCCTGATTGCTCCTAACTGCTTCTGCCTGCCAGTCTGATAACCCTCAAACACTCCCCTGACAGACTGATTGATGCCTAACTGCTACCCTGCCAGCCTTTTTGCCCCTAACTGTCCTCCCCTGCAGGTCTGGTCACCCCTAACTGCCCTCCATGGAGGCCTAGTCCCCCCCAACTGCTTTCCCCTGCAGGCTTAGGTTCTCCCCCACTGCCCCAACTGCCCTTCCCTACAGGCCTAGCACCCCCAACTTCCCTCCTCTGCCAGCTTGGTCACCCCCAACTGCCTTCCCTTGCTGGCCTGATCGCCCACAACTGCCCTCTCTTGCAGAACTGGTCCCTCCCAACTGCTCTCCCCTGCTGGCCATCTTGTGGCAGCCATTTTATGTCCACATGGGAACAGCCATCTTTAACCAAATGGGGGGAGCCATCTTGTATATTGGACTGGTGGTCAATTTGCATATTACTCTTTTATTAGATAGGGTAGATTATGTAAGGGTGATTTTTTAAAAATAGTTTTTGTTTTTTTTTTCAAATCCTAGTTGGATATCTGATGCTTTGAGAATCTGGTTGGCCCTTTAAGGACAAATATAGATCACTTAAGCAAGTGGATCTGTAAAGACTGGACTTGAGAGGTCTGGGATGATTAGCAAGAGAGAACATCCCCTGACAAGGAACTGGCCTTCTGGAGTGGAAATGAAAGAAGAGTCTCATGTTGCACCATTGTAAACTAGTTCTTCATGGAGTGGGAACTACTCTATACTACAGAAGATGTTTCACTTTGGCTCAGGCCAAGGGGGTTGAGATGACAGAAAAAGAAGTAGATACTTCAAACACATCTAGAAAATAGAAACTGGTTAGTCCTGATGGATTATAGTCCTATTAAAGGCCTTATTGAGGACTCTGGCTGTTAAGTACCAGCAGTGTCCTTCATACCTTAGGTTGTTAAACTCGGGCTCTTGCACTCCTGCAATCCTAGCCCATGGAGTGCACAGCCCTCTAAAGCCATTAGGGATGGCATTTTGCAACCCTTTCTTGAATAGACTTCATATACTCTGGCTCTTGCCTTTTGGTGACCTATGATTTAGTCATGGAAAAATAGATAAAAATTCAAAACAAATTCGAATTGTTTGCTTAACATTTTGCTAAAAGTCTAGTGAGTAATATGACTGGAAAGTAATTGTTAATTATTGTCTGCACTAAATAATCTGGTACTTGATTACATTGCACAAACTTTGTTTCATGGTAGAGAAATCTTCTTTTCTCCGTAAGACTCTTTTCCATGAAGTTTAAAAGGAATGTATCCGAGGTTAAGTCAGAGACTGAATTTTTATTGTTGTTTCTGATGTATCCCCAATGGCCAACATAACATAGCCTATGGCATTTGCTGAATAAACATTTATAGAACAAACTAATAAAATAAAATAGAGAAAACATAAGTTTATTTGAAATCTGATACCTCATGTTCCAGCTAAGCTCTACTTCTAAGTCCACCTAGGAGGAATTATTGATTCCCTTGTGTGGGTTGTTATCACAGCTCTGCTCACAAACAACCTTATCTTTCTGTGCTTTCTTTCCACATTTAGCATTGTTCCCTTGTAAAAGTGCTAATCAAGAGGGCCATTCATCACAGCTTCCTTCTTTTACCTAGTTTTCCCAGTATCCCTGCTCAGATTCCTCTCTTCAGGTCATAGGTCCTGTGTTACATCTTCACATGAACCCCGTCTCTATTTCTAACCTACAGGGAACCATTAGGGTGAATGCTTCAGATATATTTGCTTTCACCAAAGCCTCATTATAGTTTGGGGACATTACATCTATGCAGTGATGATTCACATATTCCCCATGTTTTAGTTAAGATTGATCTGTAGCCTTCCTTTCTAAAAGTTACAATGGGTATAATTATTGTCTTACTTAGACTTTGGGTCCTGGATCTAATATTGCCAGTGAAATGTTTGAATCATTTTGCAGTATTTTAATAAACCCAGACACACACTCATTCAGATGTGTGTATACCTGTAAGACTACTTTCTTTTTCCTCCTTTTTTTCCTGCATATGTTTTCCTTTATCTCTTGTTCACTTGCTTTTACATTATGTTTTCTCTCTTTTTTCCTTGTCATCAGCTGCCTCTCTATTTCCTCATTTCTAGCTCTCTTTTTCCTAGTCTTGTCTGAATACATAAGCATAAGTACAAGTAAAGTGTAGCTCTGGAATAATAATGTAGGCCAGTGGTTGGCAAACCCATTAGTCAACAGAGCCAAATATCAACAGTACAACAACTGAAATTTCTTTTGAGAGTTAATTTTTAAAATATATTTTATTGATTTTTTTTTTACAGAGAGAAAGGAAGAAGAATAGAGAATTAGAAACATTGATGAGAGAGAAACATCAATCAGCTGCCTCCGGAACACCTCTTACTGGGGATGTGCCCGCAACCAAGGTACATGCCCTTGACTGGAATCGAACCTGGGACCTTTCAGTCCTCAGGCCGATGCTCTGCCCACTGAGCCAAACCAGTCAGAGCGAGAGCCAAATTTTTTAAACTTAAACTTCTTCTAATGCCACTTTTTCAAAATAGACTTGCCCAGGCCGTGATATTTTGTGGAAGAGCCACACTCTAGGGGCCAAAGAGCCGCACTTGGCTCGCAAGCTGCAGTTTGCCTACCACGATGTAGACCATCAGGGCTCCAACTAAAGGAGATGTAAGGTCAGAGCAACAAACTAAAGGAGATGTAAGGTCAGAGCAATAGCAGCTATTCCTTGCTTACTGGCCTTCCGTAGTTATCCAGCACATCTGGTCTGCAAGCCTAGAAACTGTCTCCTGCCTCCTACTCTTTCCCAAGCCCATTGCCTCCCCCTGGACTTAGAGAAGGTTTTTAGATCATGTATCAAGCACGAGTGCTAATGATTTCCCCCCCCTCCCTATACTTTATATATAGGTAAGAGCTGGTAGGTAGTTCTAAGCTGGATTTCCATAGTGTGTCAGCATCAGATACTTAACTTTGTCTCTTAAAAAAACTAAAAATGTTATGTCCCTAGGGACATTACTTCCTAAGGGACCTGGGTGATGGTAATAAAAGTTCCAAAAGATTTATATAAAAATGAGCAAGCCAGGCTTCATATTTACCAGGAGAAATTACTTACAGGGTTTTTAAAAGTTCATTAAACTGATGAGTGAAGAATTGATGGTGACAGATGGAAACATGTACCTAAAAGGATATTGGTATCATGCTTACTCATTTTAGTGTGTGGAGAGGTGTTCTACTAGGGTGCATTTTGGTCAGAAGAATTGGAGCACATATTATATATTTGAAGCTGGAGCCAAGCTAGTAAATGCTTAATCTCTAGTTTTCAAAATTCTCATTATGTATTTTAGCATCAAACCCTTTTGCTACAATCAGGCAAATGGTAGTATATTTTTTACTCAATGTCTGACCACAGGACTGGTTTCTTCCCAGCATGAGCAGCCCAGAATTACAGGAAACTCCAGAGTTTGTTGCACAGAGAGATGTTTGTGGTTATATAACACCAAGAAGGAGCTATTTTGCAGAATCTAAGAAATGGAGCCAAAAGTTGGGAGTTAGGAAGGCAATAGTTGCTAAATCAAGATGGCAGTGCAAAGGATCACAAGGAAGTGATCCTGTGTCTAAAGACAAAAACCCTGAGTGTCCCTCAAAACCATGTGCTTGTATAGGCTTGAGGCATTCTGGGCAGAAGCCAGGGTGGTCAGTTTTTGTGTTACATTTTATGGAGTCACCATCTGAACAAATAATCTCATGAGTAATATCTGAAGATGATTCTTGTTGACTTCATTTCAGGGTAATATTTCTTTGTCCCCAATATATCCTTTATTGGCTATTGTCTTTCATGTACCAATCAAACCTACCTAAACTTCTTCCTCGTGTTTTCTAATCATTCCCATAAACAAACTGATACTAAGTAAAGTGAAAAGAGTAGTTTCTTTGTTTTTGTTTTCTCTATCCTTGAATCTCCTTTTATGAAATAATCTTACAGGAACAGTTGCCAGAATGCCATTTTTTGATCCCCAGTGTGCCTCCCACTGGCTAACTGTATCTTCTTACACACACCCTGGAGGGTGCTGCTCAGAGTCTGGCTCTCTTGTGCTCTAACTCTTTCTTCCAGAGTTGACCCATCCAGTGTTCCTTCACTTTGTGGCTCTGTTCGAGATCTTGCTTCTGGATCTGTGAATTAATCTGAGCTAGAGTATTAAAAATTGGTCTAGGTAGTTTTATTTTAAAACCAGTCTTCATTGCTTTGATTCATATAAGTGGATTAATAACTGAAATTCTAGGCACGCTACCAGCAGGTTGGCAGAGATCACAGCTGCCATAGGAATAGCTACTCACAGCCACCTTAGTTCCAGGTTATCAGTCCCCTTCATCAGTCTTATGGATACAGTTGCACAGAATTAAACTTCGAATAAAAACCAGTGAAATCTTAGTTTTCTCAGAATTTGCTCTTAAAATGTATACTCACCCATTTAGCACTGGGGTCATAGTCTTAGCTCTGCCGCTAATTTGGCAAACTTGGGCTATTGTTTATTTGTCTCTACAATGAATGAAGCTAGGTAATTTTTAAATTCCGTTCCAGGTCTAATATTATCTCACAATACTAATAATTGACAGTTTATTTATGAGTAACCATATGCTGCAGTAAGCATTTTATTTATTCTAGTATTTAAGAAATACTTTTGAGTTCCTACTATATATCAGGCACTGCAGTGGGCACTAAGGATATGATAGGAACCATGGCATGTAGTGCTCTCAAAGCTTACACTACAGTGAGGGAGATAGACAATGAAAGTAAAAACCAGGAGTAAATATAATGTCATATACTTCTAAAGGCTAAAGAGAAAAATAATACAGAATCAGGGGAGAGGTCTGGTGGTTATCTAAGGCAAAATGATAAGATTATATCTTAGTCAAGTTCTGAATGGTATGAGAGAGAAGTTACAGAAAAAGAGAGAGAGAAAGGGAAAGTGAGAGAGAGAGATGACCAGAGGTCCAAAGGCATGAGAGGCTGGTGTGGAATGAGCAAGAGGAGGATGAAGTTAGATGTAAAAAGGTGACGTCAGATATAACAGGACCTTGAAGCCAAATTAATAGATCAAATGGAGCATACTATTCTAAACGCTTTATGTATTAACTCATTTAACTTACATTACAGCCTTATACATTAGTATAGGCATTGTAATTACCATTGTTCACATTGTATTACACGCCAGAGCCAGGTGGTGTGGCTCCAAGGACTCCAACCCTGACCACTGTGTTCTACTCTCTTTCACTAGTAGGGAGTTAGGATGTCATTCTGATGAGAACCCCTTGGGAGTTTATTCTTTTGTTTTTCTTTTTATTAATCCTCATCCATGGATATTTTTTCCATTGATTTTTAGGTTAAGTGAAAGGCAGGGAGGGAGGGGGGAGAGAGAGTGAGAGAGAGAAACATCAATGCAAGAGAGACACATAGGTTGGCTGTTTCCCACACATGCCTGGATGGAGCTAGGGATCGAACCTGCAATCCAGCTATGTTCCCTTGACCTGAAATTGAACCAGTGACCCTTTGGATGTGTGGGCTGACACTCTAATCACTGAGCAACACCAGTGAGGGCCCTTTGGGAGGTTTTAAGAAAGGAATGACATGAGTAAGAACTCTGATTTCCATGTGGCAAGAAAGGAGTGGAAGCGGGAAAACTAGTTGGAAGTTGAATGCAGGGTCCAGGTAAGGTGGCAGTGGCTTAGGCCAAGTTTTGCTGAAATACTGATCCATGTCAATGCTGGTCCATGTGCTTGTGCACCTTTGTGCTTAATATGTGTTTTGGTTTTGTGTTTATTTGGGTGGAGGAGGTACATTTGATGGATGTAATGCATACAGACTCATCAGTGCTCTATAAATTCAGAGGATCCCATTTCATTTTTGGGTAGCCGCTTCTTCAGGAACCCAGCTCACAAGTGACCGAGTCTTTTCAGCAGTTTTATGGGCAGAGTTGAAAGAACCTATTTTAAACGTTGATGTTTAAGGTTTTCAGCATCTTCATCCTACTGTATATTTTTTTAATACATTAGAGCTAATAAGTTTTTTCAAGACAAATATTCTTTGAGCCTTTTGAAAGAACAACCTTTTGAAACTTGATTCATTCTTTCAAATATTAATATAAAGATTTTCTTGATGCCTAGCACTTTAGAATATACCGATATAGTTAAGGAGGCAAAATAACCTGTCCTTAAATTTATTCCATCTATTCTCTTATAGCTGTTTAATTTGCTGATGTTTCTATGAAGTAAATCACTAGCTAAGTCCACATTTTAGGGAGATGTACTGAAGCTTAGTCCAGTTAATTAAGTAATTTTTGGTAGCAAATTAGAAATAGACTCTTAGCTAGAAAATAAAATAGACTCAATAATTTAACTAAAAATAGACTCTTAGTATCCATGATTCACTTAGTGATGACAATGCTTCTAGTTATTCTGCTTTGACAAAAATAATACACGTATAATATATACATTCAATATAATAATTATACAATTCCTTTAATGACGTCAGATATAACAGAACCTTGAAGCCAAGTTAATAGATCAAGTGGAGTATACTATTCTAAATGCTTTATGTATTAACTCATTTAACTTACATTACAGCCTTATACATTAATATAGGCATTGTAATTACCTTTGTTCACATTGCGTTAATATGCCAGAGCCAGGTGGTGTGGCTCTGAGGACTTCAACCTTGAACACTGTGTTCTACTTTGACAAAAATAGTACACGTATAATGCATACATTCAATATAATAATTATACAATTCCTTTAATAAGTATATAATTAAGTAATTCTACTGTAACAAAAACATATACATATCACATGTATTTCTACTTTAAATGCTGAAAATAATATATCCAGTGAAATGGTCTTTTAAGAGTGAAGACTAAACAAAAACATTTATATACAAAACAAATCTAAGATAGTTTGCTACCAACATTACTTCACTAAAGAATATATTTTATAAGGAATAAAAATGATCCCAGAAAGAAGGTCTGAGAAGAAATAGCAAAAGGTAAGGAAAACAAAACTGACACAAATAAAAATGGTATACAAGTTGTTTATATGAAAGTAACAATAAGTAAGTTTGGGGTAAAAGAAAAACTACATATTCAAAATTCTGGACAATCAGAACATATAAATTAGGAAGGAAGTGATTGATGATGAAGAATTCTTAGGTCTTTTTATTGTTATACAAAGGTAAAGATCTAATTTTAGTCTTTAACTTAAATATACAAGTTTAAAATTTTAAATCAGCCTATAGAAAAAGCAGAGGTTGGCAAACTTTTTCTATATTGGGATAAATCTTAAATATTACTACTTATCCTCACAATTTTCTCACAGCTACTAAGTTTTGCCATTGTAGCACAAAAGTAGCTACCAATGAGTTGAAAATGAGTGAGTGTGGCCATGTTCCAATAAAACTTTATTTATAAAACAGTCAGGGGCAGTTTTGGCCATGGCTCTCAATTGCGGACCTCTGCCTTAAGGGCTGCTATTAAAAAAAAAGAGAATAATTGGAATAAATGAATTAACCATCTAACTTAGATAAATAAAAACTAAAAGAATTTAGAAAAAGAAAACCAAAAACCAGAATAAACCCAGAGAAAGGAAGAAAAAGAAAATGATAAAGACTAGAGCAAATATAAAAATAAAGACCCATAAAACAAAGCCAAAATCTGCTTATTTGAAAAGTCTGCTTTAGTGTGGGTGGTCTGGAAAGCAGAACCTCAGGTAAAGACTAATTGCCATCTGGTCATAACTGAGTAGACATCTCGGTTATCAGATGAGTTATCAGAGAGAATCACATTCATATAACTTTTATTTTATTATAGCTTATTGTTATGCTTTTCTATTTCATTATTGAGTGTTGTTGTTAATCTTTTACTCTGCCTAATTTATAAATTAAACTTTATCATAAATATGTGAGTATAGGAAAAAACATAGTACATAGAGGGTTCGGTTTCAGGCATCTACTGGGGTCTTGGAATGTGTCTCCCGTGGATAAGTGGGGACCACTGTACTTTTATTTGGGATTTACAAGCCCATGGCTATGAAAACTGGTAAGAAGAATAGCAAAAAACACAGAGAACTCTCAATAGGAACAGCATGTTGCTGGTCAGCACATTCAGTCAGCCGTGTGATCCTTCATCCAGTTTGACAGTAAAGAGGTGATCCCAGATAGTGGGCTTTGTGCAAGAGCAGAAGAATGTGATACATAAAGTTTGTGTTGCAATGCAAAGACTAATAATGCTTTTCAGAGTCTGAAAGACTGATAAAAATAAGAAAGGCATGAGTAAATGATATTAAGATAATATTGTTAAATCTCTGGTGCAGTCAGAATTTAAAAGATTAGGGAATACATGAATACTAGTATGATAAGTACCAGGGGAAAGTGATGGAAGTGGAAGAGAGTATAGAGGGAATAAATGGTGATGGACTAAGATTTGATTTTGGGTGGTGAACACACAATACAGTGTATAGATGATGTGTTGCAGAATTGTGCAACTGAAACCTCTATAATTTTGTTAATCAGTATCACTTCAATAAATTCAATAAAAAGGAAATAAAATAAAAGATAAAGGAATATTATGAGCCACTTTATGCCAATAATTTTGAAAACTTAGGTGTTGGATCAGATTCCTTAAAATGTATAAATTATCCAAACTAATTCAAGAACAAACAGAAAATTGGAATGCTCTATGAACTATTAAATAAAAAGAATCAACATATCAAAAATTTCCTCTGAAAACTCAAGACTTAGATAATTTTATAGGCAAATTCTATAACAACAGCAAATGGTTAAGCAACAGATATTTTACAAAATCCTTTAAAATACTATAAAAAGAAGAAACACTCCTAAATTAATGTAAGAGTTCAGTGCAACCTTCTTTTTTGCCAGTACAATCTTTAAAACAGAATCAGTCGATGATTATTTAAGAAAGGAAAATTATCAAGTTCACTTTGAACACAGATACAAAATCTTTTTTTTAACTAATAGTCATTTTTTTATTTTTAATATATTTTATTGATTTTTTAAAGAGAGGGAGAGGGATAGAGAGTTAGAAACATCGATGAGAGAGAGACATTGATCAGCTGCCTCCTGCACGCCACCTCCTGCTTTAGTGGCTGCTTTGAACCCTTTTATGAAGGAGCACAGTTCTCATGTTACTGTGGCAAACCCGTAACACAAGTCAGATGCATGCCCTTGACCGGAATCGAACCTGTGACCCTTCAGTCCGCAGGCCTACACTCTATCCACTAAGCCAAACTGTTTTTGGCCAGATACAAAATCTTAAACAAAATATCACCAGACTGAATTTATCAATAGGTGAAAAAGTTAGTACATCATGACTGCCAATTAGTACAGCTACTTTGGTAAACGGTGGGGTTACCTGATAATAGGTACAGTTGAACATAGTACACATATCCTGTGGTCCCATAGTTTTCTTAGATACAGCCTCTAAACTCATTTACATGTACATGGTCATGTGTTCAAGCATGGTAATAGTGTTTAACAACTGGAAACAACCTACATACCCATCAACAGTAGAATGGAAAAAAGTGTACATAATACATATTTATAGAGAATAATAAAGTGAATCATCTAAAGTTACCACAGTGATATTGTTAAATTTTATGAACATAACAGTAAAAAAGCAAGTCCTCAAAAATGTATAAACATTTGTTTTTTCTTATAAACAAGCAAAACTAAACAATATATTATTAATGAGTCCATATGCATGTAGTTAAACTATAAAGGAAGTGAGAGACTAAAATACCCTGGCAAATTAAGGATATCTGCTACTTCTGACAGATGGAGGAGGGGAGGTAGGAGGAGAGAGCTTCTTAATATTGGTAATATTCTGGTTCTTATTCTTATATTGGTAGAGGCAACACAAGAGTTGTTATACCATATAGGACATTACACACACACACACACACACACACACACACACACACACCACAGAAAAACAGGCATTTTCCAGAAGGAGTTGGGACTGCTACAACCCAGAGGAATGAAGGACCATGTGGGGTCAGGACTGGGGAACTGAGCTGCTGCTAAGCAGGTGGAGGTGATGAGAGTGTGTCCGAAGGGCCAACTGGGAGGATACATAGGATTCCAAAGAGCCTTGTATGAGATTGTGTTTTAGAGGGAAGACTTCTGACCATATTTTAAAGAGGATATGAAATAGTAAGGTCAGTTACAAGTCTTCAGGTTTAGTTCAGGCAAAAGATGACAAAAGTGCTATCCAAAGTAGTGGTAGCCAGGAAAGCGAAGAGATGAAGGATTTGTAGAGTATCTCAGAGGCCTAATGAGCAGGATTGATGCTGCCTGCTGGTTATGGGGGATAAGGGAATCAAAATGTCAAAGGTGACCTCAAGGGTTCCAGACAGCATATTCAGAAGATTAAAAACGTCATCACCTGAACTGTGGAATGCCAGAGGAGGGATGTTTTGTGGCCCAATAGGGAAGAGAAAAGGAAGACCACAGATTGAGTGTGAAGTGTATAAAAGTCACTTTTCTCCAGGGCTGGCCTATCAAAGGGCATGTGACCACTGCCATTCCTAGAGACCTGTCCCAATACTACCGCGTGCTCCCTCTGGAGAGACAAACAGTGCTTCCCCTGTATTGTTCAATCTGTCTTAGCTTTTCCTGCTTTAGTGGCTGCTTCGAATCCTTTTATGAAGGAGCACAGCTCTCATGTTACTGTGGCAAACCCGTAACACAAGTCAGTGTTTGGAGAACTTAACCTTCAAACTGTATGAGCAGTCTGACCTGTGTGCACATTTGTGGTCAGGGACGCTGGGGGCCCTCTTCTCACTGTCTCCCACGCTGACAGAACAGCTATCTTAGAGATGCCTTTGCTTCTTTGCACTTGGGAAGTTTGTTCCAGAACTCTAAACCACTTAATTAAAATGAAATAGTCTTCTCAAGAGAATCAGAAAGGCTGGTGTATTCGTTTGCTAGTGCTGCTACAATAAAATTCCACAGTTAAGGTGACTTAAACAAAATAAATTTATTTCTCACAGATTTGTAAGCTAAAAGTCTGAGATAGGTGTGTCCATAAGGTTGGTTTCTCTTGAGGCCTCTCTCCTTGGCTTGCAGGCGGTTGCCTTCTCTGTCCTCACATGGCCTTTACTCTGTGTGCACACATTGCTGGAGTCTCTTCCTCTTCTTATAAGGACACTAGTCCTATTGGATGAGGCCCCAGCTTTATGATTTCATTTAACCTTAATTATGTCTGTAAGACCTGCCATATCTCCAAATACAGTCCCAGTAGGAGTTAGGGCTTCCACATATATATCTGAGGAGAGGATATAATTCAGTTTATAATACCTGAGTTCTAATTAAGGCACCAGAGGTACCATCTTGGGCAAGTAATTTTTCCTGCAGTCCTGTTCCCTACATCTGAAAATAAGGTGTAAGGACTAGGGCAGTGATTCTCAAACATTAGCATGTGGCTGAATGGCTTGTTGAACTAGATTGCTGAACCCCATTCTCAGAATTTCTGAATTGGTGCACTAGGGTGAGTGAAAATTTGCATTTGAACAGGCTTCCAGGCACTATTGTTCCTGGCCTAGGAACCCACTTAGAGAAACATTGAAATAGAATGATCTGTACAGTCTTTTAGTTTTAATATTCCATAATGATTCTATGGGAAGGTAATATCTTGCAGTCTTTCTGAATCACACATCCTGAACATTGATCTGAGTGGCTATTTGCTCAGTTCTCCTATGGATGGTACATAACTAGTCTGTATCAATCTAGATGCATAGGAGAGAAATAATTCACCACAGAGAGGGGATGGTTTAGGGCATAAAAGTTTCATTCTCTTATGGAACCCCAGTTGAAAAAAGCTGATATGAAAGGCTTAAGAATGCAGAGAGGGCTCCAGTGACAAACATTACTTCCCTCAAGGTGGTGTCCACAGCCTGTAGGAGACCAGAATGACTATCATGTCTGTCACTGCCTTCTGCCCAAAAAGGATTTAAAAAAATCAAAAGATATTAGAATTCAAAGAGATTGTAAGTCATTTCTAGACCAGAATTATGCTTTCTCAGAGGAGGTAAATGAGGTTCAAACATGACCTACCCAAAGCCAACCAGCAAATTAGTGGCAGGGCCGGGAACAGAATTCAGGTCTGATGATTCACCTGGCCAATCCAGCTGCTCTATACCTACTTAGCATGCTAACCAGGATTCTGCAGGAGGGGAGGCGAATCAACATGGGAACGGATGGGCAGGGTTTCTGTTTCCCGGTGAGCAGCAGGTCCTTCTCTTGCAGCTGTGGTGGGTGGATCACTTCAGCACTTAGGAAGGCGGCATATGTTACATAAGTGCTCTTGCTGGGAGCCTTCTCTGACTTCTGGCCCCTTCCATCTGCACATTTCCAATGTGAGGTTTAGAAAACAGACAATTGGTTGCATGGCCTCAAAATTTCTTTTTAGAAATTAGGAATAAAATACAAGATGATGAAAATTAAACTTACAAAACACATTTTTTGCCTGTTAAAAGATGAGATATGTTCATTCTTTTCAGCTGAATTGGGTTTTGGCATTAATTTCTTATGCTAAGAACTCAGCCCTGATGCCAGTTTTCCTTTACACATGTGCTTGATGAGTTGTTATCCATTGATTAAGAATTTAAAATATACCAATAGGTGGAATTCCCATAACTTGCAATAGTTTAAAAAATAATTTTCAAGGAAGGCTAGTCTCTAGTTTCATGTATACAATATTACCAATTATCTTGTTTACTATATTTGAAATAAATTTGTATCTGTTAGAATCCTCAATTCAGAATCCTCCTTCCTTCCCTTAAATTTAATATCAGAAACAAGATGCTTCTTTTCAAAATTACATGAGTTTTTTATTTTATTTTAAAAAATATTCTCCAGCTATCTGAATTTATGCCTCAGATTTCTGGTTCACATTACTATTATATTCAAACTATAAATTTCCTAGCCAGACTCTAAGACTTAACCTCACCACCAAAGGAAAAAAGACATTTCCTATTGATATCAAGTCATAGCTTAGAAGTCCTGTTCAAATTTTGTGCCTTAGGTCCTTCCTTATAGTTAATGTTGGAGGACAAATTGCCATCTGTGAGGAGGAATTTAGATACAATCCCTCCTCTTAGGGGCAGAAGTGGAAGGCTTTGCAAAAACCGGAGTTGATTGTTTTTAATATTATGTTGCTTCAATTAATTAAAACATAAAGGAACATCCACAGCAAAGCTCTTTTTTGATCATGGAAATGAGAACTTGGAGTCACGGAGTATGATTTTATTACCTCTCACACAAAAATAAATAAATAAAAAGTGTTTGAAGGAAAAAAAAAAAGCCCATGAGCTAATTCATGGAGCTGTCTTTATTAGGGGTATTTGGCAGCATTGCCATGGTGTAAGTAACGTAAATCTGTTTCCACAGGTCCTCTAAAAGTTCTGAACTCTTTAACAACATGGGGGTGGTTCTTTGCCTCCCACCAAACTCTGTTTCTCTAAACTGCTCTTCCTATCAAATGCAAAATTTTAAAAAATACCTTCATCTTTTATTCAGTTCATTTTTGCAGTCTAACAAACACCTCCCATTGTGCTTTGCTTTATACAGTCTTCTTTGTGGTACTTCCTGCTGAATCACACAGATAATTTATTTTGGGTTATTTTGTCTCAGTTTCATGCTCTAAGCTCCTCCCAACCCCCCATTTGACTTTTCAGATACTCTTACTTAACTGTCTTTTGAAAGCTCCAACCTTTCCCTCTTAAGAGTGCTTTATGATCATCCTTGCCTATTTTTCACTGTCTCAGGAAAAGAGATGGTTCCTATCAATGGAAAAACACCCATTTCCTTCAGATTATTTCCTGTCTACACATCTTGATATTTTCAGAATACTTTGCCATTTATTATTATACTCAGTCCTCCTTGTTTCAATTCCATTTTTCAGAGGAAGGAAGTTAAATGGAAGGTTTCTACTTCCAGGAATGGAAGCAGGCTTTTGCTTCAGTTTCTGATTACTTGGCCCACTTGCACATAGCTTGACTACTTAGTGATTCAGAAAGATGACTGGGGCAACTACATTTTTCCTATACAGTAGTAATTCTTGATATTTTCTGGCTTTGGAGCAGTAATTAGTATAATGGAGAATGGATAAGAAGATTTCCAAAGATGGCAGCTTATTTTAAGCTTCAGACAATTTTCAGCCAGAGGAAGAGAACTGAAATGCTGTCGCAAGTGAAAATTCAATCTGGCTGGGATTTTTGTTGTTGCTTTTTACAAAGCAGCTTTACTGCAGGCTACCTGTCTGCATTAGCAGATGGAAACTCTTTTTCCTCATTGAAGGTGAGGTTTCAATCCATCCTTGTAAACCTGCACTGACAAAGGAAACGCCCCTGTTGACTTCATTAAACAGCTTGTATCTCGGAACCTAATCTGCCGAATGATTGAACAAATGTGTTTTGGTAACATTGGGTTGAGCAATGAGAAGTCATTTCTTTCTAGAAAATATTCTCCAGGACTGACCACTTGACAATTTAAATCTAATTTAGGAAAATTATATCCGATGATGGCTGCAGCTACACTGGCAATTGTGTTCCAAGAAAGTTTTCAGTTCTCTATTTGCTTGTTTTATATATTAATTCTTAGCGATTAATGCTTTTTTTTTCCTCAAAAGAAGTTTTGGAATCAGCCAGTTCATATATAGAGAAAAAAAAAGTGTTTTCTTTCTTCCTTAGGCAGATTTAAAAAAAAAATAAACCTTTACTGTTCAGTTTATTACAGATGTTCCTCTTTTTTTTCCCCATAACTCCCCTCCACCTGATTCTCCAGCCCCCACTCCATGCCCTTACCTCCACCACTGTCCTCACCTATAGGTGTAAGATTTTTGTTCAATCTCTTTCTGCACCCTGCACACCCTCTTTCCCCCGAGAATTGTCAGTCCATTCCCTTTCTATGCCCCTGATTCTATTATAGTCACCAGTTTATTCTGTTCGTCAAATTTTTTTATTCACTTGATTTTTAGATTCACTTGTTGATAGGTATGTATTTGTTATCACCTTGTTGTTCATAATTTTTATCTTTACCTTTTTCTTCTTCTTCCTCTTCTTAAAGAATACTTTTCAGCAATTCATATAATACTGGTTTGGTGGTGATGAACTCCTTTAGCTTTTTCTTCTCTGTGAAACTCTTTATCTGCCCTTCAATTCTGAATGATAGCTTTGCTGGGTAGAGCACTCTTGGTTGTAGGTTCTTGCTATTCATCACTTTGAATATTTCCTGCCACTCTCTTCTGGCCTCCCTAGTTTCTGTTGAGAAATCAGCTGACAATCATATGGGTACTCCCTTGTAGGTAAGTAACTGTTTTTCTCTTGCTGCTTTTCTCTCTTTGTCTTTTGCCCTTGACATTTTAATTATGATGTGTCTTGGTGTGGTCCTCTTTGGATTCCTTTTGTTTGGGGTTCTCTATGCTTCCTGGACTTGTAAGTTCATTTCTTTCACCAGGTAGGAAAAGTTTTCAGTCATTATTTCTTCAAATAGGTTTTCAGTATCTTGCTCGCTCTCTTCTTCTGGCACCCCCATAATTCTGATGTTGGTATGCTTGAAGTTGTCCCAGAGGCTCCTTACACTATCTTCACATTTTTAGACTCTTTTTTCTTTTTGTTTTTCTGGTTGGGTGTTTTTTTGTTACTTCATATTTAAATCTTTGATTTGTATCTTGGGGTCCTCTAGTCTGTTGTTGGATTTCTGTATATTATTCTTTATTTAAGATAGTGTATGCTTAATTTCTGACTGGTCCTTTTCCATTTTTTTGGCATTCTCATTAAGATCCTTGAAGGTCTCACTAAGTTTCTCAGAGCTCTCACTAAGTTTCTTGGTGGTTTGTAGAAGATTCTTGAGTAATCTTACAAATGTGGTTTTGAACTGTATGTCCAGTTGTTTGCTTTCCTCCATTTCTTTCATTCGTGACATGTTTCTTCGTCTCCACATTTTGGCTGCTTCTCTGTGTTGATGGAGTGGTTTTGTGTGCTAGTTGTCTTTTATGGTCCAGTAGCTCCATCTCCCCAATCATCTGAGGTGAACACTCTTGGTGCATCCCTTTGTGGGCTGGGTACACAGTATTATTGTAGTTAAGCCTTGATTGCTATTGGTACACTGGGAGGAACTGACCTCCAGGCCAATTGACTGTGAGTATTAGCTGTGTCTATAATGGAAGAACTGCTATGCTGGAGACACCCCTTTGGGACAGGACTTACTTCAGTGTGGCTAGGATGCTCACTGAGTCTGCCTATTGAGTATGTCACTTATGTATGTGAGGAGTTGAAATCTGGTATCATCTCACGCTGACCTCTAGGTACACTGGTTCCTGAATCTCCAAGGACGTGCAAGTTAGCTAGTGTCTGAGGCCACCCATCAGAAGCTACAGGGAGATCCCCTCTTTGCTTGGAGTTTGGAAGTTTTGGAGTTGTCTGACCCAGTTGCAATTTGTTAGGTTAAGCTGAGAAGGGGCAGGCCATTTATATGCAAAAGCTTCTGTGCACAGCTTGGTGGGTTTGTACATTGTGTGCAGTGGGGTCTCAGGGGATCCCTAGGGCATGGCAAACAGTGACGGCTGCCAGTCAGCCCTCTCTGCATCTCTGCGTTTCCACATTTTGTTCTGTGTCACACGTCCCATGCCCCAGTGTAGTAAACAATGATTCCTGTGCGCACTTCTGTGAAAAAGCCACCCTCTCTTTTCCGACCCGATGGTAGACAGTCCAGTTTCTTTTTGTATGAGTCTGGGTCCCCAGAATCTCGCTGGAAACTGGAGTTCAGAGCAGTGGGGAACTTGTAATTCCCTCCCAATTGAAAAAAAACCAGTGCATGCCAGCCTGATTCATGCGAGTCTCCGTACCTCTGCCTTTCTGAGCCTCTGCACATCCTACCATGTCTCAATGCACTTTTTTCTTTCCCTCTAGTGGTAGAACTTACACTCAGCCAGCTTTCCTGTGGTTCTGGGGGATTGTCGTTTTGTCTTTTAGTTGTAGTTTTGGTGTGGTTGTGAGAGGCAGCATGTGCAGGTGTATACCTTAATGCTGTCCTCTTGGTTCCTCTTAGGCAGAGTTTTCGTTGTTTTTGTTTGTTTGTTTTACTGGATGGTTCTTAAGACTACTGCCTTCAAGATGTTTTTCAAATGTTTCCACTCAACTCTAACTTCAAAGACTGGTTATGAGTGAAAGTCTATTGATAAGTATAACAGTACAAACATGCTGAAGGTGTTTCTTTAGGCAACCAAATCTACATTCAGTTCATTCTACTTTCAGTTAGGTTATCAAATTTTCAGCCATTAGATAGCTAAGTGGTAGGGTTAGGAGATGTGACTTAATACACAAAATAAGAGACCAACACATAAAGATCATATTTAATAATATTGAAAAGTCCTGAGCTTAGGCCTGATTATTCATATTGGATGGCAGAAGTCCTGATGCTGTAGCTTGTTTTCAGAATTTGATTAATAAAATCCACCTCCCCACATCTTACTGCTAGGAAAGAGGAGTTCAAAAGTGTTAAATGACTTCCTTAAATTTGTACAGACAATAAATAGCACAATCAGAAACAGAACTAATGTTTCTTGGTTTCTGACTCATTGCTTTTTTGTTAGTTCAGTATGACATAACTATGTGATGTAGTGACCCAAATATATGATGTGAAAGAAGAACAGATTAGAGTGAACAATTAACTTATGCATTCAATAATTATTACTTGAGTAGCTACTATATGCCATGCATTGTGCTAGGCATAGCATTAAAATGGTTGTTTAGGATATCATTGAACATCTACAATTTTAAGAAACATTTAGAAATTTGGTCGGGGGGTGGCGTTTATCATAAAACTCCTATGAATATAAAGGCTGTTATGGGGTACTATAATCCCTGTGCCCAGCCAGCCTCTGGATAGCCTCCAGGTGGGGATGCAACAGAGCATTTCAGCAATGAATGGAGGTTGAGTGAAATGGCCTCTAAGGTTCTTTACAGCTCAAAGGTCTTATGGTTACTGGAAAGTTCTTATAAATGCATTTATATCTGAGTGCTAGATAATTGAGCACCCGAAGAGGCAGTGTGTAATATAGGACTAAGGAGGAGGCCTCAGACTTCATTCTGTCATTCATGGACCCAGCGTGGGTCCTGGCAGAACTTACAAGGGAAGAGAGCACAGCTCTCTCTGTATCATCAGCACCTCATTCCATGAGGCTACATGGTATTCAGAAGGAATACACAGACATTTTCAATATTAAACATTTTTCAAATTACAAAATTAATATGCTCCATTTATAAGTTTCAACATTACAGGAATCAAAGAAAGTGAAAATTATTTATCATAACACCCACCCCTCTACAAGCAGTTTGGAATGCTCTGAATATATTAACATGCCATTTTTTAATACAATCAAATTATGTTGCCCTGGCTGGTGTGGCTCAGTTGGTTGAATGTCATCCCCTACAATGAAGGGTTGTGAGTTCGATTCCAGGTCAGGGCATATGCCTGGATTGCAGGCTCAATCATGATGGGGAGGCGGGGCGGCACATATGGAAGGTGGCCTATACATGTTTTGATTTCACATTGTTTTTCTCTCACTCCCTCTTCCTCTCTTTAAAATTCAATACAAATATTTTTAAAGAAAAGAAAATTATGTTTACTTATCCTGCAACTTTTTTTTTACCTAATTACCTCAGACATCTTTTCATGTTAGTATCTTTAATTTTAAAAGGCTATGTAGACCCTATCCAGTTTGCCTCAGTGACAGCTTTCGAACCAAAAGTCTCGGTTTGATTCTGATCAAGGGAACATACTTAGGTTGCCCTAGTCTGGGTTTACATGGGAGGCAACCAATCAATGTGTTTCTCTCACATTGATATTTCTCTCTGTCTTTCCCTCTCTCTTCCACTCTTGCTAAAAATTAATGGAAAAAATATCCTCAGATGAGAATTGAAAAAAAAAAGGCTAACATTCCATTGAATGGGTGTATCATAATTTTAAACTATCATTTACATATTTTTCTATTTCTAAAACAATACTACACCAACTTCTAAAAGATACTGACCATTCTTTTATCTTTTTAAGATAAAGCTGAAAGGTGATTTTTAGAATATAAGGGAGAAACAAAATTGGGTATGCGTGTGTGTGAGAGTGCATTTGCGTGTCCGTGTGTGTGTGTGTGTGTGTGTGTGTGTGTGTGTTGGTATGAGAGACACATAGCTGATGGGGAATTGGTCATAAAAATTTATTGAAAATAAAAAAAGAATTGTAATTTCTCTACAGATACCACTGTGACATACTATTGCTCATACATACTAACCTCAGTGGTTTCAAAACAGTGGTGTTGAATGAATGGGGGAAATCAACTTCTCTTAATTATGTATGTGAATCCTCAAATAAAACTTGCACCAAAATATGACAGTACTACCCATGAAATTACAAGACTAGGAACCCCAGAACCCTTTGGGAGGCAGTACAATTTACTGTATTGCTTCCCAAAGGGTTCACCTCCTAACTTGAACATCTCTATCCAGGGGAAGATTTCAAATATTCATATCCTATGTAAGAATTGGCATCTGTTTAATTGCCTTGGAAGTTCAAAATACTTCCAAATTCCCTATTTTGAGGGCTATCTTGTCATAAATAGAAATCTGTTGACATCAAAGTAACTGGTAGGCAAGTTCTCCTGTGACCCTCTGTGGACAGCAGAAAAAGCAACAGTCAACCAGCATACTTGTGTTGCTCTATTTGTGTAGATCCTAAAAAATAGTACATTTGAACACAAATTATTGTTGTTGATTTTGTTCATTATTGGGCTTTATTTTTTAGAATAATTTTCCATTTATAAAAAGTTGAGCAGATAGTACAGAGTTTCCATATTACTCCCCTCCCTGCCCCAGTTCTCCTATTACATTATGGTCCATTAATGGACTGATATTGATACATTATTATTAATTAATCTCCACAATTTATTCAGATTTCCTCAGTTTTTAACTAACGTCCTTTTTCTACTCTAGGATCCCACTGAGGACACCACATTTCCTTTAGTTGTCATGTTCTCTTTAGCTTCTCTAGGCTGGGACATTTTCTCAGACTTTCCTTGGTTTAGATGACCTTGACCATTTTAAGGCATACTCATCAGGTATACTGTACAATGTCCTTCTTTTGAAATTTGTCTGATGTTTTTCTCATGATTAGGTTGAGGTTCTTGGGTTTGGGGAGGAACATCACAGAGGCCAAGTGCCATTTTTATCACATGACACCAAAGGTACATACTCTCAACATGATTTATGACTCTTGATGCTGACCTCCATAACCTGTCTGATGAGGTGTCTGTCAGGTTTCTCCACAGTAAAGTCACTTTTTATTACCTTTCCACACTGTTCTCTTTGGAGGGAAGTCACTGTGCCTAGGAGTGGGGATTTCATTTCCATTTCCTTGAGAGTGAAGCATCTACATAAATTATTTAGAAGTCTTCTGCCTGGAAGATTTGCCTCTTCTCCCATTTACTAATTTATTCAATAACATATTCATATCAGTATGGAATCATGGATGTTTATTTTAGACTGAGTTATAATCCAATGTCACTTTATTTTGTTGCTTAAATTATTCCAGCTTTGGCCATTAGGAGCTCTTTCAGTTGACTCCTGTATCACTTTAATCTCTCTCTCTCTCTCTCTCTCTCTCTCTCTCTCTCTTTCTCTCTGTCTCTCTCTCTCTTTCTCTCTCTATTTATATCTTAGTACTTCCCTAATTTCTGGCACTTGAATATGCTCCATACTCACCTTTCATATTTCCTGCCCCAGTCCTAGAATCAACCATTCTCCTTTTGTTGGAGAATGATTTTAGAAACCAAGTGCCAGATACTAAGTGAGCTTGTTGCTACTGGCATTGTGCTTATTTTAAATTCTTTCAACTGACAAACAAATATACATGTATATACTAACCTTTATATGCACATATGTCTATAAATATCTATACTAATAATAGAGAAATATGCAAATCGCCTGGGATGCCATCACAGTAACAGTATCAATAATGACTAGCAGGCTGCCTGGGGTGACAAGGCTGGCAGGAGAGTTAGTGAGGGACAACCAAAAGACTGAAAAGCAGGCTGTGTGGGGTGACCAGGCTGGCAGTGGGGGGTGGGGTTGGGGGTGACCAGGCTGGCAGGGGGCAGTTAGGGGTGACCAGGTCAGCAGAGGGGCAGTAAGGACAATCAGACCAGCAGTGGGGAGGGGCAGTTAAGGGTGACCAGGCCAATAGGCAGAGGTGGTTAGGGGTGATCAGGCTGGTGGGGAGGCGGGCAGTTAGGGCCGATCAGGCAGGCAGGCAGGTAAGCAGTTAGTTAGGAGCCAGCAGTCCCAGGTTGTGAGAGGGATGTCCAACTGCTGGTTTAGGCCAGATCTCTGGGATGGACTTAAAGTGGTAGTTGGACATTCCCTGAGGGGTACTGGATTGGGGAGGGTCTAGGCTGGGCTTAGAAGACTCCCAACCTATGCGTGAATTTCATGTACTGGGCCTCTAGTTCTAAGTATAATAATCTATATCTCCAGTAAGTTAAACATGAGTGCTATTGATGTCTCTAAATCTGATACATTACCACATGTATCGTTCTAGGCTTGCCCTTTGCTTATCTATAATTTCCACTCCCACAGTGAGAAACCTGTTTCCCACCATCTGTCATCCATTAACTTAATTGTTCAGTTCTGGTCTACCTATATAGCAGTAACAGAACTGTGAAGCCATACTGCTGTGGGAAAAAACTACATCCACTGAAGTACAGTGCTCTGTGTAGTTCATTTTGCTTTAGTACTACAGATAGCATTTATTTCTAAAGTTGCTTAGGTTATATCTTTTCCTTCTCCTTTCAGTAAAGTGGTTTCATGTATTTGTATTACAACTAAATTTTCATGTCATTATCTTCATTCTTCTCTGAGTTTTTCTGATCTCCTAAATTATTTTTAAACATTTGTCAGAATTAAGGTTTTTTTTGTGTGTGTGCTGTGAAGTTCATTGAGTTCTGACAGACACCCATGTATCAAGCATTGAATATCATACAGAATAATTTCATCACCATAACCATCTCCTATGCTTCATCCCTTCCTTTCCCCTGAGACTCTGGCAATCACTGATCTTTCCTCTTCTCTGTTGCTTTGCCTTTTCCAGAAGGTCTTATACTAGTAGTTAGCATCATTCAGTAGGTAGCCTTTTCATACTGGCTTCTCTTGCTTAGCAATATGCACTTAAGATTCCTCCATGTCTTGTTGTGGCTTAAGAATTCATTTATTTTTTTATTAAATAATATTCAATTGGATGAATGTATTAGTTTGTTTTTCCATTAACCATTGAAGGACATTTCAGCTATTTCAAGTTTTGGCAATTGTAAATAAAACTACCATAAATAATATTCATGTGTAGGTTTTTGTGTAGACATAATGTTTCAACTCAATTAGGTAAATACCTAGGAACATGAGTGATGGATTATGGTAAGACAGTTAACTTTGTGAAAAATGACCAAATTCTTCCAAATGTTGAATTTCTGGCAGCAGTGAATGAGACCATGTTGCTCAGCATCTTGCCAGCATTTGATGTCAGTTTCCTGGATTTAGTCATTCTAATGACAAATGATGTTGAGGCATCTTTTCATATGCCTTCTGCCATCTATATATCTTCCTTAGGTGACTATTCAGATCCTTTATTTATTTTTTAAATTGTTTGTTAATGGCTTGTTGATGCAGTTTGTTTTCTTATTGTTGAATTTTTGAGTTGTTTGGTTTTTTAAAATATATTTTAGATTCAGGTACTTTACTAGATATGTGTTTTATAAATATCTTCTCCTATTCTATGGCCTGTCTTTTTACCCTCTTAACAGTGTCATTCATGTTTGTTAATGATATTACTATTTTCTTTCCTCCCAAAGAGTAGCCTTAGCAATCTATAAGTTCAATACAATTCCTATCAAAATACCAATAGCTATGTATTATTTGTTCTAGATATGTATTTTGCATATCTAGAAAAAATAATCAAAAAATTTATATGGAACAACTAAAGACCCCACAATAATCTGGAGAAAGAAGAACAAATTGGAGAAATCATACTACTTATAATCAAACTATACTACAAGGCCATACTAATCAAAACAGCATGGTACTGGCATAAAAACAGACATGTAGATCAATGGAACACAATAGAAAGCCCAGAAATGAATCTATGGTCAATTAGTATTTGACAAAAGAGAGAAGAACAAACAATGGGGTAAACATAGTCTATTTAATAAATGGTGTTGGGAAAATTGGACAGATATGTATAAGAATAAATTTAAAATAAAGACTTAAATGTAATTCTCAAAATCATAAAAATATTAGAAGAAAGCACAGGCAGTGAAATCTCAAGCATTTCTTTTAGCAGTATTTTTTCTGATATATCTCCTCGGGCAAGGGAAACAAAAGAAAAATAAAGGAGACTACATCAAATTAAACAGTTTTCACACAGCAAAGAAAACTGTCAACAAAATGAAAAGACAAACAACTGAATGGGAGAACATATTGGCCAATGATACATCTGATAAAGGGTTAACATCCAAAATTTATTGAGTTGTATAAGTTTATAAATAACTTTTACAACTCAACACCAAAAAAATAAACAATCCAATTAAAAGTGGACAAAGGGCTGAGTAAACACTTCTCTAAAGAGGACATACTGCTGGCCAATAGACATATGAAAAGATGCTGAACAATACTAATAATCAGAGAAATGCAAATTAAAAACACAATGAGACATCACCTTTCATCTGTCAGAATGGCTATCATTAATAAATTGACAAATAACAAGTGTTGGTAGGATGTGGAGAAAAGGGAACTCTTGTGCACTATTAGTGGGAATGCATATTAGTATGGCCACTGTGGAAAAGAGTAGAGAGTTTCCTCAAAAAATAAAAAAATAGAACTGCCTTATGACTCAGCAATTCATTGTGGATATATATCGGAAGAAACATGAAACACTAATTCAAAAGAATACATGCACCCCTATATTTATTGAGACATTATTTACAACAGCCAAGCCATGGAAGCAACCCAAATGCCCATCAATGGATGAGTGGATGGAAAAGCAATGGCACATATATATGATGGAATATTAGTCAGCCATAAAAGAGTTCAAAATCTTACCATTTGTGACAGCATGGATGGTCCATTATGCTAAGATAAATAAGACAGAGAAAGACAAATACCATGTTATTTCACTTATTTGTGAATCTAAGGAACAATATAAACAAGTAAGCAAAATGCAAAGAGTCTTATAGATACAGAGAACAGACTGATGGTAGCCAGAAGGGAAGGGGAGTGGGGGACTGGGTAAGAAAGGTGAAGGGATTGAGAAGTACAGATTCATAGTTATAAAATAGTCATGGGATGTAAAGAACAGCATAGAGAATATATTCAACAATCCTATATAATAAAGAAGAAATATGCAAACTGACTATCAGTCCAACACATAAGATGGGCACTCCCATGTGGTCCAAGATGGACACCCCCATGTGGACACAAGATGGCCACCATAAGATAGCCGGCAGGGAAGGGCAGTTGGGAGGGACCAGGCCTGAAATAAAAGGCAATTGGGGGCGATCAGGCCTGCAGGGGAGGGCAGTTGGGGTGACCAGGCCTACAGGAGAAGGAAGTTCAGTGAGAACAACGTAAAGTGGCTGTGAAAAAACTAGTAATGTACAGCCAAGTCTGATTTTGCCTTGGTAGGATATTTCTAAATTATTTTATTTGCGAAGAAAAGCAAATGAAAGATTTAGAGAAGGATAGTGATATGACTTTATCTCTTTTTTTTGAAGAGATTATTCTTAATAGTGTGTACAGAAGAGGCTTTAGGGGGACAAGAGTGGAAATAGGGAAATGCATGAATGAGCGCTTGTGATAAGCAAAGCTAGACAACAGTTTGGACTGAGTAGAGTTGGAGAGAAGGCATCATAAATGAAGTGTATTTGGAAGGTGGAGCTACAAATACAAAATTTAGTAAATCTTTATTGTCATGACCCAAGATATAGGTGGCCTTGAAGAGTTGGCAGCAGTGGAGTTGGAGAGAAGGCATCATAAATGAAGTGTATTTGGAAGGTAGAGCTAATTAGACTTGCTGACAGATTGAATTTGATTGGAAAATAAGACAACTACTATGGTAGTTTGCTCAAAACTGGTCCTAATTTTTATATAAGTTATGCTGGTGGGGGATTATTCACTCTTCAAAACCAGGGATCAGAAGGCTCTGTCTGGATAGCTCAGTTGGATAGACCAGTGTCTTTTTTTAAAAATTAAATATTTATTATTCAGATTATTACATTTGTTTCTCTTTTTCCCCCTCTATAGCACCCCTCCACCCAGCTCCCACCCTTTCCTCTGCCCTTACACCCTCTCATTGACCTCATCCATAGGTGTATGATTTTTGTCCAGTCTCTCCCTGTACATGCCTCACCCCTTTCCCTCTGAGAATTATCAGTCCACTCCCTTTCTGTGCTCCTGATTCTATTATATTCACCAGTTTATTCTGTTGATCAAATTTTTAATTCACTTAATTTTTAGATTCACTTATTGATAGATATGTATTTGTTGTTCATAATTTTTTGTCTTTTACCTTTTTCTTTTTCCTCTTCTAAAAGAATACCTTTCAGCATTTCATATAATACTGGTTTGGAGTTGATGAACTCCTTTAGCATTTTCTTCTCTGTGAAGCTCTTTATCTGCCCTTCAATTCTGAATGATAGCTTTGCTAGATAGATTATTCTTGGTTGTAGGTTCTTGCTATTCATCACGTTGAATATTTCTTGCCACTCCCGTCTGGCCCGCATGGTTTCTGTTGAGAAATCAGCTGACAGTCGTATGGGTGCTCCCTTGTAGGTAATGAACTGTTTTTCTCTTGCTGCTTTTAATATTCTCTCTTTGTCTTTTGCTCTTGGTATTTTTTTAAAAATATATTTTATTGATTTTTTACAGAGAGGAAGGGAGAGGGATAGAAAGTCAGAAACATCGATGAGAGAGACACATCGATCAGTTGCCTCCTGCACGCCCCCTACTAGAGTTGTGCCTGCAAGCAAGGTACATGCCCCCAACCGGAATCAAACCTGGGACCCTTCAGTCCGCAGGCTGATGCTCTATCCACTGAGCCAAACTGGCCTCGGCTCTTGGTATTTTAATTATGATGTGTCTTGGTGTGGTCCTCTTTGGATTCCTTTTATATGGGGTTCTGTGTGCTTCCTGGACTTGTAAGTCTATTTCTTTTACCAGATGTGGGAAGTTTTCAGTCATTATTTCTTTAAATAGGTTTTCAGTATCTTGCTCTCTCTCTTCTTCTGGCACCCCCACAATTCTGATGTTGGTACACTTGAAGCTGTCCCAGAGGCTCCTTACATTATCTTCACATTTTTGGATTCTTTTCTCTTCTTGCTTTTCCAGTTGAATGTTTTCTGATTCTTTATATTTCAAATTTTTGACTTGATTCTTGCCTTCCTCTAGTCTGCTGTTAGGACTCTGTATAATATTTTTTATTTCAGTCAGTGTCTCTAGTTGGTCCTTTTTCATCTCCTCTTGGGTCTTGCTAACTTTATCCAACTTTTCTAGCATATTCTTGAAAAACCTTATAAGCATGGTTTTGAACTCTCTATCCAGTCGTTTTTTCCCCTCCATTTCTTTTGTTTGCGATCCCTTCCCTTGTCTCGGCATTTTCACTATGCCGGTAGAAGTTCTGTGTTGGATTCAGCCTTATGATACCAGACTTGCAAAACCGAAGAAGCCTCTGTTGAGCTTGGGATGGGTGAAGTCTCAGGGCTTAAGGGACCGCCTTGCCTTCCAGACGGCCCCGCCCTCCATGGCCCCTGAGTCTCACGTGACTGGGTATTCGCTGGAGCGGTCCTTGTGCACGCGTGCCCGCAGTGCCTCTAGACCGCTGCCTTTCCGGCTCCCCTGCGCTCCAGGATCACAGGAGTCTAGGTCCCCAGAGTTTCACCCAAAACAGGGGCTTAGTGGAGTCAGAAGTGGCACAGTTGGGAGGGTTTGTCTCCGGCCCTCTCGCAAAAAGCACAATCAGCAATCTGTCCTCTGCGCAGTGCCGTGCGCGCCACTAGACTCTGATCTTTTGCGACTCCCCTAAATTTCTGTGCACCTCTCCCTTTTCACAGTCCAAACTCCCCCCATATGAGTTTCAGCTGGATCTGGAGTTTAGTGTCGTAAGATAAGAGGTTCAATGCCTTTGAGAGTCTCCATTTCCCTCCTGCCAGAGAAAACCAGCCAGGTATTCCTGCACCCGCTCTCTCAGCATGCACGTCTCCGTACCTCAGCTTTTTGCAGCTCCTCTGGGTCTCCGTGGGCCCCTCTCCTTCCCTCTAGCTGTAGAACTTCCACTCAGCCAGCTTTCCTGTGGTTCTGGATGATGTCCGTTCTGTCTTTTAGTTGTAGTTTTGAAATTGTTGTGCGAGGCAGCAGTGTAGGTGTTTACCTATGCCACCATCTTGGATTCTCACTAGACCAGTGTCTTGATATCCCAACGCTGTGTGTTCAATCCCCAGCCTGGTCACATAAAAGAAACAACCAATGAAAGCATAAATAAGTGGAAGAACAAGTCAATGTTGTTATCTCTCTCAAAATCAATAACTCAACAAAAATTAAAAAATAATAAAATCAGGGATTAGATTCACAAATTATGATGGTTCTTCTTAGCTCTAAAGTTCTAGATGTCTGTGAGTCTATGAAATATTCCTGCAGAGCAATTTTCCCCCAGGGAAAGGATAATGGCAATCTTGGTATGTTTTTCTGCTAGAAATAGAGCAAAAACTTCAGAAGCCATCCTAAGAATAACGACCCATCCTTATAACATCTATGCAAAAGAGTGCTCTTTCTCAGTAGTGAAGATTTAGCTTCTAAAATAGAAATGATTTTCTAACTCTATAGCTCTAAGAAATGGAAGCTTGTGAGTCCTCCCTTTTGAAAGGTCTTTGAAGAGCAGATTGGATATCCAGCCATCTGAAGGCTGCCCAGAATCAAAGGAAAGATTGACATGACCTTCTGAGGTCACTTTTGTGACTCTGGCAAATAGTTTGAGCTCTGTAACAAAAGAAGTTGGCAAATACAAAATTTAGTAAGTCTTCATTGTCATGACCCAAGATACAGGTGGCCTTGAAGAGAATCCTTTAGAGATGTATTCAACCTTGCAGATGTTAAATTCAGCTGCTCAGAAGCACCTGCCAAGAAACCTCCTGTAATAACATGCCCATTTGTTAGTGTTCCCCTGTCCACACAGCTCTATTTCTCTTTAGAATCTGGTCTGCCCTTCCCCCACTTCTGCAATAGTTCTTTTTCCCTCCTATTTGCTTTCCTTTCTGCAAACTGCACACATTAAGGGTAAACATTTTGACTGTTGCCACCTATGAAGCCTGGAACCTACTCATGGGGAAATATCAAGAGGCTTTTCAAATCCTGTCAATGAGATCATCTTTACACAAAAAGAAGAACTGCTAAGTGTCAAGTATCACTTCATAATGCAATTCTTGACTTTTTATTATTCAGGAAAGCTAGGCCTTTCATCTGCTTTGCAAACCTGCTTTAGACTTGATTTAATCAGCTTTCTGAGCAGGGCAGGAAGTTATGGTATAAGAGTGGGTGTAGGGGATAGTTTCTTACTAACACTTGCATATACTCTTTATAAAATAAGTAGATCTATCTTTCAGGGAATTTTAGCAAGGTTGATCTGAAAACATACCCTTTTCTGTGATCCTCAATTTCCTTAGCAATTCTCAGTAAAGCAGTTGGATTTCCTTGTCCAGTATATGATAGAACCATCTTGCAATAGCATTCACCATATACCCTGACAACCAAGATCATGTCATTAGTTGCTTTGGGTAGACTTATCTTCTAAATGAAGCATGGGATTAGGGGAGATAGAGTGTTCAATATTTAATTATGAAAGTTTCTTACTTTGCAGTCATTTAACAGCAAAGAGAGGAAGACATCTGCATCTAATAATAACTACTCTTTATTTAGCATTATACAATACCTCATTTAACAACCTACTATCAGCCTTTTGTGGTTGAATAGATGAGGAAACTGAGGTTTGAAAACTTTAAGAGGTTTGTGCAGGCTCACATTGCTGGTAAGCATTAGAGATGAGTCTGCTACTACTGTGGATACCATAAGACAAAGACATGATGTTTACCTTCAAGATTCTCTTCTGCCATATTCCCTCATAGACTCTTTAATCCAGTCATAAAATATCCAGAATATCTGGATCTCCTCGCTGGTGTTGCTTCCACTGCTGCTGGCTCTGGAGGCCCTTTGTCTCCAGCTCCCAGAGGAAATGGCTGCCTCTCACCCCTGGTCTTCTGGGTTGGGAGCACTAATGCTAGTGATACTTAAGTGGGTGCAGAGGAAGAGAGCTTAGTATCTTCTAGTACCTCCACTGTCCAGGTCCCTACTATACCACTTAGCTCAGTTATAAGACTTTATATTTTTAAAAATCCTTCATTTATTTATTCAAAAATGTTAAATGCCCAATTCATGCAGGATACTGTTGTGAGGCAACCAAGGAAATAATGCCTTCAGCTAGGACATTCAGATGGATATGTTAGCAAATGGACAGCAGAGCTATAGTTGAGTGTGAGAAATAAAGACTGTGAGTATAGTTCTATGAGTCATACATATAATGAGGTTTACTGACTCTAAGTAGCATCATTTATTGGAAAGAGCTCAGAATTTGAAATGAAAAGGTATGGAGATAGCCTCATTTCTACCTCTTACTAGATGCTTGACCTTTGCAAGCTATGTGATATTATTAACTAAACCTTATTTAGTTGATGTTAAGCAGAATCCTTATTTCTAAAGCAGAATAATTTCCATTCCTTCTTCACTGTGTTGTCATAAAGATAGCAATAAAGGTGCAATTTGCTATCAAAATTTCAGTTCTTCTTATTATTATTATTACTGTTATAAACAACTGAGAAAAACAAAGTAGGTGGGGCTGGATCCACAAAGAACCAATCCCCTGGTGATTGGCTGCCACTTTGGAGGTAGGCTTTAAAATTCAAATTTGAGTTTGTAGATTTTTCTCATCAGACAGAAGCAATGGCAAAGATGGAAGAAACAGAGATAGTTAAGAACATATCAACATAAATGTTCGTAAATAACATTTATGTTGATAAATAAATTAGATATGGGAAAAGGTTAAGTTGTTTAATCTCTATGGATCTTGGTTTCTCCCTCAATAAATATACATATGTTTATTTTGAATATTAAATGAGATTTAAAAATGCATACAAAACTCCTTAACATAATCCTTGGCACAGCATAGCCAGAAAGAAATTGGCGCAATGACTATTGAGAAGCAGCTTATTGTAGTGGTTGGCAAGCCCCACCCCTTGCTATGACCAGTTATTCAAGTTTTCCTCCCTCTGTTCCCTCTTCTCTATGTAGATGGTTTATTGTGACAGTGACTGACACATAATAAGCATGCAATAAATAGTATGTACTAATAAAAGTAAGTTTATATAATGAATTAGTAGTGGAGTTGAAACCCATGGTAACTAAATATTTAGACAGATGGAACCAAATGAGAACTTTCCATATGTTTTTTTTCCATTAGTCAAGACCAGTTGTCAAGACTGGTAGGGTGGCTTGGCAGGCATGGCTCAATAGTTGAGCATTGATCTATGAACCAGAAGATCATGGTTCAATTCCAGGTCAGGGTACATGCCAGGGTTATGGGTTCAATCTCTAATGTGAGGTGTGTAGGAAACAGCCTATCAATGATTATCGCTCATCACTGATGATTCTCTTTCTCCCTTCTTCACTGAAATCAAGAAAAATATATTTAAAAAAAAAGACTGTTAGAACCTGCTTCTCACCATACTGATATTCAACAGAGCTGGAGACAAAGGTTCTAGAAAAGCCAGGTGGACATGGAATTGCCACAGGTGAACTATTTATAGGTAAAGAGGAGAAGCACAAGTTAGCTAGGTTTACTGCCCAAAATTATGTATGGAAAAAGAGAGATCAGCTCATTTACTCACTTGAAAGAATATAGCCAAATAAAATATTAGCTTTATGGGCTTGCAGAATCATTAATTTCAGTAAGCATCACAGGCTGTCAAACAACAAAAGCTGTTAACGCCAAAGCAATAATTAGAATAACGGATTGTTATGGTAAATCACAATTCGTCAAAAATAATTTACAAACACTGTTGTTGTGAGTTTATGTAAGGAATGCTTAGTTGTATTTATTATATAAGAAGCACTAGGATCTTTCTGAGTGCTTATTATTAGAAAATTTGAGAATGTTTTCGTTAAAATCTGGAGATTTGGTGACTTCTGAAATTTAATTCTATGCAGCAGGCCACTGGAATTAACTGAATAAGTGATAAAAATATTAACACTATGTACACCCAATCTGCTTTTAAGAGGTGTCATTATGGATTTAGGTTATCAGCTCTAGTGCAGCCTTGACTGAAGGGAGATTCACTTTGGAAGTGAATTTAATAATAGCAACATATGCTTCCTTTGTAATACCATATGCTGATATCTGTATCTCTTTCCCTTAACACTGGCAGAGCTCCCCTTGTGCTCAACAAGACTAAGGTCCCAAGGCCCGGGGCTGAGAGCAGAGGTCAGGCAGGACTGACCACAATACATGGATCAAGGTGACCTCAGAGAATCCTGAGAGTGAAGAGGAATTCAGAAGCTGGGCAGTCCTTCTGAAAAGGCTCTCAGGATAAGACCAACATGTAGGATGGAGGCCAGGGACCTAGGCTCAGATCCAGGGAACAAAGGACGAAGAGGTTCCCAGAGTTGCTGGGGTGAACTATCAGATAAATCTTCGGTGATATTTACAAGCCTTCACTTCAGCTCTGGCATCTGGAAAGCAAATATTTCTCCCAAGTCTTAAGGAAGTTCAGCAGGACATGACTGTGGTTTGCTGTTCAAGGACCAATGCAGCATTAATGTCCCTCTAACTTGGCTTACGGTAGCATCTAAGAAATGGTCAGTAGTAATCTATACATATAAAGAGGTAATATGTTAATTGTCCATTATGGTGTCCCAGTAATGACCAATTTGCATATTGACAGACCAGCAGGAGGCTGAGCAGGCAGCAGGGGCCTTGCAGCCAGACAGGTTCCCAGGGGTCTGAGGAGAGCGCTTGACAGGAGCCGGGACTGCAAAGAAGGAAGAGGAAGAGGAAGAAGCCACAGGGAGCTCTTCCAATCCCCCTGCACCCCAGGGGAGAAGGATAGACACCCTACCCCAGTCCCCACACCCCCGGGGGTACTGGGAGGCTGACTGGATGGAGAGAAGACCCAGCCTTGGGGGTAGTTGCAGCCCTCAACTTCGACTCCCAATCTCTTCCCTCCCCACCCCCACCCCCCACACACAGGCTCCACCATCTCCATCAGAACAATAGCACTCCAGCAAACACCTGTCAGTGCCCCTGAGGCACCTGGAACCCTTGGCCACCTCTGCCACACCTCTCCTCCCTACAATTCCAGACCAGGGTGAAGGCAGCCCTGAGTGGTCCACTAGGGTCAGATCTGTCCCCCCCATCCCTTCCCCGCCCCACCTCGCTCCCTGCCTCCTCTCCCCACAGCAGGAGAGCTATCTCTGCAGCGGAATTACACTGAACCTCACTGGGGGCACAGCTAAACCTGCTTTCTTAGCCTGCCTGGCACCACCTTGGCCCTGCCCAATCCCGCTCCAGGAGAGATTGGAGCCCCGTCCTGAGTAGGTACAGCTTCAAAACAGCCACATCCAATTTAAAGAAAGGCTCCAGTTACTCCCCCTTAGGCCTCGCAGCTCCCTTAGCACCCCCCCCCCCCTAACGCCCTGCCCCCTGCTGGCGCCTCCAGGAATGATGACCGCTACAGGGCTGCTGGCCAGAGCCCACCTCTCTGAGGCCTGTGGAACCGTCTGCAAAGCTTCCATAGCTACAGTCCCAGAAAACAATCATGCCCTCCTCCCCTAATCAGCACCTGTTACCTGCGAGGGTACTGGTGAGCTTAAAAATAGCAATCCCTTCCCATTTGGACATCACTTACTTGATGAAACATTTCTAGGTTTATTAGCTCAGAACCTCATGACAACCCAGTGAGGTAGGTGGAGAAGAGATTACCATTCCCATGGTATATGCGTATATATTCAGAAATGAAGCTCAGAGAGGAAAAGTGTTAAGCCCAGTAGTCCCAAAGGTGCAGCAATGCCCCACGGGTGGGGGTGGGGCAATTTGATTTTAAGTGGGGGCAATTCGAGAATGAGTTAACAGTGAATTTTTGCATTTCTTATGGTTCTAAGGGGCCTCATCTATAGCTTATCCTAGATAATACAAGGCAAATATGCAAATGACTGTTCGCTATGATGCACACTGACCACCAGGGGGCAGACACTTAACACAGGAGCTGCCCCCTAGTGGTCAGTGTGCTCCCACAAGGGGAGCGCTGCTCAGCCGGAAGCTGTGCTCATAGCTGCAGAGCACAGCAGCACTGGTGAAAGCCTCTCCCGCCTCCATGGCAATGCTAAGGACATCCCCCACAGGGCTCCTGGACTGTGAAAGGATGCAGGCAGGCCAGGCTGAGAGACCCCAAGTGCATGAATTTGTGCACTGAGCCTCTAGTAGTTTATAATGTGGAGGAGTAGTACTTCTGGGATCACAGTTTGTTTGGTAAAGTCATTGATTATTAGATCATCTAGCCTGAGTGCTTCCTTGGAAAGAAGCAATTCCTGTAGCTCATGAGTCATTCTCTGCCTCTCCTGGAAGTGTCTCCAGTGCGTGGAAGTGTGGTTTGGCATCCTCGCTCCTCTGTTCTGCCTGCCCTCCCCTGTTTCCTGCCTCTGTCTTTGCTTTCCCACCGTGTGCTCTGCTACTGGACATGGGTGGTATTTGCAGCAAATAGAAGTCTAAACATTTGTAAGAGGGCCTCATCCTTCTCTTCTGCCACCTATCAGACCTAGATTATTTATGCCTACTGGACTTTTCTAAAATTCCATCAGCTCTGTTCATGAATGATCTGAGAAAGAGTTCCTAAAAACAACCAACTAAATAAAGAAAAATCCTATCCCTTTAGGGACTTAATTGTCTTGTAATATTTAATTGCCATGTTGGACCAGAAAAAAAGTACAACTGTGCAGATGGGAACATGACCTGTGGATCACTTTCATCCCTTAGTGACACAATGATAGTTCATTCCATCTTGCCCTAATCTGTCAGGACCCTCAAGTCCCTACTCTGTTTCAGAACTTCTCAGATGTTCATCAACCTTCAAGTTTTAAAATCAGAATCTAGTTTTCTAAGCTAACCCATCCAGATTTCCAATTTGTTGTATTTTTGTCTTTTATGTTATTTTATCATGCCTATTTATTTAATTATTTACTTTAAATTTTTATTGTTGAAAGTTTTACATACTGGTATATCCCCCATTGACCTCTTATAGCTCTCCCTCCCGCTCCAGGCCTTCACCATCCACCACCCTATTGTCTGTGTTATGCATATATCCATACAAGTTCTTTGGTTGATGTCTTCCCACCTTCCCTCTGAGATTTCATAGTTTAAAATGAGCAATAAGCTTTATAAGTATGCTGAATATTTTAGAATTAATTCATTATGAATAGTTTATTAAATAATCTATTTTTTCATTAATTTTTAATTATTTAAAAACAAACATACAGGGTATCCTCCCCCTCCTGTCATCAATCACCTGATCATGATTTGGGTCTTTTAGATAAGAAGTATTTTACATGAGTGGCAAAATTGTATTGAACTAGATGGGAAAACTTTACTAGAAGGAAGACTATGTTCATGTTCAAGCTCTTTTTTTTAAAAAAAAATTATATTTATTGTTGAAAGTATTACAGATGTCCCCCTTCTCCGCATTAATCTCCCCTCCCCTCAGGCCTACTGCAGTATATGCATATTAGTTCAAGCTCTTGCTACAACAATATTGCCAATAAGTGATGTTTGAAATTACCAGGGGCATAAGATTCCATGACTGCTGCTTACCTTAGCAACAGCACTGAGGAACTCTCTTTCCCTCTGCTTATTTCCTTCCATGCTGGCAGATTCAAGCAATGGAAAGTATGGAATCAGTTTGGGTCTGAGTCCTGGCTGAGTGACCATAGTCAACTTATTAATTTTCTCTGAGCTTCACTTTCCTCCTTGGTAAAATGAGGATAATAATGCTAGCTTGATGGACTTGTCTAGATTAACCACAGTGGATCAAGCTAACTACACCCTTAAAAAGTGCTAGATGGGGTGCAAGTGTGGCCCTTGGGCTGGATACCTACCAGTTTGGGCACCACTGCCCCTTTGATCTCAGTCTCTAGCAGTAATAAGGGAAACATGCCCAGGGTTCAACTCTTGGCAAAGTCTCTTGGCCTCTATTAGGCTTACGTAGAAGTCATTTGACAGTATGTCTAGCTGACCCATTAAAAAATAGTATTTAGAGAAGGCTGAAATGCATCAAATTCAATCCTGTCCCCACAAATAAATGTTTTTGTTGTGCTAATGTGAAAAAGGTCTGCAGAAACATCGTGGCTTGACATGATTCAGCCCAGGATCTAGAAGGAGCTGAGGTATTGAATTCCTGCCTAAGGCTCATAGTCACAGAGTTTTGACTGAGTCTTTTTGTAATACCTATTGAAACGAGGGTAACAGAAAAAAAAGGGGGAGGGGGACCAGAATTATTTTAACTTAAATTTAACACTTTGTTAAATTTTGCTTCTCTTGCAGTCCCTAGCCACTTTGCAGTAAATAAGCATGTGTGGGATGTGTGGGTGAAGCCCACTCAAAACCCTTTGACCAAAGAAATGAAGCATTGCCTTCTCCCACGAGATGATGACTGTTCTACCAAAGAGGAGCAAGAATCCTAGCTCACAGGGCTGAGCACTGAACTCTGTGCCAGGTGCTACTCTCAGCACTTTCAGGACTGTAAAATAGTCGAAGTACTAGTCTAAGCAGTATTTCAGGTACTTAGAGAATGTGAAGGACTTTTCAGTTTTTCCTCAGAGTCACCCTAGAAGGTAGGTACTCTTTACTTCCCAAATTTATGCTGATCTCCAGTTACTTACACCCCAGTCCAGGTCACCATCACCTCTTGCTTGGGTATATACTAGTCTTGCAACTATTGCTTCCATTTTTACCTACTTCCTTCCCTTCTACACAGAGCAACCAGCATGATGTTTTAAACCATAAACCAGATCAGATAAAAAAAATTCTCTTTAAACAAAGGAACAGCAACAACAACAAAACAGAAGCCTCAATGCATTTTCCAAAATTCTTCATTTCAAATTCCTTGGACAGTCTTCAGAGCCTCTGCAGGATCAGGTCTTTACTGTCTCACTCAAAATTTTGCTCTCTTGGCTTTAGCCTATAGTGGTTTCTCCCCAGACATGGTTCTCTCAGGGCTTTTGTACTTCCTGTTCCTAAAGCTTGGGATGTGATGCTCTACCCCCACATCTTCCTCAACTCACCCCTCCTCTTCTTTCTTCCTCTTTCTCTCTCTCTCTTTCACTCTTAATTGAAGTCTGTATTCAAATATAGTCTCTTCAGAGAGGCCTTCTCTCAGCTTCATCAAAATCTGCATCTCTGTCACTTTATCCTTTACCCTATTTTATATATGGCATTTATCACCAAAAAACTATTTTTGTGCATTGATTATCTGTCTTCTCTCCTTAAAAAGTAAGATTCAAGCCTCTTTATAGATTAGGGTTCTCTTTATTAGAATTTTATATAAACAGAACCTTGCAGTATTTACTCTTTTGTGTCTGTTTTCTTTTCTAAGCATTAAAGATATATCCTATATAATAAAAAGCTAATATGCAAATTTTCCCCTCAACCAGGAGTTCTACCAGGAGTTTGACTGGAGGATGGCCAGCCAACCACCCATGGCTCCTCCCCCAGGCTGGCCCCACCCCCTATTAGCCCCCAAAACCCCAATTGCAGCATGCAAGCCAAACCCCACCCAGGCACAGATTTGTGCACCAGGCCTCTAGTATTTAATATATAGACTTACTTTTGTTATTATAGTAGCCTGTTCCTTTTTTTTTTTTTTTTTTTTTAGAGAAAGGAGGAAGGGAGAGAAAGAAACATCAATCAATGTAAGAGCAAAACATCAATCAGCTGCCTCCTGCATGAATCTACAGGGGACTGAGCTCACAACCTGGGCATGTGCCCTAACAGGAATCAAATTGGCAACCAATGCCTAACCAACTAAGCCACACTGACCAGCGCAGTTTGTTCCTTTTTATTGCTGAGTAGTATTGCAAACTGTGGATGCACCAGAGTTTATCAGTTTACCAGCTGTTAGATATCTGGGCTATTTACAGTCTTTGGCTTTGATAAATAAATCTGTTATGAACATTTATGTACAAGACTTCATGAGGATATTTACTTTCACTTCTCTCCAGTGAATACCTAGGGATGACTTAACAGATATTGAAAGAGTTGTGCAGATGGGGAATTGGAGCCTTAGAGAGGAGAAATTATCTTCCCAAGTGCACACCGCCTGTAAGTGTTGGCCCTGGGTTTTGCACCTGGCTGGTTTGGCTCCAAAGTGCCTGAGATTTGAATCTTTCCTTGAAGGTTGCTGTAGCCCAAGCAGCTAAGGCATCTCACCCATGCCTCAGAGTGACTCTCTGCACGTGGTCTGAACAGTAGCCTGGGGTTGAGCAGAGGTTTCCTTCTTTCTCTACTCTCCTTCCTCCTCTTCTTCCTTATTAGTAACTTTATCCTCTGAGCACAGAGAAGTCGTATTGAGGGAAAATCTGCAGCAGCAGCTTTTGTTCTAATGGGAGCATGTGGCATGTTCCCAGCCAGCTGGAAGCCTCTCAGCTGTACCCCATGGGGCCAAGTTGCTGGTGGGCCTGCATGCAAGTCATCAGCTGGGCTGTGTAGTTTTGCTGCCACTTCACATTCCATGTATATGGTGAGAAACAGACACTAGATCTGAGTTTTTCCGTTGGATAAAGATGCCTTTGTCTTCCTCACCTGGGAATCTCCACTGGATGCTGCTGAACATCTGACAGAAGTATTTCAACGAATAGATCCCTCAGCCATCTGCAGCTGAATTGGAAGGACAGAGAGCAAATATACACTAGTGCCGTGTTTGCAGAAACATTAGAGGAATAAAACTACCTGTCCTTGCTTGGCTTTCTGCAATCTAGCCATGTGGGGATTGCATGCTGGTCAATGGGTGTGACTTCACAGAAGAGGATGAGGAATTCTATATTACACCTTTTAAAGCAAAGCCAGAGCAGAGGAAATGAAAATAAACTGCCCACTTTTTAATTGGATGTTTTGGTGGTGGTTGCAGGAGGGGTGGGTTGGTTCGAGGTGGAAGAGGGCATAAAGGGGATAAATGGTGATGTGAAAAATAAAATAATAAACTAGAATAGACTGTGAGGTGGACAGGTGCCTAAGTCTCAGGCAGCATCATAAGTGTAAAATATTAGCTAAATAAGCAGTAGAACACTTGCTTCACAGCTCTTTGGCCTTGAGGAGCCCTTTTATTTTATGATTTCCCCCTCTGGAGTAGGGCCAGCTTGGCCAGTATAAGAGCCAATGGTCCCCAGTTCCTAGTGTGCAAGGAATAACCTGGTGGTGTATTAAAAACTCCTACTCGCAGTGAGTTTGAGCTTATTAGTCTGGCTCGAGATCCAGGAATCAGCATTTTGGCAATTCCCAGATGATTTGGATGCTTGTCAGGAGAGGATAGTTAGGGGAACAGTGATCTAAGTCCGGCATCTTCCTCTGTGAGCCAAGTTCAGTGGGAACCCTTGAAAGTAACTGACAGGAGGCAGAACAGGGAGGACTGAACCACCCAGCTATTGGCCATCTATTCTCCTGACCACTGGCCAAGCCTGACCCTCTTCAGAATGTCTCAATGGAATCCCATGAGAGGTGAAGCTGACAGGGTTAATGCTGTGTTATTTACAGCACATCACTCCTGCCTCACGCAATGTGTCACCTCTTATTTTTTGTACCAAATGCTCTGCAGCTCTTGTAAATAAGAACTCCCTATTGGCTTGTGTTGCTGGCTTTATTGTTTGGTATTTTTGTCTTCTGTTCTCTTTTGCTTTGCTGTGTTCCAAATTGAACAGCCTGATGTTTCTCTCTCTCCTTTACATCATAGGGAGGTTGGGAGAATTAAATTAGATAATGCATGTAAATCCTTTAGAACAGGGCCTACATACATAATCACTGAATAAGTATTAGTTGTCATCATTGTCATCATTATAAGCTTGTACATTTGTATAAATACATGGATATGTTTTAACCTTCTATTCAAAGGCCTTTATGGATCCCAACTTTCTACTTAATAGAACTCAACTCCCAGCCTGACAGCCAAGGCTGACCTGCCTTCCTCGTCAATCTTCACTTCATCTTTCACCCACATACTGCTTTGAGTGAGTTGAATGGCTCAGTGTTACTTTCCATACTTTTTACTTAGCAAGCCCTTCCCTAAAGCATCATGCATCGTGACCAGCTTCAGTGCCCAAGATAAAGCACTCCAGTCACCTCTTCCCTAAGTTTCCCCAGCCTTCCTGGACAGTTTTAATAGTTGTCTCCTATGGATTCTTAAGGGGTTACCTGTATAATTTATCTGACCTCCCTTATGTCACCTACACTTTCTACCTAGTGATGGAATCAGTTGGACTTGGGTTTTCTCTTTCCTGTTAGTGAATAAGGGTAGTGGCTTTAGGATATATTTAGTGAATTACATACTTCTTTGTATCCTCACCCTGTCGTGCCTGTCCCTTTCCCAACACAGTGACCACATATGGTGGCATCTCCATGCCCATTGGTTTAATGTATAAATAAAAATATAATGGACATCACAAAGTGCCAGGCATATCAGTCAGCCTTAGAGAAAGCAGGCAGCTTATGTAGCTCCTGCCTTCCTTTCCTACCTCTTCTCCTCTTTGCAGAGAGGCTTCCTCAGCCAGTATGGACTTGGCTCCAAATTGGTTCGGTGGCATTATTGGCTCACTTACATTTGATGACTGATTTTTGTGAGTATGTTAAAGGTTGTTAATGGCTCAGGAGCTATCGCTTGCATTTTAACTGGTAAAATTTTCTTTCTTTTTGTTCACCCAAGGATATTTTTTTCATTGATTTATTTTTTAGAGAGAGTGTAAGGGAGGAAGGAAAAGAGAGAGAGAAAAAGAGAGAGAGAGAAGAACATCAATGTTAGAGAGATATCATAAATTGGTTGCCTCCTACACATGCTGGACTAGGGCCAGGAGTTCAACCTGCAACCCAAGTATGTGCCCTTGACAGGGAATTGAACCTGCAACCATCCAATGTCCAATCCAGTGCTCTAACTACTGAGCAACATTAGCCAGGGCTTCTGGTAAAATTTCTAATGCTTGGTTTTGAGGTATAAGGGATCCTTTGGTCAGGGGATTCTAGCTTGTAGCATACAGCCTCCTGGGATATGGTAGGAGTTAATTATAGTAAGTGTTCAAATTCACATGTGTACCATATTAAGAAGTATGTGTTGGCTAAGAGAAATACTCTCTCTTGAGATATTTGTACTGGAATTTTTTTTCAAATACATCTTTGTATTATTGTGATGAGTAAAATTAAATTATTTGAAGGGATTACCTAATGCAGTACATTATTTCTGTCAATTTGTATTTTCTCAATGACAGTATGTCAGCTTAAAAAATGACACTTATGAGTTGAGCCCAAGAAATTTTTGTCAAGAGTGGTTATCACACTTAAAACTTGTAGTGTATCTACACTATGCTGTCCATTGGGGTAAGCCACCATCCACATGTGGCTAGTGAGCATTTGAAATGTGGCTGCTGCAATTGAGGAATGAAATTTTAAATTTTGTTTGATTTTAATTAATTTAAATGTAATAACTGATACTGGATCCAGCTATTGGAAACATTTTAAAGTATGTTTGGAACAACTTGTATATAAGAATCTACTTACTACACATGGCCCAAATGGAGAGTAATTGGGCTGATCTATAGAAAATATGGGAGATGAATTTTAGCCCATCAGAAGAAAGCATTTTCTAACATCTCAGATAGAATGGAGCATCCCAGAGGGAGACAAGCCACCCTGTCTCTAGAGGAATGCAAGGATGCCTGGATGGCGTTTGATGTACCTGATACCAGAGAGGCCATGCTATCACTTGAGCACTGGATTTATTCATTCATTTAAATGCTGCTGAAGACATTGCAGTTGATTTAAGAACTGTAAAAAATACATAATGAAACATTCTTTTATTTTCATAAGTAAATTATTTTCAATAGCCAGAGGCTATGATATCTTCTAGTGGTTATATCATTAGAATATATGCAGTTTATTGCTAGATGTTAAATTCTGTCACATTGCGTTTCTGAAAAATGTTCAGGAAGTATAAGGAAAATAAATAACTAAGACATAGCTATTAAGACCTCATCTTTTTCTTCTCTGAATTCTCCCTTTTCTCATTCTCTTTAACTCCCTACCTCCCTGCTCCTGCCTTTTTCCTACTAGATATTCTTTTTGTGACTCTATTGTCATTTTCAGAGTTTTTAGATGCAGTTTACTTAATTTGTTTTTATTAGTTAATTAAGTAATTTATTTTGGCCTCAAAGATTAAACAAATTAAGTTAAAGATGTACAACATGATGATTTAAATAAGTATGTATTATTAAATGATTATCACAATATGATTAGTTAACACCTCCATTCCCTTACATAATTACCACTAGAGGCCCAGTGCATGAAATTGTGCACTTGGTGCTGGGGCAGGGGGTGTGGGGGGACTCAGCTGGATTGTGAGAGGGTGCAGGCCAGGCTAGGAACCCCACTGGTGCACAATCAGGGCCACAGAGGGACTCAGGTGGTTGGTCAGCCAGGGAGGGACCTAGGGAGGACTATAAGATATGTTTAGCCCATCTTGTTCAGTCCTGATCAGCTGGACCCCGGCAGCAAGCTAGCCTACTGGTCAGAGTGTTTTCCCCCTGGTAGTCAGTGCATGTCACGGCAAGCAGTTGAATGGCCTATAATTAGAATATTATTAGCATATTGCACTTTGATTGGTTAAATGACCAATTAGGTGACCAGACACTTAGTATATTAGGTTTTTATTATATAGGATTGTGTGTGTGTGTTAACATTTAACAACTACTCTCTTAACAACTATCCTATATAATAAAGAGGTAATATGCAAATTGACCCTCACATCCTCACAAGATGACTGCCCTCACATCCTCACAAGATGGACACCCCCACGTCATCACAAGATGTCTGCCTCCATGTTGTCACAAGATGGCTGGCAGGGGAGGGCATTTGGGGGTGACCAGGCTTGCAGGGGAGGGCATTTGGGGGTGAGCAGGCCGGCAGGAAAGGGCAATTGAGGGCAATTGGGCCATCAGGGGAGCAGTTAAGGGGCAATCTGGCTGGCAGGCAGAGTGGTTAGGGACAATCAGGCAGGCAGGCAGGTGAGTGGTTATGAGCTAGCAGTTTTGGATTATGAGAGGGATGTCCCAGATTAGAGAGGGTCAAGGTTGGGCTGAGAAGCACCCTACCCCCCACATGAATTTCATGCACTAGGCCTCTGGTCTATAATAATAAAAGTGTAATATGCTTATTAGATCAGACATCCTTCCAGACGAAGCTGGGACTGCGAGGGAAGCTCAGGTCCTGGGTGTCAAAGGGAAACCTGGGGGAAGGAAGGCTTACTTTTACACGAATTTTGTGCATTAGGCCTCCAGGCAGGTTTAAAATATTCTACTGTTAACTATAGTCACTATGCCATATATTAGATCCCAGGTCTTATTCATCTTATGCATAACTAGAAGTTTGTATCCTTTGACCAATATCTTCCCATTTATTTCCATCCATAAACCCCTGGTAATCTCCATTCTACTCTCTGTTTCTGAGTTTGGATTTTTAGATCCCACTAGATAGAAAATATAGTATTTGTTTTCTTTGACTTATTTAGCATAATGCCTTAAAAGTCCATTCTATTGTCACAAAAGGCAGAATTTTCTTATTTTTTTATGGCTAAATAACATTTCATTATATATATATATATATATGTTATATAATATATGTATTATACATATCTCACATTTTTAATCTATTGATCCACTGGTGGACACTTAGGTTGTTTCCATATCTTGGCTATTGTAAATAATGCTGAAATCGGCATGAAGATGTCTCAAGATAGTGATATCATTTCCTTCAGATAAATACACAGAAGTTGCTGAAACTGGTTTGGCTCAGTAAATAGAGCGTCGGCCTACAGACTGAAGGGTCCCGGGTTCGATTCTGGTCAAGGGCATGTATCCTGGTTGTGGGCACATCCCCAGTAGGGGGCGTGCAGGAGATGGCTGATCCATGTCTCTCTCTCATCGATGTTTCTAACTCTCTATCCTTCTCCCTTTTTATCTATAAAAAATCAATAAAATACAGTGGTACCTCGAGATACAAGTGCCCTAACATATGAGATTTTTGAGATACAAGCCATCCAGCGAGCAATTTTTGCTTTGAAATACAAGCAACATTTAAGATAGGGGTAATCACGCGGTTTGGCCGGCTGCACATGACCCCCCAGTTTACCGAGACTCAAGCGTCTCATAGTTTCCCACGCCTCAAGGTTACGGAACGAATTAAACTCGTATCTCGAGGTACCACTGTATATTTTAAAAAAATACACAGAAGTGTGATTGCTGAACCACATGGTCATTTTATTTTTTATTTTTTGAGGAACCTCTATACTGTTTTCTATAGTTGCTGTACCAATTTACATTACCACCAACAGTGCACAAGTGTTTTCTTTTCTCTGCCACTTTACCAGCATATGTTATTCCTTGCCTTTTTTATAACTGCCATTTTAATAGGTGAGAGGTTATATCTTGTTATGGTTTTGATTTGCATTTCCTTGATGACTAGTAATGAGGGTCATCTTTTCACGTGCCTGTTGGCCATGTGCATGTCTTCTTAGGAAAAATATCTATACATATCCTCTTCCCATATTTTAGTTGGATTATTTGTTAGTTTGTTTCTTTTTGCTATTGATAGATGGCTTGAAATATTTTCTCCCATTCCATAGTTTGCCTTTTTATTTTGCTGACTCTTACTTTTGCTATGCAGAAGCTTTTTAGTTTGATGTAATCCCACTTATTGATTTTTGCATTGGCTGATTGAGCTTTGATATCACATCCAAAAAATCATTGCCAAGACTTGTCAAGGAGCTTTTCCGCTATATTTTCTTCTAGGAGTTTTATGGTTTCAGAACTAACATTTGAGTTTTTAATGCATTCTTAGTTAATCCTTGTAAGTCATGTAAATAAAGGTTTAGTTTCATTCTTTTGCATGTCAATATCCATTTTTTTCCTACATCATTTATTGACAAAACTACCCTTTCCCCATTGAATGTTCTTGGCTCACTTGTCAAATACTAGTTGATCTTATATGCATGGATTTTTTTCTGGGCTTTCTATTCTGTTCCATTGATTCATGTGTCTTTTTTATGTCAGAACCACACTGTTTGGATTACTATATCTTTATAGTATGATTTGAAATCAAGAATTGTGAAGCTTCCAGCTTTGTTTTCCTTTTCCAGGTTTGCTTTGGATATCTGGAGTTTTTTGTGGTTCCATACAAATTTTAGTATTGCTTTCTTCTATTTCTGTGAAAATTGTCATTGTAATTTTTATAGAGGTTGCATTGAATCTCTAGATTGTTTTGCGTATTATAAACATTTTTAACAATCTTAATTCTTTTGATTCATGAACACTGATACCTTTCCATTAGATTGTGTCTTTTTTACTTTCTTTCATCAATGTCTTACAGTTTTCAGTGTACAGATTTTTTACCTCCTTGGTTAAATTTATATTTAAGAAATTTGTAGTTTTTAAGGCTATTGTGTATGCAATTATTTTCTTTATTTTTTATTTAAGTAACATGTGGTTTGGGTTGCAGTCTTCTTTTCATGGGTCCTTGTCCAATGAAGTTGAAGAACAGATTCATGGATTAACAGATCTCTTTAATAAAAATGTGGAAGTTTATTGGAAGCATGTATAAGCTCTATCTGGGCAGGGGTCTCTCAAAGGGGAACTCCTGGGCAAGGGTGTCTCAAAAGGGCCCCCAAATAAGAAAATCCTGCCTCCTCTCTTGAATGGAAAAAAAATCTAAAAAAAGTCTGAAATCTGTAATCTCTCCCATATCCCTATGTCTCTGGTTTATAAATATTGCAGTTCTTTGTCTGGACCTGACCCTTTCCAATTGGACTCTTCCTTAATTTAGGATCCCTGTGCTTTCCTCCATGGTCACTCTGCTCCATACTATTAGTTTCAAAGCTCAAAGCCTGATGATGCCCTCCACTTCCTCTCCCCCTTATTTTGCAACATTATCCATCTTATCTATTCAGATTGGAGTTGCTTTTGATCTCCCTTATGGCTCTCAGCTGCTCAGGTCAGGGCTGCTTTTGATCTGTCTATGGCTATTTTAGTTGTTCAGGCCAGAAATGCCCCTGTCCTCCCTGTATCCCCTCCCTTCCTATCTCCTTAATTAAGCTGGCTAGCTAACTCTTATCAGTTTGTTGTTAGTGTACAGAAACATGACTGAGTTATTTAATGTTGATTTTGTATCCTATAACTTACTGAATTTATTTATTAGTTTTAACAATTTGCTGATGGAATCTTTAGGATTTCCTAAATGTAAGACTAAAGTATCTGAGAGAACCAAGATGGTGGCTTAAGGTATACACCTATACATGCTGCCTCTCACAACCACACCAAAACTACAACTAAAAGACAAAACGACTATCCCCCAGAACCACAGGAAAGTTGGAGGAGTGGGAGATCTACAACTAGAAGGAAAGAAAAAAGTGCATTGAGACATGGTAGGATGTACAGAGGCTCAGAAAGACAGAGGTATGGAGATGCATGAATTCGGCTGGCATGAGCAGTTTTTTTTTTTTTTTCAGTTGGGAGGGAGTTACAAGTTCCCGACTGCTCTGAACTCCAGTTTCTGGTGAGATTCTGGGGACCCAGACTCATAAAGGGAGAAACTGGACTGTCTTCCATAGGGTCGGAAAGGGAGGGTAGCTCTCTCACAGAGGTATGCACAGGAATCATTGTTTACAATCCTGGGGCATGGACTAGGGACACTGAACAGATGTGGCAGAGAGGGCTGACTGGCACCCAGTGATGTTTGCCACACCCTAGTCTAGTGATTCCCTGAGACCTTGCCCCGCCCAATTTACAAACCCACCAAGGTGTGCACAGCGGCTTTTGCATATGAATGGCCTGGCCTTTCACAGCTTAACCTAACAAATTGCAATTGGGTCAGACAACTCCAAAACTTCCAAACTCCAAGCAAAAAGGAGAAATCTGCAGATCTCACTGTAGCTGCTGCTGGGTGGCTTTGGACAGTAACTGATTTGCACCTCCTTGGAGAGCCAGGAGCCCAGTGTACCTAACAGTTACTGTGAGAAAACACCAGATTTCAATTCTTCACATACATAAGTGACACACTCAAGAGACAGACTCGGTGAGCACCAAAATCCCACTGAAGCAAGTCCTGCCCCATATGGGTGTCTCCAGCAGAGCAGTTCTTCCATTATAGACACAGCTAATCCTCACAGTCAATTGGCCTGGAGGTCAATTCCTCCCAGTGTACCAATAGCAATCAAGGCTTAAGTACAACAAGACTGTGTACCCAGCCTACAAAGCATTGCACCAAGAGTGTCCACCTCAGGTGACTGGGGAGGTGGAGCTACTGGGTCATAAAGGACAACTAGCACACAAAGCCACTCCATCAACACAGGGAAGCAGCCAAACTGTGGAGACAAAGAAACATGTCATGAATGAAAGAAATGGAGGAAAGCAAACTACTGGACATAGAGTTCAAAACCACATTTATAAGTTACTCAAGAATCTTCTACAAGCCCCTGAGAGAAACTTAGTGAGACCTTCAAGGATCTTAATGAGAATGCCAAAAAAAAAACAACAAACAAACAAAACAAAATAAAAAAAACAGAAAAGGACCAGTCAAGAATTAAGCATACAGAAATCCAACATAAGACTAGAGGACCCCAAGAATCAAACCAAAAATCTGAAATATGAGGAAGCAAAAAACACCCAACCAGAAAAACAAAAAGAAAAAAGAGTCCAAAAATGTGAAGATAGTATAAGAAGTCTCTGGGACAACTTCAAGCATACCAACATCAGAATTATGGGGGTGCCAGAAGAAGAGAGAGAGCAAGATACTGAAAACCTATTTGAAGAAATAATGACTGAAAACTTTCCCTACCTGGTGAAAGAAATGGACTTACAAGTCCAGGAAGCACAGAGAACCCCAAACAAAAGGAATCCACAGAGGACCACACAAAGACACATCATAATTAAAATGCCAAAGAGAGAATCTTGACAGCAGCAAGAGAAAAACAGTTAGTGACCTACAAGGGAGTACCCATATGACTGTCAGCTGATTTCTCAACACAAACTATGCAGGCCAGAAGGGAGTGGCAAGAAATATTCAAAGTGATGAATAGCAAGAACATACAACCAAGAGTGCTCTACCCAGCAAAGCTATCATTCAGAATTGAAAGGCAGATAAAGAGCTTCACAGATAAGAAAAAGCTAAAGGAGTTTATCACCACCAAACAAGGATTATATGAAATGCTGAAGGGTACTCTTTAAGAAGAGGAAGAAGAAAAAGGTAAAGATAAAAATTATGAACAACAAGGTGATAACAAATACATACCTACCAACAAGTGAATCTAAAAATCAAGTGAATAAAAAATCTGATGAACAGAATAAACTGGTGACTATAATAGAATTCGGTGCATAGAAAGGGGATGGACTGACAATTCTTTGGGGGAAAGGGGTTTGTGGGTTGCAGGAAGAGATTGGAAAAAAATCTTACAACTATGGATAAGAGCATGGGGTAGGGGGTGGGGAATCAGGTGGAAGGGAGCTATGTAGGAGGGGGGCATTGGTGGTGGAAAGGAACATCTGTAATAAACTAAACAATAAAGATTTACTTAAAAAAAGAAAAAAGAATAAAGTATCTGCAAATAGAGACAATTTCACTTTTTCTGTTATGAATTGGATGCTTTATATTTCTTTTGCTAGGGTTTTCAGTACTATGTTGAATAGGAGTTGTATGAGTTGCCACATTTGCCTTGTTCCCGATTTAGCAAGAAAGATTTCAAACTTTCATCATTGACTATGATATTAGTTGTGAGTTTATTAAACGTAGTACATGCCTTCTTTATCCATTTTGTTCAGAATGTTTATCAAGAAAGGATGTTGAATTTTATCAAATGCTTTTTTTGTATCTATTGAGATCATATGCTTTTTATTCTACTAAAGTGCTATATCACACTTACTGATTTGTGTATGTTGAACCATTCTTGCATTCTAGGGATAAATCGTAGCTGATTATGATGTATAAATCCATTTAATGCTATCGAATTTAATTTGACAGAATTTTGTTGAGGATTTTTTTCATTTTATTTATCAGGGATACTGGCCTAGATTTTTCTTATGGTGTCCTTATCTGGCTTTGCTATCAAGGTACTGCTGGCTTCAAAAAAACTCTTTCTTGTCATTTTCAAAAGAGTTTACTGGAGGGCAGGTTTTGTGCCTGAGGTCAGCAGGTGGGCAAGCATGCTGCCTGGATCCCTGGGGATAATCCTGGAGTCTGGGGTCACTGTGGTAGATCTGGCATTTTAATCTTTAGTGATGGGCCTGGGAAATGGGTCTTCATGAGTAGATCTGGATCTTGGGTCCACAGGGGCCAGACAGGCGCTGGGAACCACTGGGGTCGTCTTGGCATCTAAGTCTGCGGGGACCAATCCGGAAATGGGACATGCTGGGAGCCTGATTTCATGGGAGCTTAGTTTCGAGGCTGGTCAGCCTGCCAGGGGCTTGGCTTCTGAGTGATCAAGTTGGCGCTGGGTCCAGCTAGAGCCTGCGTTAGTGGTTACTCACCTGGAGCCTAGGTTCCCAGCGGCTGATGGGTAGCCTCAGGCTATAGGAGGCACCTGGATCGTGGGACCTGGCCAGTATTGGAATGTGCTGGGACATGGTTTTGAGAGCACTGTGGGAGCTCAGTTAGGTGGAAGGCATTAGCTCGGTGCTGGGGAGCACTGGTACTGGGTCTGCAGTAAAATTAGGAGCCCATTTCATGTTCCGTGTACAGGGAAGGTGTCTCTGTCCTGCTGCAGGGCAAGATGTGCTGGCAGGGGTAATGTGAGCCTATTTCTCCTATCTTCCTCAATGTATTCTTTCTCATCTTTTCACTTCCTTCAGGGGCTATAAATCCTCACCCAGATTTCTTAGCTCTTGTGAAGATCTTTTCATACATGAATAATTGTTTAAACTGCTATGTCTGGGAGGGGACAGATGCTAGAGATTTCTACACTGCCATTTTCCTGACATCATTTTCATTTATTTAACTTAAATGTTGGGAAGTCTGATTAAATTAATGAAAAGAGCTGCACTATAAGACATCCCATAAGCAGAGTTTTTCTAGTCATAAGAACCATCACAGAGTAATCCTGCAGCGAGAAACAAGGCCCTAGAATTCCACCATTGCTAATGAACACAGTTGTTGGTTGGATACTAAGGTGGCCAGGAAAGGGATTTGTTCTTAAGAAGTTAAACAATGTTGTACACTATGATTTATAAACAAAACAGCTAAGTTCTTTCTTCATACATACGTATAGTCTTATCAATTTCTGAACTGCTTCCTGTATTCATAAAACTACACCCAGTAGTAGAGTTGGTTGATCCGGTGAAAACAGAGTCTCCTAATTTTCTCAAACCCTGTATGTTTCAAGGAACCCAGGATACTTCCCTGTTCAGCCTCACCATTTTACAGATGTGAACATTGGGGCCCACCGAGGAAACAAACTTAAAAAAAAAGTTGTGTGGCTTCTCTGCTGCAAATGATATTTTACATGAAGAGTTGTCCTTCACCTCACTCATGTGATGCACATTTTCCATACAGAAAGAATAGAATATAGGTATTATTAGACGTGTAGGTATGAAAGGGCAACCGAGGTTTAAACTGAACTATAGTTTTATTTATATCTCACCGTTCTGCCAATAAATTGCAAAAACCCTTTAACTTTCCTTAGTATGCTTTGGAAAAACCTGCCTAGCATGGAAAAACCTGTCTGGCAACCAAGTCACAAAAGTAAATCACAGAAAGATGTAAGGGCCCAGTGCAGGGAACAAGCAAACCCCTGCCGAGTTTGAATGACCTCGGCTCATCCAGACCTCGAACTAGGACTAGATTCTGGGTCATGGCCTGGTTTTGCAGCTAGAGGATGGCAGCTGTGCCTCGTTGCTGTTGTTATTCTTTTCCTCTCTCTTTTCCCCCCGCTGGTTCCTTAGCATGAGGCCCAGCTAACCAGCGTCACCCTCTCCTGTGGAGTCAGCGGGACGTGTAGTTAGATGGGCAGCAGGGCTCAGCGGTCAGCAGCCCCACGCTGGTCTGTGCAGCACATCTGCTCTCAGCCTTGCCCCTGCTGCCTTGCTGAGGCTGTTTAAGCTGTGACCACAGGGAGTGGGGAGGTGGATAACTGCGCCTCCCGGTCCATGTTAGTAGTGTTCAGTTAGGTGATCATGCTCAGTATAAAATGGTCACACCATCCCAGTGAGACACATCATTTCCCTCAAAGTGCAGGTACCTGCTCCACCTCGCAGGAGTGCAGTCTCTTCTCCGGCAGTGACCACAGCATTGTGCCCTCATTGCAGAGCCCGCTCCCTCAGCAGGGAGAGCAATGGGAACAAGCTTCTCTCTGGTGCGGGGTCAAGGACCTTGAAATCCGAGAAGCAAGCCTTTATTCCAAACTTACAGCAAGACCCAGAAAAATGAAGTATCCTGAAAGCTTTTCCTTCCTCAGTCACCCTCAAATAATGGCCTCCAATCATCACCAGTGGCATTTGCAAGGGTTGGGGCAGGGCTGCGTGAGCTCTGACTTGGCACCAGCACCGTCAAAGGCTTTACCTGAAGCCACCATTCTGTGCTCAGTCATAACATGCATTGCTAACTGCAGATACTACCTGACACATTTGAATTGTATAAAATCACTTAATCCTTAAAACACTCCATAACCCCAATTTATTGCAGAGAAGGAAACTGAATCCCTGAAATATTTAAGTCATTTGCTGAAGGCCGCACACCTAGAAAGTGGCCAACCCAGGCAGGCCACCTCCAGAATCAACTCTTAACCCCTGTGATCTGCTGTCCCAGCACAGACCTTTACTACCTCACTCCTTCCTCCTCCAAGCTCTCTTCTCACATTCTAGCCAAACCCAACATCTACTATCCACAGTACCACTGACACTCAGACCTTGGTACCTTTGTCCAGTTCCTTGTCTTTGGATGTCCTTGGTTCCCTTCATGTTTATTAAAATCTCATCATCACCCATGGTTGAGCTACCCTACGTCCTGCCTCCTCCATGAAGTCTGCCCATCTCCTTCCGGCAATAATACTTTCCCCACCTCTGTGCTCAAGGAACACTTTTGTCATAGGTTCCTGTTTGTTACCTTCAATCTATCTATCTATCTGTCTATATGTCTGTCTATCTATCTACCTACCTACTTATCTATCACATTCACCATCATTCATCTATCTACTCTGTCATCCATCTACTCTGTCTCTCCCTGCCCTGCAAAGAAAGAAATTTTATTCATTTTTCTTATTACTGAATACCCAGTACCTATAAGATTACTTAGATGCAAATATACTTTGATTGAATCAGTAAATAAATGAATAGGTTTTGTACCTTTCCTTTAGTAACAATCACATTCTGCCTTATATTTTAGCTCTTCTTGTGAAATGTTTCTCTGCCAAACTTAAATATAAACCTCTTGGGCTCTGAGGCTTAGAGCATGGACAGTATCATATTCATCTCAGCACCCTTCCCACAGTGAATATAATGTGCTCAGGACATAGGAAGAGCTCACTGATGTGCGCTTGTTCACTCGAATGGAAGGGACCTCATGGCACTTTCAGCCATCTTACTGCCATTTACTTGAATATTTTAAACAACTGTTTGAAAATGCATTGTTTCCCCCCTGTAGGATTCTTGGTGCCATGGCAACCAAATTGACTTGGAAATATGTCTTAGTTTCTGAAGGCTTTTCCTTCTACCTGCTGCTATAAAAACTATACACTGGGACACTTTTTAGAGAAAGATATTGTTTTCATCTGAGCAGATTTGAGGAGGTAGAGCCCTTACCCTGCCCCCTCTGACACAATTTCTACCTGGTCTGCACCACCTCCATCTCTCACCCGCTACTGACGAGTTATTTTGAGGCCTATAATCATGAAATCAGAAAATCAACAGCCATCATTCCCTAGTCGCCCTCATCGGCTCAGAACACAGAGGTCCAGGCCCTAATGAGGAATGAGTTGGAAGATCCTCCTGCTGGCATGCTGCTCGCAGACTGGACACAGCTGGCCATCAAGAGTGCTAACTCTTAGTTCCTGGCTGTGGTTCTCATCCTGTACATAGGCAATCACTATTGTGGCAGAGATGCAAAATAAACTTACTGGCATTGGGATATGTACCTATTTTCCCATTTTTCAGCTGGGCATTTTATGAGAATTGTCACGCCAGGATGTTGGCAGCTTTGGTGCAAGACAAGCAAGGCTGTGAGCCAGGATGGAGAAAGTCAAGCAAAGCATTCAGAGGAACTGCAGGGAAAACTGGAACCAAGGCAAAGTCAAGTTTAAAGCAACTTAAAACAGGCAAGGAAGACAGCCGTAAGACCCTGGGAAGGTAGAGAATTCATAATCAGAGCAATAGCTGTTAGAGATGGTGTGACCCATCTGAACACTATCTACATTCCAGGGAGATTAAGCCCTCAGCCATAAGCACCACCGGACAGGGATTGGGGGCTGTTTTGTCTCTTACTTGACTTCCAGCTCCAAGAACAGTTCCTGGCACATAGTAGATGCTTAGTAAGTTTTTGACCAATGAATAAATGAGCCCAGTACAGCTATATTTTATTTAATATTTACTTTGTAACTTAGACTTAGCAAAAGCATCCACACATAGTTATTTTGTGTGATCCTGCAGCAGCCCTTTGAGGAGGTACATTATCTTGTTTTATGAATGAGGGAACAGGCAGGAGCTTCAAGGGGCTGAGGATTAGAGGGTTGCTTCAGCTGGGAAATGGCAGTGCAGGGCCTTGGCCTCGGTCCGGAGCTCATTCTGTCACTTGGAGTTAGTTGCCTCTCAGCAGACAAGACACCAGGGGCAAGGAGAGCTAGGAACTAGAGACAGGCTGACCTCTAGCAAGAGGAATCTTTTTCTGGGATGGGAACCACTGATTCTTGAAGTGGATGGTGCAAGCTACGACTAGCATGGCCTGAGTTCTAGACTGCTGTCCAACAGTCCAGGGCTCCCCGGGAGGGAAGAAAGGGCTGGGGAGCTGAGCCAGCAGTGACGGTTGGCTCTGCTGGGCCTCCCTGAGCATCAGTGAGTTATTGGGCATTTCTGCCAAGAAGCTAAGGCCTGGAGGCTTCAGTTAAAGCTTACTCACCCCAGACAATGAGGCATTTGCCTTCCTGAAATCGCTCTGCAAATGCTATCTGGCACTCACGAATGCTCACTGTATTCCAGGCACTGTGCTAACTGCTCCATATGGGTGAGCCCAGTCATTGCTCACAGCAGGGCTGGGAAGGAGGCACCACTGCTTTCCCAAGTAAATGAGGAAACTCAGACTCTGGCAGTGTCACTGCCCAGCTCACAAAGCTTTGTCTGCTCTTCCCTAGACACAGCATTTAAAGAGCTTGAAGGTCCTGTCCTTATTACCAATAACCTGGTCTTTTTTCATTGGTGACTCAGGCGATGCTTTGAGTGTGCCCTTTCCCTCTCTCCTGCTCCTCTCACTATGCTTTGCTGGCCTTTCACCTGCTGGGTCCTCTCCTCCAACAAGTTAAAGCTCTGCTCAAGTTTCAACTTCTTAGTAGCCTTCCTGAGCACTCCAATCTATGTTAAGGTTTGTCTTCTCCAAAATTATACTTTTAATTGAGCGCATAACAATTGACGCCCTTGTATCACCCATTGTCTCTATTTTGGTACCCAATCTGGATTGCCCATCCTTTGCAGGCAGGGACATTTTCTCAGTTTGCTTGGGCTGCCATACAAAATACCAGAAACTGGGTGGCTTAAAAAAGACATTTTCTTTCTCACAGTTCTGGAGGCTAAAAGTTCAAGATCAGGATATCGACATGGTTAGCTTCTGGTGAGAGCTCTTTTCTTGACTTGCAGGAAACATCTTCTTAGTGTGTCCTTACATGATTGAAAGGAGGATGAGAGAGAAAGAGAGAGAGGGGATGAATGAATTGAAGACAGAGGAGCTCTCTGTTACTTCCCTATAAGGGCACAGATCCCACCATGATAGCCTCATGAACTATCCAAACCTAATTTTACCCCAAAGGCCCTGCCTCCTAGTACTAATACCATCACTTTGGGGTTAAAGCTTCAACATGATCCTGGGGAATAGCACACAACATATCATACTTCCACTTCCCACATATCTCTCTGCCATTGCTCCTTTTTACCAGTGACTTTACTGAGAGACTCAATCTCTTTGAGTCCATTATCCAGGAATTGAAAATGATCATGCCTTCTCCTTCCTGCTCTCTCTTAAATTCACCAATAAGCATCTGCAAGTGGCTGACCTGGAGAGTCCTTGTTCATCAACTTGTCTTAGGAATACATCTCCATATGGTGTTCTTAGAGTCCTTACTTGTTTTTATCTTCTTTTTCTACCATCTGTATAGAAATGCCAGAGAAAACCCTGATCACGTGATGCATTTATTCCTAGTTCACCTACCATATGACAGACTTTCAACAAGTTACTTAACTTCTTTGATTTCTTTGATCATTATTTCTTTGTCTATACATTGGACTGGATAATACCTATTTCATAAGCTATCTTCAAGGTCTAACTGATATAATTCATGCAAAGGGGCTGGTATAGATGTTCTTCCTGTTTTTATGAGCTATCACAGTGTTGGTGGTACACAACTGAATGGAATTTTAATATGTTTAGTTCTAGGCATTTGTCAGATATCAAGGCAGCAACTGCTTGATGTTTTCTTTGGTTTTGCTTTTTGTGCAGGATAAGTTTCCAGGAGGTGACTTACTTTTTATCTTCTGATGTGCTTTAAATTGCAGACAGTCTTAGAAGAAGGCACCATCATGCTTAGTTCTGCTGCAGATCCACAACAATTAAATTGGATGCCCTTGAATAGTTCCCAAATGATTAAACTGAGAGCTGTGGGAAGTAGCAAACACGGGTGAGAAAAAGGCAGTACACTGCTTCATTTGTTTCACAGTTACCGTGGTTACAAGAAGATGCAGTTGGTCCCCAGAGCTGGCACTGAGTGAACCAGGGAACGTGTTTTTCAGGACAGTGCACCCCACCCTGTGAGCTACAGGGTGCCACAGCAGCAAGGGCTGTCACTCAGAACAGAGGACGTCCTGAAGTGCCCTAATGGCTTAATTTTTAAGCAGCTTACATGGTATGTGGTGCTGAAAACATAATGTTTCCTTCAAAAATAGCCAAGAGTTCTGATACTGCACCCTTTAAAATACAATATACATCTCCAGGGGATTAAGCAGCCAGACATTTAAACCCTGGCAAGGGATTTGGTTCTACAGGGTATCTGTTTCTAACTCCCAAATACAAACCATTTAAGACATGACTCATGCCTTCCTCCAAAAGCTGCCAACATTCGTGGTATTTTGTGATAGCACAAGGCACCAAATGGAAGTGAAAACTAGAGTTTAATGTGTTGCAGTAGAAATAGAGAATTAGAGACTGGAAGCTATAAAGAGTAATTGAAATTTACAGATAGTTAAAGAAAAGAAGTCATATTTCACCTGATGGTTTAAACCACATTCTTCACCATGTCTTGAATCAGGGTTTCTGTCAGGAAACCAATATGGTTGGTTTAATATGGTGTCTTTATTTGCTCTGTCAAATCTCCAGTGCAGCCCTGACTAAGTAGCTCAGTTGGTTAGAATGTAGTCCTGATATTCCAAGGTTTTGGGTTTGAACCTCGGTCTGAGCACCAACCAATAAATGCATGAATAAGTGCATCTCTCCCTCCCTTCTTTTATTTCTCCCTCTCTTTCTATACACATCAATAAATTTAAAAAATTCTCCAGTGGAGCAGCTAGCTAATCATAGTGAAATGTTGATAAGCAGTCTACATGGTATGTGGTGCTGAAAACATAATGTTTCATAGATAACTAGAAAGAGGAAGATGAGTAACACACAAAAACAAATTTAAAAAGAAGAAAAAAGTTAATTTCAGATACTGAATCCCCAGTATGAACACGATATAACCTGGTATGACTGTGGCTGCCTCCCCAGCTGAGTGACATGTCACTAGTTGTCGACTCATCTCTCCTTTCACTTTTAGCATAACAGAGGGAAATGGGAAATATCCACACTTAGTGGCATCGATAAAGATTTCTTAAGTCTGCAGGTCAAGCATGCTCCTTTGGGACAGTTTCAAGTTGTGTCTGGTGGTCTGAATTGAATTTCATTGGGATTTAAAAAAAACACAACAAATCTGTGCTCTGAACGGTAATGAAATGGTAATGTTGTCATTGAGAACAGATGAAGTGTATTGCAGTAAACACTCAATAGAGAGAAATGTAATTGTGCTAGTGTGTGCTGGGACAGGTCAGAGGGCTCCCAGAACCCACTGCTTGACTTATATAAGCACTGGAGAAAGGCAACTACTGTTATTGTTATTAAATCCTCACTGATCTGGGAATGGAGTAAAGGCTGATTCTTTAGCTGGCAAAATAGTGAGTCTGGCCAACTGAGCTCAGATGGAGAGTATATGAAAAAGCAAGTTGTCACAGCTCTCAAAGAACCTTAAAACCCCTTAAAATGGGGGAATCCAGCCAGATGGAACCCAGGAGTGAATTAAAAGAGAGGGGCAGAGTCCTGGATGAAGCCATAGAGGGAAGTTCCAAGACTTTGGACTCTAACCTTTGGGAATTGTGTTAAGAACCACTCTTTAAATCCAATGCAGTGGGTTAAACAATGATAGAGAACCCTGCTCATCTGTGAGGGGGTGAAAGAGCCAGTCCAGATGCTAGGAAAGCATTTTTTAAAAATATATATTGTTATTAATTTCAGAGAGGAAGAAAAAGGGAGAGATAGATAGAAAGATCAATAATGAGAGAGAAGCATTTATTGGCCGCTTCTTACATGCCCCACACTGGGAATTGAGCCTGCAACCCAGGCCTACTACTCTGACTGGGAATTGAACCATGATCTCCTAGTTCATAGGTTAATGCTCAAACACTAAGCCATGCTGGGAGGCCCAGACAAACATTTTTTATTGAAACACACAGGAAAATGTAGAGATCTTGAGCATAGAGTTTGATAAGATTTGACAATTGTATACCCTTTTGTAACCACCATTTTCACTAGGATATAGAACAGTTCTAATAACCCAGAAAGTTTGTTTTATTCCACCTCTCAAGAAACTTTCCCCTCACCACCCCAGAGACAGCTCCTTCCTAATTTCTAGTGTCATAGTTTTAACAGGTGTGGTGTTTCATATAAATGGAATCATGCCATGTGTACTATTTTCTGCCTGGCTTCTTTAATGCAACCTAATGTTTTAAAGATCATCTAATACATCTGCTGGGTATACTAGATGTTTGTTCCTTTTTATTACTGAGTATTTTTCCCTTGTATGAATATCTCACACTTGGTTCATTCTCTAATGGACATTTGGGTTTGCAGTTTGGGGCTGTCACGAACAAGTCTGAACCATGAGTACGTCTTTTTGTGTGCTCATGTTTCATTTCTTTTGGGATAACCCTTCAAAGTTGTCTCAAATTGAGACCAGGGGGCATGCCTTTGTATTCCAGTTTGACCAGTCATTGGATGATGGCTGCTTCTAGGGATAAAATGTAACTCTAGATGAAGCAGATCTCTTTTTCTGGGGAAATGTCTAGAGAGAGACTTGTCTGTGAGTCACAATAGCCTGCATTTGCAGCCGGGGTCCTGAGGGTCTTGGTCAGAGTGGGAACCTGGATGTGTCTACCACAACTGTCTAATAAATGTTCTTTGACTCCCACATCATGTTTTCTTTACAAAGTTTTATGGTTCTTTTATATTTATGTTCATACTCCATCTCAAATTCATTTCTGGGTATGGAATGAGTGAGGGGTTGAGGCTTGTGTTTTTACATACAGACATCTAGTTGTCCCAGCACAATTTTTTTGAAAAGACTTTCTTTTCCCTATTGCATTTCTCAGTGCTTTTGTTGGATCTATTTTTGGCTTCTCTATTCTGTTTCATTGATCTATTTACTTATCCTTACATGAGGCAATGTTTTGAAAGAAATCTAGCAAAAACAGCATAACCTCTCTTGATCAGGAAGGTAATTTGGATCTTAGGAAAACAAGGAAACCAGCATGGATCATGCAAGTTCATTTGGGCAGATGCAAACAATAATGGGCCCTGAAATTTAAACTTGAAGTAGATCACATGACGTGTGCTCAGAATTAGCTATGCTATGCTATAGTTACAAGCTGATTTTGAGATCTTAGTGGCTTCTCTCATCCTCAGAGCACATGAGCTGAGTGGATTTCCTGGGCAGCTCTTATCCAAACAATGACTGGGACATTCAAGCTCTTCCCATCTTATAACTATGCCATCTGGAACTTGTGTCCATCAAGGCTCTGTGGATGGGGAGGAGAAACCTGAAGATGCATGAGACATTTTTAAGTGTCTGGCTTAGATGTGCTCACATCATGTCCACTCATATCTAGCTGTCTATTTAACCCAGTCAGTTGACCCCACCTAACTGCAAGGAAGACTGGGAAATGCAGTCTTTGTTAAACATGAGCATTGTCTCTGCCACAGTGGAGCCTGGAAAGAAGTTAGGACTAGGAGCAAGGTAGAATTTGATTACATTCATTGTGGGATGTTTTATAGCACAGCTGTTAAATGAATGAGCTGTAGAGCTAGATTCCTCCAGGTTCAAACTTCCCTCTGCCCCTTACTAAATGGGTGACCTAGAGCATGTCACATAGAGTTTCTGATGTCTCAGATTCTTTATCTCTTAAAAGTCATGGATAATATTATTTATCTTAAGGGGTTGTGGTGAGAATTTTAAGAATTAGTATACATATGGCCCTTAACATAGTGCTTGGCATAGAATAAGCATATCGTTGATAATAGTTGTCATCATACGCATCTATAGGTACCTGTAGGCATTGCTTGGAAGAGCTGAGATCCAAGGGAGCCAGCCCAATCCAGCCAGCTTCTTCCCCTCTCTTCAGTACTTTCTTCCCCAGACCATGGGACTCTTGGAGGGATCAGAACATCAGGACTGAAACAGCTCTGAGCCCCACAATACTTCAAATTTATTAATTGTTTTCTGAGAGAAGTATTGTTAAGTAGTTAGAGGCCATGCATAGCAGATTTTTTAAAGGATTTCTGGTCCCAAGCATCTTGGATTGTGGGTATTTTGAGGAATTCTCTTCATCTGTGACAGAGGCTAATGTGGTTGCTGATAAGATGGTTTGCAGTGATAGTCAGATGTACAAAAAGAAGAAACAAATGAGGAGCGAGGACCTATTTTTCTTTCAATGGAATAAATGAGAAAGGTGTTTATGCTCTGATATTTGTTTGGCTTTTCAGAAGTTAATATTAGGAAAAGAAATAGATTGAAAATACTGTATGTTTTAATACCACATTTAATCCAATAAAAAGCTTTTTTATTTAATTTATCATAATGTGGAAATATTTTATTATTCTTTTTTTTAGGGTATTTCTTTTTTTTTTAATTTTTTATACATATCTCCCCATTGCCCCCCCTCCCTCCCAGGTATACCCCAACCCCCCAGTGTCTATGTTCATTGGTTATGATTATATGCATAGATACAAGTCCTTTGATTGATCTCTTATCTACCACACCTAACTTTAATCTTCCTGCTGTAATTTCACAGTCTGTTTGAAGCTTTATTACCTCTGTATCTATCCTTTTGTTCATCAGTTTATAATGTTCTTTATTATACCCCAATGAGTGCAATCAAGTGATGCTTCTCCTTCATTGACTGACTTATTTCACTAAGCATAAGGCTCTCCAGTTCCAACCAGGTTGCTGCAAATGGTAAGAATTCCTTCTTTTTAATGGCTGCATAGAATTCCATTGTGTAGATGTACCACAGTTTTCTGATCCACTCATCTGCTGACGGGCACCTAGGCTGTTTCCAAATTGTGGCTATTGTAAATTGTGCTGCTATGAACATAGGGGTGCATAAATCCTTTCTGATTGGTGTTTGTAATTTCTTAGGATAAATTCCTAAGAGTGGTATTACAGGGTCAAATGGAAGATCCATTTTTAGTTTTTTGAGGAAACTCCATACTGTTCTCCACAGTGGCTGCACCAGTCTGCATTCCCACCAACAGTGCACAAGGGTTCCTTTTTCTCCGCATCCTCGCCAACACTTGTCGTTGGTTGATTTGTTGATGATTGCCATTCTGACAGGTGTAAGATGGTATCGCATTGTCATTTTGATTTGCATCTCTCGGATGATTAATGACTTTGAACATGTTTTCATGTGTCTCTTGACCTTCCTTCTGTCGTCTTTTGAAAAGGTTCTATTTAGGTCCGTTGCCCATTTTTTTATTGGATCCTTCATCATCCTTTTATGAAGTTGTATAAGTTGGTTGTAGATTTTCGAGATTAAACCTTTATCAGTGATAACATTTGCAAATATGTTCTCCCATGCATTGATCTTTCTTGTTGTTTTGTTGATGGTTTCTTTTGCTGTGCAAAAGCTTTTTATTTTGATGTAGACCCATTTGTTTATTTTTTCTTTAGCTTCCATTGCCTTAGGAGCAGTATCAGTGAAGAAGTTCTTTCGGCATATATATGAGATTGTGCTGCCTGTGGATTCCTCTAGTATTTTTATGGTTTCCCTTCTAATGTTTAAGTTCTGTAACCATTTTGAGTTTATTTTTGTATTTGGTATAAGTTGGTGGTCCAGTTCAATTTTTTGCATGTATCTGTCCAATTTTCCCAACACCATTTATTGAAGAGGCTATCTTGGTTCCATTGAATGTTCATGCCTCCTTTGTCAAATATTAATTGAGCATAGTGGTTTGGGTGGATATCTGGGTTCTCTATTCTATTCCATTGATCTATATGTCTGTTCTTGTGCCAGTACCAGGCTGTTTTGAGAACAGTTGCTTTGTAGTATAGCTTGAAGTCTGGTATTGAGATCCCACCTACTTTATTCTTTTTTCTCAGAATTGCTGTAGCTATCCGTGGTCTTTTTTTGTTCCAGATGAATCTATGAAGAATTCTTTGTAGGTCTGTGAAATATGTCGTTGGTATTTTAATGGGTAGTGCGTTGAATCTGTAGATTGCTTTGGGCAGTATGGACATTTTAATGATGTTGATTCTCCCAATCCATGAGCATGGTATGCTCTTCCATCTGTTAACATCTTCTTCTATCTCTTTTTTCAGTGTCCTGTAGTTTTCTGCATAAAGGTCTTTTACCTCTTTAGTTAGGTTTATTCCTAGGTATCTTAATTTTTTTGGTGCAATGGTAAATGGGATTGTTTTTTTAGTTTCTCTTTCTATAATTTCACTGTTAGTGTATAGAAATGCCACAGACTTCTTAGCATTAATTTTGTATCCTGCTACATTGCCGAATTCATTAATTAAGTCAATTAGTTTTGGAATGGAGTCCTTTGGGTTTTTTATGTACAATATCATGTCATCTGCAAATAAGAACAGCTTTACTTCTTCTTTTCCAATTTGGATGCCTTTTATTTCTTCTTCTTGTCTAATTGCAATGGCTAATACTTCCAGTACTATGTCGAACAGGAGAGGTGAGAGTGGGCATCCCTGTCTTGTTCCTGTTCTTAGGGGAAATGGTTTTAGTTTTTGCCCATTGAGTATATTAGCTGTGGGTTTATCATATATGGCTTTCATGATGTTGAGGTATGATCCTTCTATTCCCACTTTGCTGAGAGTTTTTATCAAGAAAGGATGTTGGATTTTGTCAAATGCTTTTTCTGCATCAATTGATATGACTATGTGATTTTTATCTCTCAATTTGTTTATGTGATGTATCACATTTATTGATTTGTGGATATTGAACCATCCCTGCATTCCAGGGATGAATCCTGCTTGGTCATGGTGTATGATCTTTCTGATGTACTGCTGGATCCGATTTGCTAGAATTTTGTTGAGGATTTTGGCATCTATGTTCATGAGAGATATTGGCCTATAATTCTCTTTCATTGTGTTGTCTTTATCTGGTTTTGGTATTAGAGTGATGCTGGCTTCATAGAAGGTGTTTGGTAGTATTCCTTCTTCTTGAATGTTTTTGAATAGTCTGAGGAGGATAGGTTTTAATTCTTCCTTGAATGTTTGGTAAAACTCTCCTGTGTAGCCATCTAGACCCAGGCTTTTATTTGCTGGAAGCTTTTTGATGACTGCTTCAATTTCTTCCATAGTTATTGGACTATTGAGATGTTTGGCTTCCTCCTCATTGAGTTTTGTGAGGTTATATTTTTCTAGGAAAATGTCCATTTCTTGCAGGTTTTCCAATTTGTTGGAATAGAGTTGTTCATAGTATTTTTTAACAATCCTTTGTATTTCCACAGGGTCTGTTGTTATTTCTCCTCTTTCATTTCTGATTTTGTTTATTTGGGTCTTCTCTCTTTGCTTCTTGGTGAGCCTGGCTAGGGGTCCATCAATCTTGTTTATCCTTTCAAAGAACCAGCTCTTTGTTTTGTTGATCTTTTGAATTGTTTCTTTGGTCTCCAAGTTGTTTATCTCTGCTCTGATCTTCACTATTTCCTTCCTTCTGAGTACACTGGGCTTTTCTTGTTGCTCACGTTCTACCTCTTTCAGTTGTAGGTTTAGGTGATTTATTACCATTGTTTCCTATTTTTTGCAGTAGGCTTGTAGGGCTATGAACTTCCCTCTCAAGACTGCTTTCACTGTGTCCCATAAATTTTGTATTGTTGTGTTGTTATTGTCATTTGTTGCCACGATGTTTTTTATTTCTTCCTTGATCTCTCTGGTTACCCAGTCGTTGTTTAAAAGCATGCTGTTTAGTCTCCATGTGTTTGATTCCTTTCTATTGTTTTTATTATAGTTGATTTCCAGTGTTATGCCACTGTGGTCTGAGAAAATGCTTGATATGATTTCTATCTTCTTGAATTTGAAGAGACTTTTCTTATGACCCAACATATGATCTATCTTTGAAAATGACCCATGTGCACTGGAGAAGAATGTATATTCTGTGGCTTTGGGGTGAAATGTTCTGAAGATGTCAATTAATTTCATCTGGTATAGTGAGTCATTTAGGATTGATGTTTCTTTTCTGATTTTTTGTTTAGAGGATTTGTCCAATGGTGACAGTGGGGTATTAAAGTCTCCTACTATGAATGTATTGCTGTCAATCTCTCCCTTAATATCCTCCAAGAGTTTTTTTTATGTATTTAGGTGCTCCTATATTGGGTGCATATATGTTTACCAGAGTTATTTCTTCTTGTTCGATTGTTCCCTTTAGTATTATGAAGTGGCCTTCTTTATCTCTTGTTATGTCCTTCACTTTGAGATCTAATTTGTCAGGTATAAGTATTGCAACCCCAGCTTGTTTTTCATTTCCATTTGCCTGAAATACCATGTTCCATCCCTTCACCCTCAATCTGTGTGCATCTCTTTTCCTAAGGTGGGTTTCTTGCAGACAGCAGATATATGGATCATTTTTTCTTATCCAACCGGTTACCCTATGTCTTTTGATTGGAGCATTTAATCCGTTTACATTTAAAGTTATTATTGATAAGTACTTATCTGTTGCCATTTTTAGTCCTTACCCCCGAGTTCCTTCTTTGCTTCTTCTTTCTTTTTATTACAGCAGACCTTTTAACATTTCTTGCATTGCTGGTTTGGTGGTAATATATTCCCTTAGTCCTTTTTTGTCTGTGAAGCTTTTGATTTCACCTTCAATTTTGATTGAGAGTCTTGCAGGGTACAGTATTCTTGGATTCAGACCCTTCCTTTGCATGACTTTGTATATTTCATTCCATTCTCTTCTGGCCTGATGAGTTTCTGTTGAGAAGTCAGTAGCTAGTCTTATGGGGGTTCCTTTGTAAGTAACTTTCTGTTTCTCTCTGGCTGCTTTTAAGATTCTTACTTTGTCGTCGGTGTTTGCCAATTTAATTATAATGTGCCTCGGTGTCGGTTTGTTGGGGTTCATTTGGCTTGGGACTCTGTGAGCTTCTTGGATTTGTGTGGGTTTTTTCTTTTCTATATTGGGGAAATTTTCTGTCATTATTTCTTCAAACATGTTCTCTAATCCTTGTTCAGTTTCCACTCTTTCTGGAACCCCAATTATGCGGATGTTATTTTGTTTCATGTTATCCCAAAGTTCCCTTAGACTCTCCTCTTACTTTTTAACGTTTTTTTTCTAGAAGCTGCTATACTTGGGTATTTTTTCCTACCGTGTCTTCTAGCTCACTGATGCGATCCTCTGCTTCTTCTAGTCTACTTTTGATGCTTTCTATTGTGTTCTTTATAGCAGTGATGTCATTATTCATTTCTTCTTGTTTATTCTGCACCTCCTCTAGTTTCTTCTGCGTTTCTTCTTCATGCTTCTTCACCTCCTCTAGGTTCTTCTTCATTTCCTCTTGGCTCTTACTCATATTGTCAAATTTGTCTTCCATTCTTTCCAACCACATTATGATAATTTCTCTGAACTCTTTCTCTGGTAGGCTTATTTGTGGTTCTATTTTGTTTACTTCCTTTTCTGGTGAAACTTGCCTTTCTGTCTTTTGTGGGCTGTTTCTTTTTCTGCCCATGGTCTTTCTTCTCTGGGTGTCTCTCCTACGTTGATTGAAAGGCACATACTACAACACGACCAGGTACAGCTCACAAGGCACTGAGTAGAAATGTATTCAAGATGTTAATAATCACAAATAAGGTGACCACCAATGAAGGACAAATTAGGGGTAAATAGAGAAAGAAGAAGAGGAAAATGAGGAAGAAAGAAAAGAAAATAGTGCCAAAATCAAATTGGGAGAGTGAGAGAAAAAAATGATAAATAAATGATCAGTAAAATAAATAAAATAAGAAAATAAAAAGGAGAAAAAGGAGAAGGAAAGAGGAAGAGAAAAAAGTCAGAGAGAAAAGAAAGTGTATAAGAGAGAAAAGAGGAACAAAATATAGATGTCAGGAGACAACTCCAATAGAACAGTCACTAATCCCAATAAAAGCCAGCAACTAGTACCTAGAGATTAATGCAAATTGCAAATAGCAACTGGTATCGAGGGAGATGAGGGAAAAAAGAGGTAGAAAACAAAGCAAGCAAAAAGGAAAATAAAACAAGTAGAATAAACTAAAACAATCTCTCAAAAAATTTTTTCAAAAAATCGATATAATCACTTTCAGGCAAATAGCAACAAAAGGACATAGAGAAAAAACAACTTTTTGGCTAGTGAAGACAAGAGGGGAGAGGTTTGTGTGGACCTGTAGTAGGGGATTTGAAATTGGATATATAAATGGGGTGAAATTTTAACCAGGTAAAGAGAAAAATAGGTAGAATCTAAAGTTGGAAAAGGGAAAGAGAAACAAGACAGCAAAATGGGGAAAGTTAGGAGGAAAGTGTTGGCATAAAGGTGGAGTTGAGTTGGAGTAAAATTATGCTAAAGGGAAGATGAAAATAGAATGTAGAACTCTAATCCCGAAATAAAATAAAGAGAAAACAAAATGACACTTTTTTTTCCCAAAAACGGTAAAGTACTAGTAGTAATTAATAATACTAATTTAAAACAAAAATGTAATAATTATAAAGGTAAAATCAATTGAGGCAGAAAGAAAAAAATATTCTTTTAATTAAAATATGTGAAAATGAAAAATAAAGAATTAAAAATTAAAAAAAAGAAAAATAAAAAATAAAAAAGAAGAAAAATAGAATGGTCCTTCACTTCCACTATTATTCCACTTGGCACTCCTGTTTCCCAGTAGGGGAGGTATTGCAGTTCCCTGTGTTCCCCTCTTGGTGTTTTAATCTCTTTATTCTCTTGTGGTTATGCGAGAGTCAATTTGTGTGTCATCCATTGGGTGGCAGTGTTTCAGAATTTATCTCTGAGACACAGCACAGGACCTCTCTAGGCTGTGCTCAGATCCTGCTACTCTGTGGTTCCCAAAACCAGTTTGTGGGGGTTTTGCAGCCTGGACACTGCAATAACTCCCAGGTTGTCCCTCTGCCCCAGAGAAAAAGAAAGAAAGAAAAAAAAAAAAGAGTCGTTTTCCAGAGCTCTCCTCTGTCAACAGCTCAGAGGGTCTGCCTTCACACTCAGGGATCACGCCCTGACCACCTCTGCGGACCTCTCCAGAGGCAGCTTTCCCGCAGCCCGGCTCCCACAGTGTGCGCATCTCTGCCCTGCGGGGGTAGGAGACCGCACCCTGGCCCAGGCGAAATCTGACCCTTCCACGCGCAAGTGCAGTGTGGATCTCTGAATCCTCCTTCTGCGTGTCTGTGCCGCCTGGGAAGCCGCGCTCTGGGTCCTGGCTGCTCTGTGGGTGCCTCCGTCAGCCGCAGCTTTCAGACCTCAGCAGACATCCACCTCCCCCTTAAGTCAGGCGCAATCTGTCCTTTCCGTGTGCTCTGTGGATCTCTGCTTCTGCCGCGTGTCTTCGCCGATTGAAGAGCGGAGTTCTGGGTCTCCGGGTCCCTGGCTGCTCGATGGGTGCCCAGCCGAAGGCTTCAGAGCGCCGCAGACATCCACCTCCCACTGCAAGATGGCTCGGGCTCCGCGTTCGCGCTGGTGGCTCCAGCAGACAAAAACCCCGTGGCAGTGGGGCTGCCTGGCCGGGAGAGCCCCTTCCAGCAGTTCCCCGCCTTCCCCTGGAGGACAACTGACTCCTAGCCAACAAACACTGCCAATGCAACTCTCAGCCGCTCTCTCTCCCTCTGCCCAGCGACAAAGCTCCAGATGCGTCCGTCTACTCCGCCGCCATTTTCTCCTCCTCCAATAAAAAGCTTTTGAGTGGGTTACTAAAAATGTTCTCTTGTCTTTCTTCTGAGTGACTCTGGATAAATTATTTTACCCTTTGGGTGTTGATCTTCATAACCATGTAAAATGGAGATGGTAAAAACAAATTCTGATATTCTGGTCAGGAAAAAAAAAACGAGTACAAGCAGTTCTGGCTGCTGCTTGATAATTCCATGAAAGTGAAAAAGTCCTCACTCATGATGTTGTATGACTAATGAACTATGTAATATTCTGAAATAAGGATAAAAGGGATACTTGGTTAATGACTAGTCATGTGGCCATTGCTTATTACAGTTTAGAAGGAGTGAAATTGAAGGCTATGTTGAGAGGATTGGGACAGAATAGGCACTGTAAAGAGACTTTGGCTTGGTTTGATGTTTAGCAAAAATGCATTTGTCATTATTCTGTTAGCAAAGTCCACCTGACTTTGCCTTGAATTGTCCTCTGACCCTAGACTAAATCACTCTTCAGTTTGTTTGTTTGGTTTTTACTGGATTGGGAGCAAGCAATGGAATTTATAAGTCAGTCTTAGGGAAGGAGCTGACCAGAGAGCCTGCTCTTAGAGGCAGGAGGTAGAACTCAGGATGGGTGTTCTGAAGTAAGTGCCTGTTATTCACACCAGAGAGATCCTTACAACATTCTATTTTAAGGCACTTCTGGCAGAGACCGTTTATCTTTAAGTGACTTCTAAAGTCTTTTAGCCATGGGAAGGCTGAACTCGAGATGGCTTAGCCATTAACTACTAGGGTGATAAGCACACTAGAATTTTCTAGGGAGAGGGCTAAAGATAGCAAATTCCACATAATATACTTATCAGAATACCAGGGGAGACAACTCCCATTACTTTGGCTTCATTTGTCTTACACAATACAGCCAGTCATAGTTATACTCTATGTCAAACTATACCCTGCATAGTGTTTCACTATGGAGGCTGTATGGTATTTCCCTGGTATGCCATAGTCCTTTGGAGCTTAGGAATCAACACATATGCATTTAAGTTTAGTCTTTTACAGATATCCAAAACTGTCTTTAGCCTACAGAACTCTTCCAGTTCTGCCAATCTTGGTTAGTATCATAGTTATGAAGCCATTATAACTCACTTTGTATTAAAGCCAGCAACTTTTTTTTTAAGGAAAAAGTTGCCTATTTATGGTCTATCAAATCTGTGCTTTTCACTCATGATTTTGAATCTTAAGATATATGTCTGAGGCTTCATCACCTTATAAAGATCAATTATCTTCTACTGATTGTAACGTGTAATTTTCTCTCTTCTGTCTTCAGTGTATTAAATCAATTTTCCTAAACCTCCTCAACCTCGGGTGTGTTCCCCATACACAAATCAGCAAGGACTTCTTTGCCCAGATGGAATCCAGTTCCCTCAGCTCAGCATTATGTGATTCCACAAACATTTCCAACCTCTTCCTATTTATCTTAGAATATTGGAGATTGAAGGGATCTCAGAAATTCCTAAGGCTCATTTGTTATAGACAAGGAGACAGATACACAGTAGTGACATGATTTTCTCAAAGTGACACTGGCGATTAGCAACGGAACTGGAATATTGAAAGCTCCATGAGGTATAGTTCCTTCCTTCCTTCCTTCCTTCCTTCCTTCCTTCCTTTCTTTCTTTCTCTCTCTCTCTCTCTCTCTCTCTCTCTCTCTCTCTCTCTCTCTCTCTCTCTCTCTCTCTCTCTCTCTCACAGTTGTGTCACCAGTGCCCAGAACATTCAGAAATTCAATAAATATTTATTTAATTTATTCATGGAGGAACTGGGTCTGGTCCACAGTCATCACAATCTCAGGTCAGCCCCCTGTCCACCTTCCTCCTGCCCTTGGCAAACCTCAGCTACCCCAATCTAATTGTCCTCCAGGTGATTGCTCCTAGCAGTCTTCTTACCCTGAGGCTTTCTCTGTGGAATGTTTCCTTCAAGGCTCAATCCAACCCTACCACTCCTTGAAATCATTCCTCATAGCCCCAGATTTCAGGTCTCTCACTCAATTGGTTTCCTGTGGTATCTGCAGTATTCATGGCTCACCTAGCCCAGGCTGCTGTTTGATTGTTGTCTCCCATGAGCACATTCTACTGTTGGCCCCCCACAGCATCCTTTTCCTGCAGGAGCTCTGTTTGTTGCATGGCAATGCCACAGAGTGTGATGGTTGACTTTCATTCATGCTCCCATAGGCCTCATTTTATCTTCTTTCAATTCTCTAAGTCCCTATCATTTTACTAAGTTATATGCCTGCCTTCATCTGTCTTGTCTTTTGACTGCTGGGCAAGGGTATGTGAAGATTATTACCAGAATGTGTGGAACATATTGTAGCACAGGAATCAAGGGCTTTCAGAAGGGGAAGAAAGGACATCAAGATTAGAATAAAATCTGAATACTTTTAAAAGGTGCATGAGAGTTGGCCAGACAAAGAAGAGCAAAGAGCACATTACAGGCAGATGTATCCTAGCAGGACAGTGTTTTAGGGAACTGTATGTAGCTTGGTACAGCCAGAAGGAAAACTGCATGTGAGGAAGTGGAGGGGATGAAGCACAGGTGTAACAGCAGCCAGATCATACAGGACTTTTCTTCTGAAGTATTTGAAAATGATTGAACATTCATTGTAATTTAGACCTTTACTCTCAGAAACAAACAAAAAATAACCAACAAATTTCCACAGAAATGTGATTACATATATTAAAGTTTATACTTAAACTAGAGGCCCAGTGCATGAAATTTGTGCATTGGGGTGGGAGGTGGTGTGTCCCTCAGCCCAGCCTGCACCCTCTCCAATCTGGGACCCCTTGAGGGATGTCCCCTGGGATTGAGCCTAAACGAGCAATTGGACATCCCTCTCACAATCCAGGACTGCTGGCTTCCAACCACTCGCCTGCCTGCCTGCCTGATTGCCCCTAACCACTTCTGCCTGCCAGCCTGTTCTCCCCCTAACCAATCCCCTGCCAGCCTGGTCACCCTTAACTTCCCTCCCCTGCTGGCCTGGTTGCCCCCAACTGTCTTCCCCTGCAAGCCTGGTCCCCACCCCCAACTGTCCACCCTTGCAGCCCTGGTCCCTCTCAACTACCCTTTCTACTGGCCTGATTGCCCACAACTGCCCTCTGCTGTTGGCCATCTTGTGGTGGCCATCTTGTGCCCACCTGGGGATGGCCTCCTTTGACCATATGGGGTGACCATCTTGTGTGTTGAAGTGGTGGTCACTTTGCATATTACCCCTTTATTATATAGGATTGATTACTAGTCAAAAGAATGAAGTATGTCTACTTGGCCATAACAAGGAAGAAAATTTTACCATTTGTGACAGCATGAATGGACCTGGAGAACATTATATTAAGTGAAATAAGCCAGTTAGAGAAAGACAACTACTATATGATTTCCTTCATATGTAAAATCTAATGAATAAACTGAACTAACAAGCAAAATAGAGACAGACTCACAGAGAGCAGGCAGTCAGCTCTAGTGGAGGGGGAGTTGTTGGGAGTAGTGGTGGAGGGATTGAGCAAGAAAGAAAAAAAAGAAAAGAAAAAAGACTGACAGCTGTCAGAGGGGTAAGGGTTTGGGAGGCTGGGTGAAAAAGGTGAAGGGATTAAGAAGAAAATAAAAACACACAGACATAGACAACAGTATGGTGATTACCAGAGGGAAAGGGAGGTGGGGGAGGTGGAAGAGGAAAAAGGAAGGAAAAACTGTGGTGGAAAAAGATGACTTTTAGTGGTGAGTTCACAACGCAGTATGTCAAAGATGTGTTATTGAGTTGCACACTTGGTTTTATTAATCGATGTCACCCTAGTAAATTCAATTTGAAAAATTATGCTTAAAAAAAAAGAAAAGAAAAAAAAGAAAGAATTCATGGTCATGGACAACAGTATGGTGATTGCTGGGGGAGAGTGGGTGGGTAGAGGTGGAAGAGGGAATAGTGGGGATAAATAGTAATGAGAAAAGATAAAAATAAAATAAAGATTAAAAAGGAAAGTATGTTGATATATTTAAATGATTTAATTATCAACATAAATTAGGTAAAAATGTAAGATTTTATATATATATATATATATATATATATATATATATATATATAGATAGAGAGAGAGAGAGAGAGAGAGACAGAGAGAGACAGAGATTTTGTGATATGTAAGAAACTTAACAGGGGCTCTCAAGGTCTGAACTGAGGTAAAATTTGACATGTCATGTCATTGTATATCCATTGATAATAGTTAAAAATTTAACTTAGCTAAAAAAAATCTCAATTAAAAGGTGAGCAAGTCTTTACACCTAGAACGACTGGCACTGAGGTTTTTAAGTAAGGAATGATGGTGATCACATTAAAAAAGATCATAGGACAAATACCATATGATTTCACTTATATGTGGAATTTAAAGAACAAAAAAATGAACAAACAGAATTGAAACAGACTCATAGATACAAAGAATAGAATGATGGTTGCCAGAAGAGAGGGGGTTTGGGGCATTGGGTGAAAAAGGTGAAGGGGTTAAGAAGCACAAATTGGTACTTACAAAGCAGTCATGGGATATAAAGTATAGCATTGGGAATATAGTCCATAATTATTGTAATAACTATAAATGGTGCAATGTGAGTACTGAAAATATTGGAGGGAACACAAGGGGACTTGACTTGGGATAGTGAACACACAATATAATATACAGTAAAGTATATGATTATCTAATCACTATGCTATACACCTGAAACTAATACAGCATAGTATTGACTGTAAACTGTAATTGAAAAACTTTTTTTTTTAAAGAACATAGGACAGCAATGAGAAAGGAGATGGAAGAAGTGCCTAATGGAGGCAGAGGGACCAGGTGGTTGTTGGAGACTATTGACGGAATCTCAAAGAGAAATAATGGGTGTGCAGCAGTGAAAGTCAAGGCCAGTGGATGGAAAACTGAAATATGAGTATGTCAGAGCTCCACGACATACTAGTATAGGAGGAGAAGAGAAGGGTATAGCATGACTGCCAGGTTTGTAGCAATTGACTGTCTGGTGGTGGTGTCACCAGAGAGAGAAGGAACATAGGAAAAAGATTCCCTCGCAAAAAAAAAAAAATTACCATTTTGAAATCTGTCAGAGTTTGGGGACATGTCACATTTGAGATACCTCTGTTAGGCAATTAGTATTCTTTGACTAAGAGGACTGGTGGTCCTTGTTGGTGTCTTCAAGAATTTCCTTTTGGACTTCACACCCAATAACATAGATTAACATCTAGCATTTTTATGGAGTTCATAGCATCTAAATCTTACCTTTACAACTATAGGAATCCAGTTCATCTCTAGTTAGTGAGGCCATAGAGACAGATAACCAAAGCAACATTAGCCCTGTGCACTCTGCCCCTATTTGATAAGGAGTTAGTTCTGTTTGCTCCTATTTATTTATCTATCTATTTATTTATTTAAAAATCTTTAATGTTGAAAGTATTACATATGTACCTACCCCATTGCCCCCCAAGTGACCCCTTATAGCGACATCTCCTCCCTCCCCTCATACCCCTCTACCCCCACCCAAGCCTTCACCATCCTATTGTCTGTGTCCATGGGTTATGCATATATGCATACAATGTCTCCTAGGTTTTAAATCTAGGTCTCTCTTGAGAATCTTGCCACTGTGGATGGGGAAGCCAGACTAAAGAAAGATGACTTGGCTGCTTATGTTTTTTTTAAAAGCTTTGGAGAGCCCAGCAACCTAGATCAGCTGCCTTTCTCTGGGCACTTGAAAGGGAAAAGGAAGGGGTAATTAGTTTACTAAAACAGTACAGGCCATGGGCATCAGAGTGGTTTTTGTCTGAATTGTCTGGATAATTCATTTGCTTCTCTGATTGTAATTCAGTTTTGTGGACACTAATTCAGTCCTTTGCATTTGTTTGGACTAATGAATTTTTACAAGTTTATTAAGGGTAGTGTGGAACTTCTGAGGCTATTTCATAAGCATTTAAAGGCGAAGGGTAACTATGGAAGAGATGATAAAATATGACTATAATACATTAGCCTTGATTTTTTTCTTCCACATTTGGATTATCTGCAGAAGGTAGAGAAAGAAGAAAGCTAAACTGATTCCTGTGAAATTTGATATAAGACCTGTTGCTGCAATTTTTTCTTATTCTCTGACTTTTTTCCTCTATATTAAGGGTTATTTTCTGGATTTGTACATTTGCTGTTTCACTTAGAGAAGTGAGATGCCACATGGTTAGTTAATAAGTGTTTATTGATTACTTCTGGGCCTCTTGGCAGAATTGAGTTAGAGCCAGGTGCTATTCTTAGTGCTCAATGGTAATTTTTGTTTGTTTGTTTTCTTGTAAAAGATTGAAAAAATATGTTCCTTTGGCTAACAACAGGGACAATGAAAATTTTCTCTTTATCCCTGTAAATGCCAGAATACTTAAGCTTGACAAATTATTTTTAGCTGAGTGATGGGCCCTATGATTCAAATCATTTTGTTCTGTACCTGGCTTCATTATATTTTTATATGTGTAGTGAGGAGACACTGAAATTAAAAGTGTCTAATTATCTCCTACATTAAAACAAAAAACCTCAGAGTGTTTTTAAAATCTGAATGGCAAAGCCAAATACTCATCTTCTAAGTTATTACTGTTTTGGGGCAGGAATATCTTACTTCTACATCAACAATTTTAAGAAATGAGCTGACACCAATGCCCTCTTTCTCTAAAAATGTCTAATTTTGTAAAACAGAAACATTTCCTTTTTTTAAAAAAAATTATTGACTTTATTGAGATGACACTGGTTAATAAAATTACATAGGTTGCAGGTATACAATTCTATAATACATTATCTGTATATTGTATTATGTGTTCACTATCCCAAGTCAAGTCTCCTTCCACCATCATTTATCCCTCCTTTACCCTCTTTTACCACTTTTCAACCCTGTTTCCCTCTGGTAATCACCATACTGTTGTTTGTGTCTAAGAGTTTGTTTTTTATTTTCTTTGCTTAATTCCCTCACATTTTTCATCTGGCCCCCTAAACCCTCTTCCCTCTTACAGCTGTCAGTCTGCAGTCTGTATCTATGAGTCTGTTTCTATTTTGTTTGTTTATTTTGAATATTAGATTTCACATATCAGTGAAATCATATGGTACTTGTCTTTCTGTGACTGGCTTATTTCATTTAGCATAATATTCAGTAGATTCATCCATGCTGTCACAAAGGGTAAGCGATCCTTCTTTTTTCTTTTACATTTTTAAAAAAATCCTCATCCAAGGGTATTTTTCCATTGAATTTTTAGAGAGAATGAAAGAGAAATATATAGAGAAAAATTGATGTGAGAGCATCACATTGATTGCCTCCTGCACGAGCCCTGTGTCCTTAACCAGAATCAAACCTAGGACCCTTCGGTCTACAGGCCTACGAAGAGATCCTTCTTTTTTTTACACAGTATTCAATTGTGTAAATGTACCACAGCTTTTTAAATCTACTCATCTACTGATAAGCAGTTGGACTGCTTCCAAATCCTGGCTATTGTAAATAATGGTGCAATGAACAAAGAGGTACTGTACATATATTCTCTTGAATTAGTGTTTTGGGTTTCTTTAGACATATTCCTAGAAGTAAATTCTCTGGGTTGTAAGACAGTTCCTTTTTTAAAAAAATATATATATTTATTATTGAAAGTATTACAGATGTCCCTCTTTTCCCCCCTCATTGACTCCCTCCTTCCCAATCCTACCCCTTCCCCAGGCCTTCACCTCACTATTATCTGTGTCCATGGGTTATATATACCTGCATATAATTTCTTTGGTTAATCTCTTCCTGTCATCTCTCCTTCCCTCTGAGAATTATCAGTCTGTTGCATGTTTCCATGTACCTGAATCTATTTTGTTGTCAGTTTATTTTGTTCATTAGATTAGACATACTAGTATAAATGAGATCATGTGATACTTGTCTTTCTTTGACTGACTTATTTTGTTTAGTATAATAATCTCAGGTCACTCCATATTGTCTCAAAGGGTAATAGATCCTTTCTTTTTATAGCTGCATAGTATTCCATGGTGTAAAAGTACCAGAACTTTTTTATTCACTCATCTACTGATGGGCATTTGGACTGTTCCCAGATCTTAGTTATTATAAATAACTGCTATGAACATAGGGGTGTATATATTCTTTCTGATTGGTGTTTCAAGCTTCTTAGGCTATATTCCTAGAAGTGGGATAACTGGGTCAAATGGCAATTCCATTTTTAATTTTTTGAGTAAATGCCACACTGTTTTCCATAGTGGTTGTACTAGTCTGCATTCCTACCAACAGTGTACTAAGTTAGGTTCCTTTTCATTCACAACCTCACCCACATTTGTTGCTTATTGATTTATTGATGATAGCCATTCTGACAGGTATGAGGTGGTACCTTATTATTGTTTTAATTTGCATCTCTCTGATGATTATTGACTAGCATTTTTTCAAATCTCTGGGCCATTTGTATGTCGTCTTTGAAAAAATGTCTACTCAGGTCTTCTGCCCATTTTTTAATTTGGTTTGTCTTTCTTTTGTTAAGTTGTATGAGTACTTTATATATTTTGGATATTAACCCCTTATCAGATGTATCATTAGCAAATATGTTCTCCCATACAGTGGCTCCCTTTTCATTTTGATGCTGGTTTCTTTTATTGTGCAGAAGATTTTTATTTTGATATAGCCCTATTTGTTTATTTCTCCTTTGTTCCTCTTGCCCTAGGACAGTGGTCGGCAAACTCAGTCAACAGAGCCAAATATCAACAGTACAACGATTGAAATTTCTATTGAGAGCCAAATTTTTTTAACTTAAACTCCTTCTAATGCCACTTCTTCAAAATAGACTCACCCAGCCGTAGTATTTTGTGGAAGAGCCACACTCAAGGGGCCAAAGAGCCGCATGTAGCTCGCGAGCTGCAGTTTGTCGACCATGGCCCTAGGAGATGTAGCAGTGAAAATTCTGCTCTGTGAGATGTCTGATATTTTGCTGCCTACATTTTCAACTAGAACTTTTAGGGTTTCACAACTTTTATTTTTAATTTTTGAAAATATGTATTTTCATTGATTTCAGAGAGGAAGGGTGTGGGAGAGACAGATAGAAACATCAATGATGAGAGAGAATGATTGATCAGCTGCCTCCTGCATGTCACACATTGAGAATGGAGCCCACAATTCGGACATGTGCCCTGACTGGGAATCGAACTGTGACCTCCTGGTTCATAGGTCGATGCTCAACCACCAAGCCACCCAGACCCAGCTGTTTTTAGATTTTTTTAGGGAACTCCATACTGTTTTCACAATGACTGCATCAATCTTCATTCCCACCAAAAGAGCAGGAGGTTTCCCTTTATCACACATCCTCACCAGCACTTGTCATCTGTTGATTTATTGATAATAGCCATTCTGACAGGTGTAAGGTAATATATCCTTGTGGCTTTAATTTACATTTCTCTGATAATTACTGACCTTGAACATCTTTTCATATGTCTATTGTCATCTTTATGTCCTCTTGGGGGATGTGTTTATTCAGGCCCTTTGCTCATATTTTAATTGGATTTTTTGGGGTTGAGTTGTATAAGTTCTTTATAAATTTTGGATATTAACCCCTTATCAGATAAATAATTTATGAGTATATTCTCCCATTCAGTGCGTTATCTTTTCATCTTGTTGATGGTTTCCTTTGGTGTGCAAGAACATTTTACTTTTTAATTCATTTTGAGTCTTTTTTTTTTTTTGGTATGGTAAATTAAGGTGGCCTAGTTTCAACACCTTTTATTGGAAAGATATCTTTACTGCATTGTGTGCTCTTGCCTTGTATGTGAAATATTAATTGGCCATAAGTGAGTGGGTTTATTTCTCTCAGTTTTGTTCTGTCGATCTATGTGTCTGTTCTTATGCCAGTACCATGCTATTTTGATTACTATGGCCTTATAGTATAGTTTAATAACAGATAAGCATGATTCCTCCAACTTTTTCTTTCTTAATATTGCTGTTTCTATTTAGGGTTCCTTAGGAAAACAGAATTTATGGATTTGAAAGATGAATCTTTAGAAATTTTTTTTTACCTTCTATTTCAGTTTTTCTGAAGTTAGTATCATTTAATTATATTCATACACCCTGAAATTCTTTCCCTCCCAACACTACCTGTTTGCTTGCTTTGTATCTCCCTAGGAGATATGAATTAAGAATCAAAACTCCTGAGTTGTGAGCAGTTTCTTCAACTAACTGTCCTTTCATTCTTTAATGCCTTAATTTTAGCAAAATTATGAACATTTTTGCTTCCAGAATAACTTTAAAGGTGTCAGGCAGCCCATTTTTCTTAGAGAAAAAATGTGTATATGAATGTATAATATTAATATTGAACTAGACCACATCTCAAATTGATAAAATTGCCATGAACTGGTACATTCAAATCTAATTGAAATTATACCAACATAGGATGAAGTGGTAATTATTGAGAAATAATGGGCAGGATCCCAATGTTTTTGCTACAGCTTTCTGTTGGTTTTTTAGAAAACCATCTTATCGACTTTTAGATGCACATTCAGTATTATTAAATATATTCATATTGTTATGCAACTGTCTTCAGAACTTCATCTTGCAAAACTGAAACTCTATACCCATTAAACAATCCTCATTTCCTCCTCCTCTCAGCCTTTGACAACCACTATTCTACTTTCTGTTCCTGTAAATTTGATCTTTATGCCTTGTATAAGTGGAATCATACAGCTCTGACAATGCTATTGGCTTATTTTACTTTATTGAATTGCCTCAAAATTTATTCATATTGCCCTAGCCGGTTTGGCTAGGTGGATAGAGCATTGATCTGTGGACTGAAGGGTCCCAAGTTTGATTCCAGTCAAGGGCATGTGCCCTGGTTGTGGGCTGAATCCCCAGTGGGGGGCAGGCAGGAAGCAGCTAATCAATATTCTTTTTCATCAGTTTTCTATCTCTCTCTCCCTCTTCCTTCCTCACTGAAATCAATTAAAAAATTATTTATGTTGTAGCATCTGTCAGAATTTCTTTCCCTTTTTAAGGGTGAGTATTCTATTGCATGTATATACCACATTTTGTTCATCTATTCATCCATTGATGAACATTCGGGTTGCTTCTATCTTTTGGCTATTGTGAATAATGCTGCTATGAAAATGAATGCACAAATAACTTTGAGACCCTGCTTTCAATTCTTTAGGGCATATATCTAGAAGTGGAATAGTGGGTCATATGATAACTCTTTTTAAGTTTTTTTCAATGAACCATGTATTGTTTTCCATGCAGCTCTACCATTTTACATTCCAATCAATAGCACAAAGGATTTCAATTTCTTTACATCCTTGCCAATATTTATTTTATGTTTTGTTTTGTTTTCAATAGTAGCCATTGGACTGTTGAAATTTTAAAAATATTGGAAATGTTGAAGATAGTTTGAAATAATTCTTTTACAAAATAGGATAGAAATAACAGTGATAGAAAATGTGAAAGATAGTAAGAGAGGATAAATCCAGGAGGGCCAGAAAAAGAGAACAAGGAAAAGAGGAGTGGGGAAGAAAATTATCAAATAAATATTTAAAATAATTTCCTAACATTGAAGGTCCATAGTGAAAAACGTCATTGAATGTTTAGCACAAGTGAATCAAACACGATCTGCAGAGAACACACTGTTTCTGAAAGTTCAGGTTACCTGGGACAGGTATTTTGAGCTTTTGTGAACTTCTTTAGGAAGAAAACAAACATAAAAGCAGGCCACCGACAAAGAAACAGAATCATAGCCACAAAGGACACAATATTTTAATAATCTTAAAACTTCAAAATTTTGAATGGAAATTATTTTCAGTTTAGATTTCTCTGTACTGAAAAACTATTAGACAAGTGTAAGAGTAGAATGCAAATATTTTCAGATAAGTTAGAAGAGGGGGGGAAAAAACCACATGCAAAAGGGAAGGTGGAATCCTGGAAATAATTTCAACCCAGGAGTGTCCAGGATGACAGCTAGGTTGTCCTGGCCGGTGGGTACCAATTAGACATGATTTGAACAGGAGAAAAGATTGCTTTATAAAGGAGGTATCAGAGAATAGGAGTAATAGGGGAAAAATTCTAAGATATGTTACTACCTTTGATTCTTTAAACAAGTATTGATGTAGAAAACCATTGCAAGAGGGAAAACAAAGATGACTAGGAACTCCAGGAATAATAATAAAAAATGTCCAGAAAGGAGGTATGAGCATAATGTACAATTTAGCTCTAAAGTGAGCAATATTCAGTAGATAAGTGGATAAAAATGATATGGTACATTTATACATGTAATACTATGCAGCTATAAAAAAAGAATATCTTATCTTTGGAGACAGCATGGAGGCACCTGGAGAGTATTATGCTAAGTGAAATAAACCAGACAAAGAAAGACAAGTATCACATAATCTCACTTTTATATGGAATCTAATAAACAAAATAAACTGAAAAAAATAGACCTAGAGACACTGAAGCATGCAACAAACTGTCAAATTTCAGGGGTAAGGGGTAGGGAAAGATTAATCAAAGAACTTACATGCATATATGCATAACCCATGGCCAGACAATAGTGTGGCTAAAGGTTTGGAGAGGGCTGGAGCAGGGCGTAGAGGTAGTCAATGGAAAAAGGGGGACATTGGTAATACTTTTAACAATAAAGAGAATTTTTTAAAAAATATGTTTTATTGATTTTTTACAGAGAGGAAGGGATAGGGATAGAGAGTTAGAAACATCGATGAGAGAGAAATATCAATCAGCTGCCTCTTGCACAACCCCTACTGGGGATGTGCCCACAACCAAAGTACATGCCCTTGATCAGAATTGAACCTGGTACCCTTGAGTCCACAGGCTGATGCTCTATCCACTGAGCCAAACCGGTTTTGGCAACAATAAAGAGATATTTAAAAAATAAAGTGAACAATATTTATGGAGTCATCATTATATAGATACTGTTTATTAATTTCAAGTTTTAGAATTAAATTATAAATAAGCCATAGAAGACAGCCATGACCATAGAATCCATGTAAAATATGTCAATCTTACATATAAAAGCACAAATATGAACTACAGAAGTTCAGAATTAGAGGTTGGGAAGGAGGAATGAAGGAGAGGATAAGGGAAATCATAACTCTTAATTTATTCACAAAGTGGGAAATTTAAAAAGTATTGCTTATAGTAGATAGAAGAAGAAATAAAGATAAGTATGATGCCTACTTATGAAGAAAAAGACTAAAGACACTAAAAGTAATAATTAATAGGTAATATCTAAAGTCAAATTGATAATCACATAAGAATGTTATACAGTGAAATGGATATAATCATAGAAAAATTTAAAAAGAAACTATAAGCCTGGCTGGTCTTACTCAGTGGTTAGTGTCAACCCATGAACCAGGAGGTCATGGTTGATTCCTAGTCAGGATACATGCCTGGGTTGTGGGCTTGAGCCTCAGTAGGGGATATGTAGGAGGCAACCCAATCAATGATTCACTCTCCCTCTCCTTTCCTCTCTGAAACCAATAAAAACATAAAAAATAAAATAAAACAGGAACAGTTTTAAGTGGTTGCTTTTGAGAAATGATAGCAGGTGGGATGTGGTATGGTAAGGGGATGGTAACATTTCATTATTACTCATTCTTAAATATTTGATTTTAAACAATGTATACAGATTAAGAATTTTTAATAGACATATATTGAAAGTAAAATGATTCTAAGATAGCAAATAATAGAATGGAATAATAATTATAATATTTATAGAGACGATTGCAAAATATTTCTCATATATTTAAAAATCTGGGAAAATGGAGGTACAATATAATCATAACTTCACAAAGTATATATGCATATGGACAGAGACCGAAAGTAATATACAGATCAAATAGGTATTTTGTGTGAAATTTTGAATGCTTCTTTCCTTGTAAAATTTTATTTAATGTTTTTAAATTGCTTTTTCAAAGATAGAGCTTAGTGTTTTGGGGTTACTATTTTGTGCAGCTGTTTTAGCTTTCAGGAATATTTGTGAAATGTAATGTGACAGTGAGTTATATGAGAAAAATAGCATCCCATAAATATGCTGCCTTAGCACTAAGAAAGGTCACTCTGGCTATAAAAGAGTGACAACAGAGAGGGCCGTTTATTTAGGGAATGTTGATCAGTTTCCAATTTCTCTCATTTCAGATATGTAAATCATTGCTAAAAAGTTTTTATGTGTGTGGTAAATGGATTTTATGTCACTAGATGACTTGGCTTCATTACTGGAAATCTGAACATTTATTCCAAGTGGAGTCTTGCTGTTAAGAGGCAGGAAGAGAGATGGTCTCAGTTTTAAATGGGTTTTTCAAATGAAAGCAAGCATTAAGTATAGCCTATTTGTGTTGTCTGTTTGAGACTTACAAACTAGGAGTTCTTGGTGGATCTGTTATTCTGTCTCAGCTTTAACACTGGTATACATGAGGGGCCTGCATTTCACCCAAGCTGTTTAACACACTGACTTTTCCCAAGCACACAGGACCACGCTATGGCAGAAGAGAATTCCTATAAAATGTTCTAGTAGGTTATTTGATTTTATCTGCTGATCTTTTAATACTGAAAATAGGGGGAAATTAGGCCTATTTGTTTAACAATTTCTCATTTACAGTGGTGGTGGCTGTGCAGAAGAGAGCTAGCATAGCAGGCTAAAGGCCTTCTTTAGAAGGATCTGCTTCTAGGGCTGGCCCTCTGCTGGCATTTGGGGATTTGGTCATCTCTTATTTTCCATGACATAATGGTGGTCCACTCTGCCCAGACTGCTTGCACAAACAGTGTGATTATGCTGAACACGGCTTACTTCTGGGAATTCATAATAGCGGTATGCACTAGGCAGAGAGTGCCTCTGTGACCATACCCCAGGAAAAGCTTGGGTGCTGGATCTCTAATGGGCTCCCTAGGCAGAAACATTACATGTTATTGCACTTTTAGTATCCAGAGAAAGGAGCACACACAGATGCATCCCCTCAGAGGAGGAAGAGGGCGTAAGGAAGTCTGATATTGATTTCTCTGCCTGTTGCTTTTTCCGTATGATCCAGCTGTGCATTCTTACTATGTGGCTGTAATAAATCATAGCCAAGAGTCCTATAAGCAGAGTCTCATGAATCCTTCTAGTGAAACTCCAAATATGGGAGGATGATCTCTGGGACACATGAAACAATGGAAATTAGATTAATCATGTACCTTCCCCTCAGCCTTCCAGACCACCCAGCTGTCCCCCCACTAACCCACCCTCCCCCACACACCAGATCAAGGATTAGAAAAACCCAAAAACATAGACAACATTTTCTAAGAAAGGACTAGCAGTCTGACCATTCTGAACTGGTGTGCCTCCACTGAGGCTTCACTTTCCATGAAGCCAAGTAATTTTACTTTAGAACAATTTTAACATTTCATATTTTTAATGTGCAGTTTAAAAGTAACCAAGTTTTTGAGGGCTGAACCAAACAGAATTGAAAAATCATTAGATGAATAAAATAAAAGTATTCAGTTTTTATTTTAACTCCCAAATGAAATTAAATAGTCCTTTCAGTATTTTTTAGAGTGTTTTGCCAACTCAATAGTTCACAAAGGATTAGAGAGGGTGTAGGCCCTTACACAATGCTCGAGCCCCATTTGTCTTCTCCCTGCAAGCTGTCTCCTTAAGCCTCAGGGCTTTATACATGCTGTTTCCTCTGTGTGGGATACTATTCCACCCACTGTTTACTGTGCTCATTCCTACTCATCCTTAGGCCTTTGGCTCAAAGCTGCTTCCTCAGAGAACTCTTCTCCCTAGACGTACATAGGTCTCATTATACATTCATGTGTTCTGCACTTTGTTTTTATAACATCCAATTGAAGCCTTGCTTGTTTGATGTCTGTCTCTCCAAATAGATCAGTGGTTCTCAACCTTTGTAATGCCATGACCCTTTAATACAGTTCCTCATGTTGTTGTGACCCCCAACCATAAAATTATTTTCGTTGCTACTTCATAACTGTAATTTTGCTACTGTTATGAATCGTAATGTAAATGTCTGTGTTTTCCGATGATTTTAGGTGATCCTGCTGCTGTAGAGCCTAAAACTATCGGAAAATACATATATTTACATTACAATTCATTAACAGTAGCAAAATTACAGTTATTAAGTAGCAACGAAAATAATTTTATGGTTGGGGGTCACCACAACATGAGGAACTGTATTAAAGGGTTGCAGCATTACAAAGGTTGAGAACCACTGAATTAGAGTATACATTTAATGAGAAACAGATAGCGTCTTGTTAACTCTTGCACCCCTAGAACCTAGCATAGGGTCAGGCAAATGGTGAACCCTCAAAAATACAAGCTCTGTTGAATAAAGAAATTAAGAGTCTATCTTGTTGTGATGGTAAATGTTTTTGGTCGTATTGAATGAATCAATGTCTTATGTTAAACTGACTCACAAGCATATTTTGAGATGAGGTTGGAGTACAAGTAGTTTCTTTGGAAGGTGATTCTAGAAAGCATTGGTAGGGGAGAGGGAAAGTGAGGCAGGAAAGGGAAGGAAGCCAACCCAGGGTAAGTAGCAGGTCACCCCTGTGGAACTGGGACTGAACCCTGCATGGGGCCTTGGATACTGTGTAGAACATGCCTCAAAATCATTAACTGAGGGGTGAGAAATTGAGTATTTTTTTTTACTAGTTCTTTTCTATCTTGCTTGAAGGCTACCACCTGGTTCATTAACTTCCTGATGCTTCCAGCTTGTTCCAGTTGAGGGGCTTCATTAGCCACAGGAGCTAATGAGTAAAGAGTAGAAAATGTTTGTATTAGCAAGACCTCAGCCTCCACTGGAATGGTGTTGAGGGTATATGAGTGGGTCGCCATCAGCATCTGCCACAGTCTAGAAACCCAGTGGGATGAAATTGAAGCAAGGAGAATTTATAATTGTGTCATATGTTGAAAATGAAAGGAAGAAAGTTTATATGTGTATATGCAGTTATGAGTGCTTAAACATATTTTAGGAACGTGGAGGGGCAGTGAATTGCACAAGCAGTGGGCACGCTACAGATTAGTAGTTGTGTAACAGCAAAGCTTGTGCCTGGTATAGAGTTGGAAACTCTGGAAACAGGCTCCCCGAAGGCCCCAGTGATAGGCTGGTATCACCTCACCTATGTCACATGAGGCCGTCTCTATCAAGAGGGATGCTGTTGACTGCATTTGTCTTTGAGTGTGTGTCTTTGTAATTGCTTAAACATTTTTGGGAAACAGTTCTGCTAAGCAGATGTTAACAGATAGAATCTAATAGCTGACCTGATTTAAGGAACTGAAACATCCCAGGACTGAGATAACTTCAGTATTGTCTCATAATAATTACTTGTTTTCAAAACTTCAGCATAAATATCAAGTGAACTTTCTCCCTACTGCCCAAACTTCCCCTCAGGGTGTGGTTTTATTTCTATAGCAAGGTTGTTATAAAGACCACAGGAACCTACATAACAACTGTGAAAATGCAGCATTCCCTAAGCCATTCCTGGGGAAAAGGAGAAGGAAGCACATATTAAAAAATAGAGGAGGAGCTCTAGCTGGTTTGGCTCAGTGGATAGAGCATTGGCCTGCAGACTGAAGGGTCTCAGGTTCTATTCCAGTCAAGGGCACATGCTCAGATTTCGGGCTCAGTCTCCAGTTGGGGGTGTGCAGGAGGCAGCCAATCAATGATTTTCTCTCATCATTGATGTTTCTATCTCCCCTTTGCCCTTCCTCTTTCAAATTAATAAAAAATATATTTAGGAAAAAGAACTATGAGAGAATAAATTTCTGTTAAAAAATAGAGGGAATAAAAAAAGGTTATTGTTTATAGCGAGGGAAGCAGTTATTTATTTTGTGAACCTCAATAATGAGCCTACATGAACCCCTTATGGCTGAGGAGCAATATGAGAACAATTCAAACACATGGAGTGATTATTTGGTAGGACTCAGGATTAGGAACTTTCCATTATGGATTTTAGGCTTGACATGTTGTCAGGTTGGGAAGTTCTCAGAGTCTCAGTTGGACACTGGCTCCAAAACAGGCAAGCTCTCAATCTTGGATCTTTGGAACATAACACACCTTTTCCTGTTGGCTTTCCTGATCTACCCCAGGAAAAAAAAATACACAGCTACTGAGCAAGGACCATGTGCCAGACACAATATTCTACAAGGTGGTGTCTGATAATGCATCTAGCAGCCCCATGAGACAGATGCTGCAATCCCTTTTACAGATGAGGAACCTGAGATACAGAAAGTAAGCAAAGTTTCCAAGGTTGGCCAACTTGTAAGTGGCGGGTTCCAAAGTCTGTGCCTCTGCCAACTCCATGTGGCACAGGTTACACATAAGGCGGTCCATTCTCCCACAGCCTTAGGAAATCAGTTGAAGTGTTACTATCCTCATTTTCCATGTTGGGGAATGTGGAAGGCCACACATTTAACGCTGCATGGCAGTGTCTCCATTCAGAGCATGGTGACAACTCCACAAGGGGCTGAGGCAGTAGGCAAAGAAATAAGACATTACAGGATGCATGGACTTTCCACCTGAATTTAACATGGTTTAAAATATTTTCTGCAGAGCCACAAAAAGAGACGGGGAATTAGAATATCAGAGCATGGGTCCGGTGGTCAGGAGAGAGAAAAATGACTCACATTTTACCTTCCAACTTCACCTGCAATTCAGACTGGCCCAGATTACAGATCTTTTATTTTTAGGCCTGGGGGCAGAGAGCATCTTGTTGATTTTTTTTTTTCTATCTTGTTGAGTCACAAGTTATCACTTTGGCTGCTGAGCTGACTTTCTCCTCAGTATCTCTTTGGGGTGTTATTCTGTGAAGAGAACTGTAATTTCTGTGGAAGAATATTTTCCTTCCTTATATGAGGTCCTTGGTAAAAGCTACAAACTAACTTGATTCTAAAATGATGCTGAATAAAAAAGCTCATCTTTGAATCTCTGGGGCTTTCACTGACCCAGGATATGCTGATTCTGGTTTTTACAAGTCAAGCTAATTTCCAAATAATGTAGCAAACATTTGGCAATAACAAGAGGGAGAGGAATTGAATTTGAAAGCCAATTCTGAGAGATAAATAGAAATAAATTTGGAATATGAAAGAGAGGGATAACCAGACTAGTATAGAGTATAACACTAGTCAAAAGGAATTTTGTTGTTGTTATTGTCAGTCCTCACCTGAGGATATTTTTCCCATTGATTTCTAGAGAGAGTGGAAGGGAAAGGGAGAGGGGAAGAGCGAAAGAAAAACATCTACGTGAAAGAGATATATCGATTGGTTGCCTCCCGCATGCACCCAACCAGGGCCTGAGATCAAACCTGCAACCTAGGTATATGCCATTGTTCAGAAATCAAACCCAAGACATTTGGATGCTCAGGTCGACACTAACCACTGGGATCACTGGCCAGGGCATCATGACATTTTAAAATACTGATGCCTAGGTATCAAAGGTCCTAGTTTAATTGCTACAATACAATGTACAGTTTTGGAATTGAGATTTTACAAGCTCCCCAAAGTTTGAGAATCACTGGACTAGAAAATAACATGTGTTTTCCAAAGATTGAGCTATCAAGGTAATTTTTAGAGGAAAAACAAGACATTTTGCTCAAACACATAAGTCCATTTTAAGGTCGCATTGTGAGAAACTAGTGTTGACTGTCATAGCTGTGCACACATCAAGGTGAGACTTTTCCTGTTAGTCACAAACCTGAGGCTCTAGCTTCCAGCAGTGGACCGATTATGGAAAAGTGCTTTTAATGCAGAGGCGATGTTTTTCTGCATTATTATTTTTCACCATTAGTTCCTGGAGCACTGCTATGCTTGTGATAGTTTCTTTAAAAATAAAACTTAAAAAAATGGAACCCATCCAGGGCCCTTTTTATCTCAATGACTGTATAATGCCATGCACAGAAGTACATACTTAAATCCTGGATATTTCTGCATGGCAGGCTCGGCTCTCAGATGACTGACAGGTAAACTAGGGAGACAGGCCGAGCATAAAATTTGAGCTGGTGATAGAATCAAGGCCAGACCCATGACAGACAGGCTGCCTGTGTCATGGGCAGGAATTCTGCTAAGTCCTTCCTCTATAGCTAGCACCCCATGTTTGTCAGACATCCTAGAAAACATATCTGGTTGCTTCGTGCCCTGGATGTAGACATAGTTCACTCTGAGGATCTTGCTTGTTAATTCCTGTCTGGTTAGCTAAGTGATTTATCTTGAGGAACGCTCGCCTTGAAATTGAGTTCTTATCTGTCCTGCCGTGCCTGTCCCCTGTGGGTGTCTGGGCCACCTATTTGTTATTCAGGGACACAGGCATTTGGAATTTATGACTTTTCTCCAGTGCCTGGAGGGATGTACCATTAGGTGTTGTCTGAGCAATCTCATATTCAGTTGTTGGTCCACTTGAGTAGTTTTGAAAGGTGGACTTATTCTGGCTCAGAATGGCACACCTCACTAAAAGAGCCTGCACAGGCCTTCGGGGATTGCTCTCATTTAAATTAAATGGAAAATATAGGCAGTCTGGATGGCTGGTTAGAGCACCTTCAACCCCTTTCGTGTTCCATGGCTGACTGACACCTGGAATGGCATGTCTGACCCATGCCCAACCAGGACAGTAGTGATTTTCACCTCAATTGTCTTTTTCTGGCTTCTTACCCATCTGAAAGCCACTCATCTGCTCTTTGGTAAAGTAGTTGTTCTACCACAGGTTCTCCAATGCCTCATCTTCTTCTCAGTTCCTCTCTCGCTAGATCAGAGGTCTCGAGCCTGAATGATCACATAGCCAGAGAGATGACATGGAATGAGACAGGCCTGTGGGAGATGCTAGGAGTGCTGGGGCCTGTGGCACTCGGGAGAACAGGTGCCTCATCTACAGGGAACACCTGCTACTTCACTCCAGCCAGTTGTTACTGAGAAGGAACTTGAGACCAAAGAGTTTTAAGGGAAAGTGTAAATATAAAATATTATATAAAAATCTCCTGATTTTATATGTTGACAACAAATTCATATTTTTGAAACTCTGTTTCAGACAAATGAAAACTTCTGTGGTCAGATAGGGTCCTATCTTCCATTTCTGACCTTTTTCAGAAGCAACCTCTTTGTGCATTCAGGCCTCTGTGGCCCCCAACCTCACCTCTGCTTCCCCTTGCACCTCTGTGTTAGACAGCATGTATGAGGGACATGGCCCTGGTATCCAGGATGGCTGGCATCAGTGAGACAACAGGTGACCTGGGTCTAGAGTCCTGGGGAGATTTTAGCCTTTCAGCCACAGACCTCTCATTCTATAGGAAAGAACACTCAGAGAGTTACCTTCCTCCTTCAATCCCCATTATGGACCTTGAAACCCAGAAAGGGACTGCTTAAAGGCCAAAATATCACAAACCAACCTCTTTATTTCCTTGATCAAGACAGACATACTCTATTAATATTGTTATAAGTCAAGAACTAATATCTGCAGCAAAATTGGAGCTTATATATCCCAAAGAAGGGAACATGATACATGTGATTTTTATGATATATTAAAAGCCTGGTATATCAAACATAATATCTATGTAATAGTATAATCTATTTCAATTGTTTTCCTAGTATTTCATCAAGGTAAATATTCAATTCAGGGCTTCTTAAAAAATGATCCTTTATACATTTAAAGTAGCTTTATATGTATGACAAACACATTATTTATATAAACTATTGGGGAAACCACCTTTGTTGAAAAGATTTTTTTCCAGAATTTTATGGATCAGTTGATGTTAATGGTCAAAGCCAAGTTGATAGGTTTTTGTCTGTGGGAATCAAGCATATTGGATCTTGGTGTAGCAGCAGTGAGAGGAATTGGTGACTTTGTTCTATCTTCATTCTCAAGAACATAAGTCCTAAATTCTGTAAATGGTGTTTGGCAGTCTCACAGTCAGAAAAATGGGAATCAGAATCAAGGGGTTAACAATAATGAGATCACTGAAAATTTGGGTAGCACTAAATGTACTATCCTGACAGGTCTTCAAATTGTAAATGTATCCATAAGAGTTTCATTGTGTGTAAAACGAGAGCTTTCTCTGTGCATGTGATATTGGGGAGAGGGGTTTGTCCCAGACCATGCTTGCCCAGGCAGGCAGGGCTGGGTTGCCTGCTGTGAGTGGTGGTGGCATCAGGAGCACCATGATCCACAGAACCACAGAGCTCTCTGGAGAGGATTGTGAACCAAGGGGGTGAGGCATGGTGTGCACCCCCGGGGGCAGACTTGAAATAGTCACCTGGCCCTGAGGAGAATGTGGGATTCACTTACATGGGAGGATGTGGGGTCTCTGGTCGCCTGGGTACCTGGCTGTCACCTGCCCATCACATGCTAAGAATGGATATCCCAGATTGTGCTAGCATTTCTTGATTCTCTAGGCTGAATGTTTAGTTTCCACAAACTATAGCATCAGATGTAAATCAAGAATTTGGAGACATCATGGTAAAGAGCACAGGCTTTAGAACCCATCACACCTGGGGCCCAATCCTGGCATCACCTTTGACAAGTTAGTTTCCTCCTCCAAGTCTTTATTTCTTCACTTAAGAAATAGAACTTTCCAAAACCAGTTTGGCTCAGTGGATAGAGTGTCAGCCTGTGCACTTATAGGTCCCAGGTTTGATTCCGGTCAGCGGCAGGTACCTTGGTTGTAGGCACATCCCCAGTAGGGGGTGTGCAAAAAGCAGCTGATCAATGTTTCTCTCTCATTGATGTTTCTAGTTCTCTATCCATCTCCCTTCCTCTCTGTAAAAAAATCAATAAAATATATTTAAAAAAATAAAGAAATAGAACTAACTGTGGTGAGACTTATACAGCACTAGAGGCCCGGTGCACAAAAAGAATCGTGCACTGGGGGAGGGGGTCTCTCAGCCCACCCTGCCCCTTCTCACAGTCTGGGAGCCTTCAGGGGATGTCCTCTGCAGGAGGCAACCAGGCTGATCAGGGGAAGGTGCCACTCCCATCACCCCTCTTCTGCTGCCACTGTTGGTTGCCATGGCTGCCAGCCCTCCTTGGCCCTCACAGCCACTGTGGCTTTGTCCGGAAGAACATCCAGAAGACATCTGGTCTATCTGGTCTAATCATTTGTATTTGCTTGTTAGGCAATTTTGGACATTTCTACTACTATTAAATACTTCATCATTACAATTTAATAAATTAGTGGATCCAGAACCAAACCCCTTTTCCTATATTCAAAAATAAACCCTGAAATGTTTGTGAGCCATGGCTGCTTTCCCCTACCTTCCAAACCCACAAGCAGGTAGGGAGAAAGTGACATAGCAGTGACAGAAAAGTAGAGCTGAAAGAAAGATATCTATATATTATTATCATTATAACTGTGGCTATAGACACACACACACACACACACACACACACACACACACACTCACACACATATGTATAATCAAATCCTAACTTTCTTTTTAATAAACTTCTAAAATTGAAGGACAAATAGAAGAGTGCACATATCATAACAGTACAATGAATTACCACAAAGTCCATACACCACCCAGATTAAGACATTGAATAGTATCACCTGTACCACCAAGCAAAACTCAAACCTGACTTATTACCTCATGGATGAATTTTTGATGTTTTGAACTTTAAGTAGAATTGTGTTTGAATTATTTTGTGTCTGAATTCTTATACTCAAGAGTTGTATTTGTGGGACTCAAACACATTGAGTGTCCTAACACTGAGGTAACCAGACGGAAACTGGGACCATCCCAGTTTATGATATTGTAATTACTCATAGCACACCTTTCACTCTTAAAATTTGGATAACAATTTAATGACCAACACTATCTACCTACCACTTTCTTTCCATTCATCCTATAGGCTTCCCTCTGTAACTTCTTTTCCCTTAAAGCCCACCCCCAATGAGGAAAATAATTGCCTGGACCTGTGGCTCCTTGTATTCACGGGCTAAGGGAAAGCAGGTGCAGCCCTGCATGATTTCCTGCTTGGATGTCTGGGAGAGTTGCAGAGAGCTGAGGTCTCTCACTGATTTGAACTTCCTTCATAGAGACCATCTTCCTTCATGGGGAGCTGTGCAGAACCAGTAAGGGCAAGAGGCAATTTTGTAAGGTAATGGAGTAAGGGTGCTTGATGTTTTAGTCTTAAAACAAAAGTTGGCTTCCATTGAGGAGTGGTATTGCTCAAGTTACCATCGTTCTCTCCCTTTCTTCCCCCCAACTCATAATTCAACACATTAAAACTATAACTTGAATGGCAGAAATACTCTGTGAACCTTCTTTTGTAAATGTTTAATATACCTCCCGCCCTCTTTTTTCCCTTTCAGCTCTGCTCTCTGAACTACTGCTTAGGTCAATCATACTCACCTAAAGAAAAAGCACCTTGGAAAGGTACATTTTAAATTAACAATTTGTCAAGCCAGCAGCCTTCACCATCACTGTGATCTGGTCATCCTGAAACAACTGTTGGCTCTGTGAGAGAGATTGTCTGGTTACCAGGACAGCAAGGCATAGCAACCCTGGGCCACATGTGAGCAGGGACTCTTCTCTGTGCTGCGGGACAAGTGTGTCCCTGGAGAATATTATTTAGCAATGTCTTCTGCTCAGTTATCATGAGGTCTGAAAATAGTACTGCTCTGTTGGGACAAACATCCTGAAGGAGTGTGGAAACCTCCCTTAAGATGATGCATTGATTTACATTTATGGATCACTTAAAAAATATCTAATTTATTTAAATTATAAAAATGAATAGTTTATTACTTCTGCCCCACAACTCTGGCAACCACCAATTTGTCCTCTGTGTGTTTTTTTTCTTAGATTCCACTTATAAGTGAAATCAGGAAGTATATATCTTTCTCTGTCCAACTTATTTCATTTAGCATAATGTCCTCAAGCATAATTTTCATCATGACAAGATTTTATTTTTTATAACTGAATAATTTTTGTGTGTATGTGTGTGTAAAACTATGTATGGTGCTAAGTGAGCAATTGAATTATTAGGGGGATCACTTTGTAAATTATGTAATTAACCAATATGCTGTACACCTGAGGCTGATATAAAATAAATTAAACATAAAGTGTAATATAAAAATAAAATAATTTAATATATATATATAGATATAGCTATAGATAGATAGATAGATATAGATATAGATATATCATAATTTCTTTATCCATTTATCCATCTGTGGAGCACTTTTAACTTCTCAACACTCATTCAAAAAATTATTACTTTTATCCTTACAATAATAACCTTGGTTAGGATAGGTGAAACTTTCTTGTTGTCTCAGGTGTCTGATTCCACAAGCACACTATATATATTGCATGAATTTAAGCCACCTGGTAAACTCCTGCAACAGGTCTTCTAAAGATTATATTCTGCTCAGTCTCTTTCTCCAGCTGAATACTATATAGCCTTTAAAATAATAATGTGGAAATTCTAGAATTTCTAATCTGTAGAATAATTTTTTACATGGTGAAATGTTTACAGTATTTTACTTGAGGAAATTGGTTACAAAAAAGCATGTTTCGTGTGATGCCATATAGAAAAAAGGATTTTCATATTTCTTTAAAATTAAGAAATATTTTTCCTTAAGACTAAGACACATTTTACCATAGTTTAACATTTTTGAACTAAAGATATACCCAATAATGTGTGCCCTACACAACAAGGTTCTGATATGGATGATAAACCTTATATTTGATTAGCATCTTGGAATTAATTATTATGATCTCTCTCTCTCCTTCTCTCTCAAATCTATATCTGAATAATTGAATGATATCCACCAAAATGTTCTCAGTGATTATCTCTGAGTGGAAAACTGTATGGATTTCCTTTTCTTTCTTTTTATTTGTCTCTGTGTTTTTCAAATTTTATAAGTGAATGCATATTACTTTCAAAACAATGACTTTTTAGAAAGATAACATACAAGGCCCAAAGACCCCTTAATCAGAGTAGTACACTATATCAGAGAAAGATGAGGTTCTTCCTCATCTCTACTAATAAATGGGTAATATGTTTGATTAGACCAGACACCTTCCAGATGACATTCTGACAAAGCCCTGGTGGTGGGGCTAAGGCAGAGGCAGTTAGGGGGATTAGGCCAGCAGGGAAGAGAAGTTTGGGGGATCAGGTTGGCAGGGCAGGGCAGTTAGGGGAATCAGGCCAGTAGGGGAGGGAAGTTAGGGGAAACAGGCCAGGAGGGGAGGGCAGTTAGGGGGATCAGGCCGGCAGGCAAGTGAATGGTTTGGAGCCAATGGTCCAGGATTGCAAGAGGGATGTCTGACTGCAATCCTAGGGGATTGGGCCTAAACTGGTAATCAGACATCCCCCGAGGGGTCCCAGATTGGAGAGGGTGCTGTCTGGACTAAGGGACACCCCCTCCTACCATGCATGAATTTTATGCACCTGGCCTCTAGTGATTATATGCAGATGTGGACAGAGAAGGGAAGCATCTACACATATCTTCTGTAGACATGGTTAAAGGTATTTAGGGAAAGGAAATGGGAACTAGTTTAAATGTTGTACAGACAGTCCTAGGGTTACATTGGACTCGACATATATTGTTTCATGGTTACGTCACCATATCTCATTTACAGTACTTATTTTAAAAAAAAAGTTCCCTCATTTCAATGTATGTACATATGTGCTTTATGTTTTTTTATTATTTATTTATCTATCACAAATAAACATTAGGAATTATCTTTCTTTTAATTTTCTTTTACTGTTTCACTTCATTACTGCTGTGTATGTGTTCCATGTGAGTGACATAGGTGCTTATGTAGGTGGGTTCTGACTTACTATGAAAATCACGTTACGTCGCGCCATAACAGATCTCTGACATAACCCGAGGACCTATTGTATTTCAAGGAGATTTTCTTGGTCACAGATATGTCTGTACAATGTAAGAATGTCAGATGGGAAAGACATAATAAGGCACTAGTGAATTTATACTTGATCTGTGGTTGATTTGTTCACAAGTGCCTTTTTAGTAGGGCAGGGAGACTATAACAGTTTCCATTTTATAGACCACTGAAGTGGTTGGATTAGTAATTAATAATGGAATTTAGATTTCCTAATTTGATTTTTACTCCCCAAATGTTGAAGGTACAAAGAAGCTTTTATAAACCAGGTGCACCAAGTACATGAAAAGCATTAACCAGTTGACTCTGTCCTAATTGTACAGTCACAAGTTGCCTGGATAAACATCTTTTCTTCCTCAGCTGACCCCAGACCTCTATTTTCCAGATGGTTTATGATGGAAATAACAGACAAGTTGTGGTTGATTTTGTTAATACAAGGCTGAATATTAAATAGCTCTGCTAGACTTAGGCCTCTAGCTTCGACAGTACAAATCCTGCATGGACTAGGAGCATGTCAATCAGAATGGCCCTGAAGCAGGGGTGCCAAGACTCCGCCTCAAGGATTCAGCAGATTCGCTGCTGGGATATCAAGTTTTTATTTTGTCAGGTCTCAGTGGGACATTGTGCTATTTATTGTTATGAAATAATATGTCTGATAGAGCCGAGATTAATTAGGTTGACTGTGGTGTCAGCTGCAGAGATGTGGGCAGTTGTGAACTTACCACAGATGGATGTGGGTGGGCAGTGCCGACCTCAGTCATGACCTTGCCATGGGTGACTGAGTCCACCATCAAATGACTAGAGGCAGAATTCATTAATGGCATTTTGCTTTGGCATTTTAATTTATTTTGCATCTTTATTATGAAGCGGTATAGGAATGAATGTCTGGCTGGAACTACTGATTTGGACATGAGAAATCTTGAAGACTTTATTTCTGAACCAGGACTCTATAAGGAGGTTTGAAACCCACTAACTAAAGCAAGATCTATTTAGCATGTCTGAACTGTTTATATTGTATTTATTTTCTAACCATGCAGAGGGAGCAGATTAAACTAGTTTGAGATGATGATTTTTCTTTTTTTAATCTTGGAGCCAATATCTTTAGTTAAATTGATAAAAATATTTGGGCTGGTAAAGATAAGCAAATCTAAACTCTAAATAAGATAGATGCTTAAAGCCATGAAACTAACTCTGAAAACTATACTGAGAAATGCTGAGATTTGATTTATTTTTCTTTTGGTAGACGTCAGATGTTCTTAGTAATGAAACAGATCAATTGAAATATTTTAGAAGTATCTATAGTACACTTTATCCAGTGATGCATATGCCTGGTACATATTTAATACAAAAATTTTTTAGTATATGAATATATATATATACACACATATAAGAAATAAAGATGTCTTTCAATACTAACAGGTTTGATGAAATCTCTGAAAATTATTCTAGCTCAATTTATAAAATTCACTATACAATAATAATTCTGTAACAAAATTCTCAGTAGATATGTATGATGTATTGACTTAAATTAATATAATTTTAGAAACCATAAATTGAATCATTTTTCTTTTTAAGCAAATTTAAGACATAATTTTGTCTCCCACCAGCTTCATGGGCAATAATTATATTTAGGTATTTCTGTGTCCATGACATACAACACTGAACTTAAGTGATTAATAAGAGTAATATATTTGTGCATATTCCAGTCCACTGTTTCTCCAGTTTCTTCAAAAGATCTTTACTCTTAGTTGGATTTGGCTGAATTTGTCTTTAAAGTATATTTTGGATGGTTTCCAAATTACAGCCAGAAGAGATACTCTTAGCTAACTGTAATTTTAAAGAAGTTGTAAAAATAAATGCAATTGCCAAAAAGTATATGGAATTATCTTGTCAACTCTGAGACAAACAGTTATTTTGTATGTGTATTTCTCATGTATGAAGCAAACCACATGTTCTTATTCTTTCAGAAGTGTTTACCTCTCCATTTCAGGGGTGATGTGGAGGTAAAACGACAATTTGCTTGCATCTGGAGTGGCACCTTTCATTAGTAGAAATAATGACAGGACGTAAAATCAAAATATTGCTTGCATTGCTTTTTAGCTTACGCTCTTGACTATAAATGATGAAACATATTAATGATCTTAAAAGAGAAGGAACTTTTATTGAACATTTATGTGTTCATAATCTTAACAAAAATTCTACTTGTAAATAAATGGTCACTCCTTCTTAGCCAATTAAAACAATGACCCTCAAACCTGCTAAGTCACATAGATGGAGAGAGAGATTGTGATCTGAAAGTAATTTGATCTGATCTAAAAACTCATTATTGGGCTACATCTATGGTCAGCAAACTGCAGCTCACGAGCCACATGCAGCTCTTTGGCCCCTTGAGTGTGGCTCGTCTATAAAATACTACCGCCTGGGCAAGTCTATTTTGAATAAGTGGCATTAGAAGAAGTTTAAGTTTAAAAAATTTGGCTCTCAAGAGAAATTTCAATCGTTGTACTGTTGATATTTAGCTCTGTTGACTAATGAGTTTGCCCACCACTGGGCTAGACCTTTCTCTTTAGCCAGCTGGTTGGTTGTTCATGGCACAACTATCAATGAAATAGCTAATTCACTTAGCACAATTAACATATCAATAAAATAGAGTACCTATTTATGTTTTATTTATTTTTAATATTTCTATTGATTTCAGAGAGAGGAGAGGTGAGGGAGAGAGCGATGGCACAACCCTCTCATGTGCCCTGACCTCCTGATTCATGCATCAACTCTCAACCACTGAACCATACTAGTCAGGCCTATTTATGATTTTAAGAAGACTGACTATTTACTACTTACTGCTCATTACTTTTAACTGTCAAAATTGGAAAAACACTAGGCTTGAGTCACTGTTAAAAGTGAACTAACCAAAAACATTTATATTAAAAATAACAGCAAAAAGTACTAACCACTATTACAAAATCTTAAGGCAAATGAAAAAGTTAAAAGTTCATAATAAAAGTATAAACACTAATTAAATTGACACTAATTAAATTGATTTTTGAAACCTATAGACTAATTTTTGTTCTTTCAGACAAAACATATACCTTTAATCTATGCATATAATCTCATAATCTTTATGTTTAAAAATGTATTTTTTTTGGTATCAGACATCAAGTGTTCTGGGGAAACTCGGAAGCAGAGTGAAAAGAACATGAATCCTTAAGTTAGGTGACCAATTTAAGTTCTGGTTCTATAACTAACTAGCTTTGTGACCTTGGGCAAATGGCAACTTTGGAAAGCTTTTCTCATCTCATTTGGGAGATAGGTTGCTCCAGTGAGATAATGTTTATGGAAATATTGTAAATGTATACTCTAAATCAAAGATGATGATTTTTTGGCGGGTGTCAAACACACACAAGAAAACTTTGGCTTTCTTAGGTGGGTATTTTTAGTGCAAGAGGTAGCTTAGTGCTCTAAGCAAGCAGTCTTGGCTGGTTTTCATTCTTTAAGACTGCAGTCCTGGCATCAGAGATAGGCTCTAAACCCCAGTCCTGACACACTGCCTTAAGCATGTGGTTTGGAGCTTACCCAGGTAAGATGTGACCTTATAAACTGTCATGTGGTCACTCTCTAGGGATATTCCCTAGATCTTTTCAGTAAGTTATTTGGCTAAGATGCCAGGCCAAAGACAAAATTCTAGGACCACAGGAGGTTTATCTTGGCTTTCATAGTAGAAAGCAGGAGGGTTGAACAAATCTGAAGAACCATGAAATCTCTGTCTGATGTGATGATGTATTCTTTTAGCCCATATATATTATGTGTTCAATAAATGGTTTCTCCAATAGAAAGTATAGTAGTCAGCTCATTTAATAGAGTGATGCCTCTGATACAAGCAAGTAAGGCCTGTTGGTGGTAATCCTATCTAATAAAAGAGTAATATGTAAATTGACGGTACCTCTGCTACACCAAGCCACACCCACCAGCCATGCCCACCAGCCAATCAGAGTGAGTATGTAAATTAACCCAACCAAGATGGCTATGACCACAGAGAAGCAGGAGGGAGAATTGGGTTGCCCCTAGCGATAGAGCAGTGGTTCTCAACCTTCCTAATGCCGCGACCCTTTAGTACAGTTCCTCATGTTGTAGTGACCCCCAACCATAAAATTATTTCCGTTGCTACTTTATAACTGTAATTTTGCTACTGTCATGAACTGTAATGTAAATATCTGATATGCAGGATGTATTTTCATTGTTACAAATTGAACATAATTAAAGCATAGTGATTAATCACAAAAACAATATGTAATTATATATTGTGAAATATTTATTTCTAATTACAAAAATGAAATTTTGTCTTGAATCATGGTGTAGCATGGGTACCAGTCTTCATATGACAACAGTAAACTACATTGCTACACTTTGCTACACTGAGGAGCAGTGTGTTGGTTCCTAAGACTATCGGAAATATGTGTTTTCCGATGGTCTTAGGCGACCCCTGTGAAAGGGTCGTTCGACCCCCAAAGGGGTCACGACCCACAGGTTGAGAACCGCTGCTATAGAGGAAGCCAAACTCTCCCCATAAACCCTGACTGTCCAGGCCTCTGTTTCAGGCAACAAAGTTTCAATGGCTGCTGCCCAGGAGGAACAGAAGGCTTGACTCTGCTCCAGGCTACAAAGTTTCAATTGTAGAAGATAAATAAATCCCAGATACCAAGGCCTCAGCTTGGATCGCCAGGGGGCATGGTCAACCTGCAAACCACCACAGGCCCCTCACCCAGGCCACCCCACACCCCAAGGGAACACCCACTCTGATCCGGGACACTTTTCAGGGCAAAGCAGCTGGCCCCCACCCATGCACCAGGCCTCTATCCTATCTAATAAAAGAGTAATATGCAGATTGACCATCACTCCAACACACAAGATGATCGCCCCATGTGGTCAAAAGATCCTGCCCCCATGTGGACACAAGATGGTCACCACAAGATGGCCAGCAGGGGAGGATAGTTGGCAGGGACCAGGCCTGCAAGGGAGGGCAGTTGTGGGTTACCAGGCCCACAGGGTAGGGAAATTAGGGGCAAACAGGCTGGCAGGGGAGTGGTTAGGGGGTGATCAAGCTGGCAGGCCGAAGTGGTTAGGGGCAATCAGGAAGGCAGGCAGATGAGCAGTTGGGAGCCAGCAGTCCTGGATTGTGAGAGGGATGTCCAACTGCCCGTTTAGGTCTGATCCAGGTAGGATCAGGGTGGGCTAAAGGGCACCCCCTACCCCCACCTGTGCACGAATTTTGTGCACTGGGCCTCTAGTGATGTATGTTAATGATGCCCATTCACTTGCAAGTGTCAGAAACCCAACTCAAATGAGCTTGCAGAGACAGAAACTTATTTGCTAATGTAACTGGATAGTTGCAGCAGTGCTGTTGGCTTCAGACCCAGGTGATAGGAAGATTTAGATGATGTCATTAGAACTCTGCTCTGCTTCCCTTGGTTGGTTCTGCTGTCCTCTACTCCATTTTCAGGCAGGTTCTCTCTATGGGGCCAAAGAGAACCACAGTGGCTTTAGGCCCATAGCATCCTCACCACTGTAGACAATGTATCCTGGCTCTCTAACTAATTAGCTGTGTTACCTTGGGCAAATGACAACCTTGGGAAGCCTTGGTTGTCTCACTGAGAGAGTAAGAATGATAACACTTACTTAGAGAAAAGAATGTGTTCCTTTCTTCTCCATCATACATATTAATTCTGAAAAGGCCCTGTTTAGGTCATGTGCCTACCCTTGAACTAAATCATGGACTTAGAAGGATGTGCTATTCTAGCAGTTCAACTTAAGTTACCAGATCACCCCTGTGTATGGAAAGGGTGTTGGGGTGGAAATCAAATTGGTTCATTAGAGCACTCTTTGTGCCCTGGCATGGGTACATGGAAATAGGAGTCCCATTGGATGACAAAGAAATGCTTCCTTCTCATTGCCACTTTCTCTGATTACATAGGTGATTAGGGAGGAAGGAATCTCAAGGAGTGCACCACCTGATAACAGATGGGCCAGCTCCCTTTGGCCTGACAGCTGGGTCTTTGGGGTTCCAGGTCTGCTCTCAGGAATCCTCCAACTGTTTTTCCTCCACCTCTAACCTCACCCCTTTCCATGAAACCTCTGTTTGTGTTCTGTTCTCATCAGCCTGACAGTGAAAGTGCTGACCAAATGAGATTTAATTGCCTCTCAAGAACATTTGCACTGGAGATTTTGTTTTTCAAAGATAAGCTTTTAAGAGCCAAAGACTAAAGAATTGCCATGAAATAATGGACAGAAGGTCTCTATTTGTGGGTCAGGCAGCCTTGCTCTGCAAATCCTCAAATAATACAGTGTAGGTAGTCATCTAGTCTGCTTCAGGCTACCGTATGCAGCTCTGTGTCTTGAAGAATCCGTTTGGACATAGTAAAAACTAAGTGTAGAACACCATCTCAGGCCAGTCCAATGATTTCTTCCACAAATGTTTCTTGAATTGCAAACATGTGCCAGATTTAAGCAAGTTCTGAGGATACATCAGTGAATGAAGCACAGTTCCTGCCCTATTGGACTATTCATTTTAGGAGAGTGACAGTAAATATGCAAGAAAATGTATAAGTCAGCAGAGAAGTAAAACAGAGTAAAAGCAGGGATATGTGTGGAGGAAGGGAAGAGCATCGCTGGAAAAGACCTGATGGAAGAGAGAGGGTGAGCCTTCTCTAAGAGAGTGTCAGGCAGAAAGAACAAGAAGTGAATGGTCCTGAGGTGGGTCATGCTTGGTGTGACAGAGGAATAGCAGGTGGGGGTGAGAGAGCCAGATTGGAGGCCACTGTGAGGATGTTGGTGTGTACTCTGATGGTGATACGAAAGCATTGGAGAGAGGTGATGTACCATTTCAATCTGATAACAAGACCCGAGTTGGGTAACTTTGACTTTGTGACATTAAATAGAGTTGGATGGGAGTCACATAGCTTCATACTCGCTCAGTAGAAACCTTGATCCATGGTAGCGAAAGAGATGAGCAAGAATGATGGAGTCTGTAGAAAAGAGGCCTGTAAAATAATTTATTCCCAGTGTAGTCCCTGGATTCTGGGTTAATCTGTGTTGTGTGTCTGAGCATTTCCTGCAGTGTGTGTATTCTTTCCTTCCCCTTTTCTCTCAGAAGTCAAATCTAGTAGTGCTATTCTGTACAGCATTTGAAGTAGGTTTTCCTGAATTAGAAGCAAAAAATAAAATAAAATAAAAGACACCCAGTTAAAGTCGAATTTTAGATAAATAATAATAATTTTTAAGTATAAGTATGTCCCAAATACTAGGTACATGTTTTTTTATCTGGTAATCCTACCGAGCAAAACAGGAAGTTGTAATATTTCCTGTCTGAACTGCAATCACAGCTCCTCTAGAATGGAAAAATGGATCTTTAAGATTTACAGTCAACTACTTACTCAGAGTTATCTATTCCTAGAAATGTGCTTCTCAGAGAGCTGGCAGAAATTCACCTTGTGCATGTGTCACCAGCTGGGGTGTCAAAAAAGACCTAAACATCACTTCTTCATAAGGCAGCAGGGGCTCTACTTTTTGATGGCTAGCCACTGGCCCTTCTGTCTGCAAGTGCTAACAAGCAGATAATGTCCAGTTTTCCTATTCGCTTGGCCAATGGCCTAGGTGACTGCATTCTGCTTAGCAATATAGGACAGACTTTCTTGACCCAAGATATTTTCTGGTCCTCTCTCTGCAGCTCTTGCCTCTCTGGCACTCGGTCTGTGAACCCTAGCTGCCTTGATCTCTCCAGATTCGTAGCTCCATCTCCTTCACTCAGGCTCCTCCTGGGCATCCCCTCCCCATGCTCCAGCCTGGAATGACACCAGGCAGAAAGATGGGACAGTTTTAGGGCTCACAAGCTTTCCCTGCCTGATGTCCAGTGTCTTGAAAACTGTTGTTTCACATACAATATCTTCCTTTTTTGATGTTGTTGTTTCACGTGGGAGCATAAATCTAGTTCTTTTATTCTATGATGGCCAGAGGTAAGAAACAGTATTTCAAGGATTTTTTTTCATTCCTCAGGTTCTAGCTTTGCCATTCCCCCTCAAAAAAAAAAAAAAAAAAAGCTAAATTAAGACACACCTCTTGTAGACTAAGTAGGCCTGGACTGGAGGAGGATTGCTAGCTGAGAGTCTCCTGAAAAAACCAGTATCCAGTTGTTCCAGAATTAAAATTATGTCCCTAGCTTAGAGCAGTCCAAAGCAAGTAGAAATCCCCCCAAATGTAGAGGTCAAGTTAAAAGAGAATGCTTTCTTTCACTATTTGATTTTGAACATGGAAAAATTATACATCCCCCTGAATAAATACAATCTATTTGTGTACAGGGATAAATGATAGCCAGAGGAATCTTTTGTAGCGAGAAACTCATATAATGCAGCCACCCAGAAAATAGAAATCACAGCCCTGATTAAGTAGATAGTTGGTCTGATCTGCTAGCTCTACAGACTTGGTGACATTTTTGTTCCTCATGTATTTTTAAATAACTGAACACCATGTTTTGCTTATTTGGAACATTCAACAAGGGCTGGGCTCCCTATTTGGAATCATTTGAGATGAATTGAAATGAAGAGGCAGGTAGTCTCCATAGTGGAAATTAATTATTTATTACATGTCAAGATATTGAAAATGATTTGTTATAAGTTTAAACAAACTTTTTATCACTAAAGTTCATCTTCATTATTCAAACACTGGACAAGCCATCTTTAATAGATTCAAGAAGAAAGGCTTGTCAGGTACAGAAAACCAACTACTGAGAAAGCAATGAGCAGTGTGTTCCTGGTTGCTTTATGTTCATCTCATTAACAGTGAGACTTGGAATCCTATATAATAAAAGCCCAATATGCAAATTGCTCCCTTGACTGGAAGTTTCACCAGGGGGCAGGGCTGACCTGCCAACTGCCTGCATCCCCTCTCTCTGGCCACGTCCCCTCCTCCGCAGCCAGCCTGGCCCAATTGACCCAATTAGGGCAGGCCAGCTGAACCCCACCAGTTCATGAATTTGTGCACCAGGCCTCTAGTTGAGATAGAAACTTCTCAGAGAAGTTTCTTCTCCACTGTAAATTCTTTCAGCTTCAGAGTAATAGTAGCAGTGCCCTCCTTTACCCATACAGAGCACAGACACAGGTGGAGTGCCCATTAGTATACCATTACCACTCGCTGTCCAGCCCTGGCTCAGAAGCTGATCTGTTAGTGCCCACTGCTCAGACCTCTGTGACTGGGTTCTCTGGTTCTGGGTGTTTAAAGTCTGCTTCCCTAGTGCTTACGTGTCCTGCTGAGGCCCTGAGAAAAGTTATGAGATGTCCCAGTAAAATGTAAATAATATATTTTTCTTCTCTCTACACAACATGCGGCCATCCCCTTGGCATCTTTGGGGTATTGAGTGACACAGGCAAATGTGCTTCCTGCCTTTAAGAATTATTCCCCAGCTGGTGTAGCTCAGTGTTTGAGCACTGACCTATGAACCAGGAGGTCACTGTTCGATTCCCAATCAGGGCACATGCTCAGGTTGTGGGCTCCATCCCCAGTGGAGGCACTTACAAAAGGTAGCCAATCAATGATTCTCTTTCATCATAGATGTGTTTCTCTCTTTCTCTCTCTCCCTCGCTTTTCCTCTCTGAAATATATATATATTTGATTATGAAGACATTTTTTTAAATATTTCTTTATTGATTTCAGAGAGGAAGGGAGAGGGAGAGAGAGAGAGAAACATCAATGCTGAGAGAAAATCATTGATCAGCTGCCTCCTGCACATCCCCCACTGGGGATTGAGCCTGCAGCCTAGGTACGTGCCCTTGGCTGGAATCAAACCCGGGACCCTTCAGTCCACAGGCCAACGCTCTGTCCACTGAGCCAAACCAGCTAGGGCGCAGACAGATATTTTTAATTGCTAGGATTGAAGGAAATGAATCCATGTATATTCTATCAAAATGTACATAGTGAGAGGGGTTAATGTGCCACATATAAACATGAGAAGGAATAAGATACAAGGTTGGGTTAGAAATGAGACATGCAGGGTGATTAAGTAGTACCTCTTGTTCCCTGGGCATGCTGTCTTCCAAATAAGTTTTTTTAGTAAACTTACCACAGCAACAACGTTATTTTAGGAGTTAATTTCCCTTATTGCCTACACACAAAAGGTCCTGTTTTCTGAGCTGCTGTGTCTTTGGTAGGAAACTGTGTTTTTGAGCAGGTCTTTCCTTTTGGTTATCCAGTGACAGGGTCTCATGCATGTACTGTGCTGGTGGCATCATCTGACAATCAGCCTCAAGAAACGGGAAAACTGTGAGACACTTTGCAAAGGACTGGTCTGTCTTTCCTATCTTTTGGTTGTTTTCTATAATAATCAGATCCATAAAGACATTTTAGAGCTCAATTAACCTTATAAAAGAATTTGTCACAGTTGTCTGTCAAGAAATCTCATATTACTGTGAATGTAATATCAAATTTAGGTTTCTCGTGTGTCAGTTTCACCTGTTGCTGCCATTCTCCAGGTTGCTTAGTGTACAGTTTCTAAGGTATGGGGAATAGTTACTTAAGCATGGAAAGTATAAAATGATCAGTGAAATGAAATAGATCCATTTCCCTTTTAGACACAGTTATGAGTCAGTAGTTTCTGGTGAAGGAATGCAGCTTTTCCATTTAGTCACCCTTTGGCCTGAGACAGGGAAGACCACGGGCTGTTCTGGGCACTGACTGGCTGGTGACCTCATCCAAGTGCTAGAGGTATGTTCTTTAGCTGGATCTGGGCTTTGATGCCATTCCTCCCAGAGATGCAAGCTGACAGCGGAAACCCCTGCTCTCTTGATGGCCCTGGGAGAGGCAATAGGTGGTATTGTGTGAGTTTCCATCAAATAACTTGGTTGTCAACAGTAGGATCACATTGCAGCTACCCTAATGTCTGTGCATGTTGGCCGAGGTCTCCCTGCCCTCTGGGAAAAGGAGAGGAAAGCCCCATGGTTTCCCTTCAGGGTCGAAGGTTTGTCAGCAGGACTCAGGAGGATGGGACCGGGCCTTCTCCTGCACTACTGGGCATGCACGGGTTTGATTATAACTCTGATGCTGAGTGGTGAGGCTAAATCAAACTGCTCCACAATTGCATTTTCAGAACTGTCCTCCAGTTTGCAGGTTTCACACCCTCCCACTTTGGCAGCTTCCAGTTTGCAAACAGATTTGCTAGTTAAATGGAGAAAACCAAGTTTGTAGGCATCTCTGTCAGGGAAAGGAGAGGAAAGCAAGTCTCCCTGGAGAGAGGCAACTGGGGTTGCGTCTTGATCAAGAGAAAAAGATTCTGTTCAGGAAAATGATTCCCTAGGCCATTTTCTCCAACTTTTTATTGCTGTGCTCTTGTGGAGGATAGGAACGGTCTGCCCATCTCTGAGCCTCAGAGGCAAGTGTACCATCTTGATCACTATGAATTTTAATTCAGAGACTATTTTTAATAGATAAAATGACTGTCTACTTTTGAAGAAAAAAATGCAGTGTTTGTATAACATTTCATTCTACTGATGAGAAAAAAGAAGTGGTTATGACCTGTCAGAAAAAGAAGGTGATGCATTTCTCAGGAAACTTGGTAAAAATATATTTGTTTTCTCCCAAAACTCATCTCACTAATTCAGATGATTCTCAAAAGATTTATGACTCAGGCAAAAGTTCATCATATTTGAGCAACCTTCTCAAAGGATGAACATTAGGAAGAGATGCTACCTATGGCAAGTATGGTTTCCAAACACATGGAAGAACTATGAAACCGAAGTAGAGAACTGTTAATTCCTTAGGGAAGAGCCATGCTGTCTGATAGATGGGGTAGTCTTCTTTTAAAAATAGTCATTACGGTGCAGTATGTTAAGTGTTGTAATAGAGAAGTGTTCCAGTGCTTAGGAGCAGAGAGGATAGTGAGATGAGGGATGGATGACCACTGCAAGCCAGGGAGGGAGGGAGGATTCAAAGAGAAATCGACATGTGAGCTAGACTTTAAAGAAGTAGAAATAGAGAAAATAGAAAGCACTTACTGCAGGTAATGAGAAAAGCATAAAGGGAGATAGTAAGACATAAAAGAGCTAGCTGGACAAAGTGTATTCTACCAAGAATTCAGTGTGGGCAGAGGTGGGAGCAAGTGGACAAATATGATCCTGGAAAAATTGGAGAAACTGGTCTTTATCCTATAGAACATAGCCTATAGAACAAACTAGGCTATAGTGAAGGTGTCTGAGCAGGGGGTGCCATCTGATTTGTATTTTTTTTAAAGATAACTAGCCCTGGAGGCTGGAAAAGGCAAAGACAAAAACCCTCAGGAATAAGACCATGGTCGAGAGATGTGAGAGCCTTCATTTCAGACATTGGGAATAGGCATGAAGACATTCACAAAATATTTAGATGGTGTAGAAAACAGGAGTTGGGAGTTGAGGTGCTTTGAAGAATCAGGGGAGTCTGCTAGCATGGTGAGGGTAGAGCCAGAGGTAGTGAGTTAGGGAGTGAATGGAGTAAGAAAGAGGCATCCATGAGGATAGATGACTCCTCATTTCCAATAGCGTGAGGGTGCAGGAGAAGGCAGGGAAGTGAGTAGTAGCCTCTGGTGGGAGAAAGGGAGTGGTGCATAGCCCTCCTGCTCTGTGTGCTTCCTGCTGTGGAAAGCTTAAGCTCCTGGTGGGCAGGAGGGCAGGACCTGAGAGAGAGAGAGAGAGAGAGAGAGAGAGAGAGAGAGAGAGAGAGAGAGAGACAGAGAGAGAGAGAGACAGAGACAGAGAGAGAGGGGGGGGG
>JAAGEH010000076.1:66087677-66115715 GCA_011751065.1 Lasiurus cinereus
AGGGGAGGAAGGGGAAAGGAGAGGAGAGGAGATAGAAGAGCAAAGGGAAAATTAGCAGGGGAAGGAGACATGGGCACACACTAAAAATTAAGAATTAGGTAAAGGAGAGAAGTCCAATTTGAAAGAACCAGTGTGGTTCCAGAAACCTGCTTTATCTCTTCTGGTAACAGGGGCACAACAGACTTGACATTCTTCCACTTGCATCAAGCATCTTAGAAGCGTCAGACTGTGTCTGCTTGCTGTGGGCTTTCCTGGAAGGGGCTGGGAATCCATTTCAAGTAGGAAAGTTAATATTGGTTATCGGAGATAGGCTCTCTGCCACAAAGCAATCAGTCAAATATTGGACTCTCTTGTCTTTCATCACAAACACAGCTTCTCCTCCCTCCCTTAAAAAAAAAAATCAATGTGATTTCCTTTGAACTTTTGTTTGAAAAGTCATAAAAAAATAAAGTATCTTTCTGGTGAAGGGCTCTATCAAACTTAATGGAAATAGTGCCTTTGCCTAACAATATGACCAGTAGACTGCTCACACTTTCTGGGCTTTATTATTATTATTTACCTACAAAACTTAGGCATTAGACCTGATTGTTGCTAAGACTCCCTTTCATTCCAAAATTGTGTGGTGTATAGTTCTAAGTTGCATTAGTGCCTATTGACCAGATGTGAAACAGAAGGAAAGTGTGACACCGTGTGTGTGCTTGTCAAGAGGGAGATGGTGTCACTGGACCACGTGTTCACACAGTCCCCATTGCTTTCCCGGGCATCTGCAGTACAAGGACGGTGTTGCCTGCATAAGCAGTGTGTGCTTCGGCTCAGAATATATGCCAAGCACACTTGAGAATGTTCATATTTTGCAGCTGAAGTACAACACAGCTGGTCTCTTAAATGATTTAACGTCTTCCTCTCCACCAGCAGAATTAAAAACTGAGACTGTTATGGTGCCTCTGAGGGAGCAGAGATGCAACCTATAATTATGACTTTATCAGACAATAGGTGACTTCCCACAGCAGCCCTTAATGTGCTACCCTAATCACACTTTCTGCTTTGGAGAATCCAGCCTCATTCTCAAGAATTTGAGTTGCTTAGAGGGTGGAATAGGGGAAATGGATGTGTTACTCATCCAACAAAACTGAAAAAGGAAATTTGATTTTCTCCCTCCATGCAGCCAAACAACCCAGAGACAGAAGAGTCAGAGAGAGTGTCAGGGGGAAGGTGCTCAGGTGGCCTGGGGCTCTTAACCCCAGAGCCCTGTGTACATGCCCCAGCAAAATGTAATGCACTATTTTGTGTATTATTACTTGTGTGGGCATTTAAGTTTGGGTAATATTTTTATAATGGCCTATAAGTGCAAGGCAAATCTGTTGGCATTCTTATAGGCCAACCTTTTCAGAGTTAAGGTACCTTCATATCTCTTCTTATTTAATCTTGCAACATCCTGACAAGGTAGAGTTTATTGTCCTCATTTTGCACAAGAGAAAGTTAAAGCACAAAATAGTTTCAGCAAAGCAGGTCAGGGACAGGTGGAGCACGAGAATAAGATCTCAGATATGCAGTATGTTCTTGTTCCTTTCCTTTCGAAACAAAAATAAATGAAATTTTAAAAATTGAATCAATATTTGAGTTATTTGCCTATTTCTTTGCCAACCATATCAGAAAGGGATTTGTTTGCTTCTGTTAGGGCCCAGGATGAAATATACCCAGATAGAAAAAATAAAAAAGCAAAAATATCCTGGCTCAGCACCCACCGTTGGTAAAATGGAATCCCAGCAGGTCCATCACCTATATGTGGCAGATGGCAAGCTGCTGTTTGTTCTAAGAGTGGTTGAAAGTACCTGTGTTATGCTAGAGACTGAGGATTCATGGGGAAGGACAGACACTACCCCTGCTCTAACAGAGCTCAGACTGATGGGAAACAGAAACAAATAAACAGATTATTCAAATTATATGAAAAATACTATAGTGGTAGCAGTACAGGTATCATGGGAACAAAAGAGAGGCGGCCTCTAACCATTTATTGGGAGTGGTGCTTAGTTAGGGAGAATTGCCTTGAAAAGATGACTGAATGAGACCTAAATAGGTTAGCCAGATCAAAAAAGGGAAAGTGGGGAGGTTGAAAAGAGGGCTTCACTTGTTATTCTTTCTATCCAGAACACAAGTCTGGAGATCAGACAAAGCCTAGTGAATTGGAGGAGATCCCTAGGCCTGAATTTTATAATTGAGAGTGGTATTGATGAGACTAGAGAAAGAAGCAGAGAGCAGATGTTGTAAGACTTTGCAGGCTGTGTCAGATATGTGGAAGGGCCTTGGGCATGGGGGTTTATCTAACCAGGGCTGTTTTGAGTTAGTCACTCTGGGGCTAATGATAGGTTGGAAAGAGACAAGGCTAAAGGCAAATTGGAGTTTGTCCAGATTGAAAGTCCAGGTCTAGACTAGGAAAATGACATTAAGAATGAAAGTAATCTGGATGACTTGGGGAAGATGTGATTGAGGTTGGTTTGTGATTGGATATTGAGGCAAAAGGCAAAGGAGGAAGACTAAGAATGATGTCAGGGTTTCTGATTCTGAAACCTAGGTAAATGATGAGGTAAGGAACACTGGAGGAGGAAGTAGTGGCTTCGAGGCATAATAGGAGACAATATGCTAAATTTTAGACACCTTTAACTTTAAATTATCTGATAAATTCAAGAAGAGATGCCCAGAAGGCCATGAATATATGGACCAGAGGGTTTTGTGAGAGATTTAGGGTAGAGATAAAGATCTGAGTCTTCTACAGAGGAATTAAAGCCTTTGGAGGGGCTCTAGCCAGGTAGCTCAGTTGATTAGTGTCGTTCCCAAATACCAAGGTTGCTGGTTCAATCCTTGTCAGAGCACATACAAGAATAAACAAATGAATGTATAGATAATTAGAACAACAAATCAATTCATGGTCTGTTTCTCTGTCTCTTAATATCATTAAATAAAAATTAGTGGTTGCCAGGAGCTGGTATAAAGGGGACTGACTGCTAATGGGCCTGGCATTTCTTTCTGAGATGATGAAAATGTTTTAAGACTAGATGGTAGTGAAAGTTGTACACTTTTTGTAACTCACTGAAGCCACTGAATTGTACATGTGAAAAGAGTGACTTTTATGGAATGTGAATTGTATGTCAAGAAAGTTATCTTATAAAAAAGGAGCCTCAGTAAATCAAGCACTTTAATTATGGGAGGAGAAGGGTTAATGCCCAGTACAGGGAGGGGCACAAGGATAATGTAAATTGGTGTCCACTTTCACCTGCTTTTTCAATCCTTCAGTAATCTGGCTGGGCCCATTACATCCCTCAGAATTGCTAGTATCTAGAAGTTTATGCTTGTAATTCAATAAATTAAATTAAAAACAATAGACCAACATGAGAAGGCTATCTCATTTCAAAACCACAAGACTGTGAAAGTGTTTTCCTTGGTACAATAAGCACAAAACAGCCACAATGTGAAAAGGACTCAGAAGCACCCGATACTTTGAATTACCATCATTTTTTACATCACCCCTGAGTGAACAATGTTATCTTTATTTTTATTTAACCATGGAATAAACAGAACCTATTCTTGGAAAAAAAAATGGCAATTTAAAGTGTTTTCTCTGATATTGCTTTTGTGGTTTGGCCTCAGCCCTCAGACTCCCAGGGACCCACAGTGAGCTACTGTCTCCTTGTTGCTTCAAGTCTCTAGAGCTCCCCAGAGAGTTAAAATGGATAAAATAAAATGAAGCAATGCAAGAAGAATCCAGCCCAGCCTGTAGTGAGAACAGCCACAAAGCCTCGGATTTGGAAGAATTGGGCTCATGAATCCATCTCAGTAATTAGTCAAGTTCAAGCTTCTGGCCCTTATGTTTGTAATGGTCAGTTCTTAGCAGTGCTATTTTGGGGGCCAGCTTTTCATGTATCTATATGCCTGAATTGAACTGGGAATGCAGAAGCTTAGCGGTGAATAACAGTGCTGGGTTCCCACATCGGATTAAGTCAAGGAACCAGAGTTGAAACCGAGGGCTTCAGCCCTCCTATGTACCTCACCATCTTTTCTTGCTGTGGCATTAGCTAGAACATGAGTCTGGCTCAGTGTGAGAGATGGGGAGCATGTGAATGAGGACTGATGAATTGGACTTGCTGAAGGACATATGGGAGCCTTCTCTGACCCTGGATTTATGAGCCTTAGTACTAAGCCAAGCCACATCTTTCTGAAATGAGCACCTTAGGAGCCTCTATGAGGTTCTGATGAAAAGTGACATGACCTTTGACCTTTGGGTAAACTTCTCAGGTTGGGTCCCGGGGACAATTATGACAGAGTCCAGCTTGTTTCTTTTGGGGGTGCCTCTAAAGACTAACAAGGCACCTGCTGCAGTGTCAGGTGGCACCTCCAGGACACAGTCATTTTTAAATGCTTGGTAGGAGCCAGGCTGCCACATTGGAGCAATGGCTCAGGCTTCCCCTTGGCTTATTGATAACAGGAAGCTCTGAAAAAGCACAAGAATGAGATTTTTATATGCATTTTTAATTCTCTGTTTTGCAGAGGATTCAGCAATAAGATCTCCTTAGCAGGACCAGAATAGCACAGGAAAGGTAGAAATTCAATGAACACATCTTTAGTGGTAGTTCCTGGCCAACCAGACCAGGGGTTCTTAAGGGACTTATAAATAGTCAAATGTTTACTTTAAAGGTGGTTATTAGGGATATGGAATGAGTTTCCTGGTAGTGATATAAATAGGAGTTGTAGATTTAAAAAAACTGAGCAGAGTAGAAATTAGATAAATAATGAAAAGGGGACATCTAGGAAGCATGACAACCAGGCAGTCTCTTGAAAGGCAGGAGGACATGAGGTGATTGGGAAGAAGTCTTGCTTAATCTAACCACTTTCCAGCCATAAATAATGTTGTATACCTGGGACTATGTCATTCCTAATGTTGGAATTCTCAAACCTAATAACTAAAAGCTCTCTTTCTATTATATTCATGTAGGGCTGGTTAGGCTGTAAACATGCTAACCAAAATACATGGGAGTTTGTCAGTCAGAGTGTCAATTTGCCCATTTTTAATTTAGAAACATATCTTTCTGATGACTGGAAAGCCTCCTCTTTGTATCAGCTCCATCTGTTAAGTAGAATTTCATAGTAACCCAATTATCAGATTTATTTAGATTCCACATAAGAATGAGATCATATGACACTTGTCTTTCTCTGACTGTCTTGTTTCACTTAGCATAATACTTTCCAGTTCCCCCATGCTGTCCCAAAAGGTAAGAGATTCTTCTATTTTACTGCTGCATAGTATTCCTCATCTACTGATGGGCACTTGGCTCTTTCCAAATCTTAGCTATTATAAATTGTACTGCTGTGAACATAGGGATGCATATATTCTTTCTAATTGGTGTTTTGGGTTTCTTAGGATGTACACATAGAAGTAGGATCACTGGATCAAATGGTAGTTCCATATTGTTTTCTATAGTGGCTGCACCAGTCTGCATTTCCACCAGTAATGTATTAGGGTTCCTTTTTCTCCACATCCTTGCCAGAACTTGTCATTTGTTGATTTGTTGATGCTAGCCATTTGACATGTGTGAGGGATAGAAGAAAACATAAGCAGGAAAATCTCAGACATCTCTGGTAGCAATATGTTTGCCAATACATTTCCTAGAGCAAGGGAAACTAAGGAGAAAATAAACAAATGGAACTACATCAAAATTAAAAGCTTCTGCACAGCCAAAGAAACCATCAACAAAATAAAACGGGAACCTACTTTATGGGAGAACATATTAGCCAATGATACATCTGCTAAGGGGTCAACATTCAAAATATATAAGGAAACAAATACCCAATTAAAAAATGGGCAAAGGATCTAAATAGATGCTTCTTCAAAGTCAACATACAGATGGCCAACAGACATATGAAAAAATGCTCAAAGTCACTAATCATCAGAGAGATTCAAATTAAAATGACAGTGAGGTATCATTTTAACTATTTTAAAGTGTACAATTTAGTGATATAATAAGTAGTTTCATAATGTTGTGTAATGGTTAGCACTATAAATTTCCAAAACTTTCTATGCCCTTAAACCATTAAAGACTCTAACCATTATGTAGTAACTCCCCATCTCCCACCCCCACGCCTTGGTAACTTCTAATCCTCTTACTGTGTCTATGAATATGCCTACTCTAGGTAACTCATATAAATGCAATCAGACAATATTTGTCCTTTTGTGTCTGAATTATTTTTTTTCATTTCTTTTTATAACTGAATACTATTCCATTGTATGTATAAAACACATTCTATGTTTATGTAATAATCTGTTGATATATGTTTGGGTTGTTTCTCTCTTTTGACTATTGTGAATAATGCTGCAGTGAACATTGGCCTACACATATCTGTTGGATTTTCTGTTTCTAATTCTCTTGCATATGTACCTAGAAGTGGGATTTCTAGGACATATGATAATCCTGTGTTTAACTTTTTGAGTAACCACAAAAACATTTTCCACAGTGACTGAACCACTTTACACTCCCACTGACAATGTATGAGAGTTCTAATTTGTTCACATCCTGGCCAACACTTCTTTTCCTTTTCTGTTGCAATTTTCTTTTACTATTATAGCCATCCTACTGAATGTGAATACAATTTCATTGTGGTTGTGTGCCCACTAGTTTGGGATATGCAAAGATGTTTTCTAGTGAGTAATACCAAACTTTGAAGACATTTTTGTTCATGAGGCTTCTTAAGACAAGTGTTCCTGTTTTTGCCATAGAAAATTATGCTTGATTATAGATTGTGTATCTAAGTTAAGGCTTCTAGTTAGAGCATTCTTTCAATATTTTTAGAGAATCATTTGTTTTGAAATCCCTTCTGAAGCATTCAGAATCAATTTGCTAAAACTGAAGCTCCTGGCTGTTGCAATATGTCAAGCTATCTAGCACCACTTTCCTTGCCCTAGTCCAGACCCTCCTCATCTCTGGGCTGGAGATCCTGTTTGTGGTCTCCTCTCCATTTAATTGTATGAGCACAAGCATCAGAATCAGACCCTGCTCTGAGTCCTAGGTCTGCCACTACTGCTGTGATAAGTTGGACAAGTCATTTATCTCACTAAACTCTGTGTCCTTGCCTACAGAATGGGAAAACCATGGTATCTACTTGATTGGTCTGTTGTGAGGACACTGCATGATGAGCTCTTGGTACTTTGCTTAGCACATAAAGCATGTCAGTAATTGTACATGTGGGTCCTGTTATGCAGCCTGCACTTACCTTTCTAAAATCATGATAGAACTCCTTTGCTTGAACTTCTTGGTATTTCTATTTTCTCCAAAGTTCAAACTGCTTGGCAGTTAATAAAAGGCCCTTTGAGAGCTTGCGTTGCAAGCCTTTTCTGCTGCCTCACTCCTTTGCCTCAGCCCTCTGAGCCACTGGCTGCTATAGACCAGCACATTAATGTGACCAGAGCCCTTCCCTCTGCCTAACTGAACTGCATTTAAATAATGTATCTTGATTCTCAAGCCTATGGATGCCCTACCTAGAATACTGGGTGGGTTGCCCCACCTGAAATACTGGGTGGGTCATGGCTCACTTATCTCTGTTACAGTGATTGTCCAGGTGTGCTTTTGCTTTGGACAGCATTCTCTGATTGATTTCATTTATCATACCTATTTACTGTATATCATGCATACTGTAGGGGTTGGATCAAGATATGAATATGAAAATTACCTTACCAAGTCATTTACAGAAACTAGCTTTCCTTTCTCCCCGTGTTCTCTAGCTTGTCATGGTTGCTCAGACTTGTAAATAGGGTTTCTGTGTCTTTAAACTTATCTGTATTTTCATGTGGTCATGTAGTCATCAGGACAGATGCCTTAAAGGTGAACCCTGGGCAAATATTATTTGTTACTATTACTCTTGACATTGTTTTATTTATTCAAAAACATTATTGAATACCCAGTTTGTGTAAGTCACTTAATAGTGTCCCTAAGAAAACAGAATTGTATAAGATGTTCCTCTTAATGAGCCATCTCAGGATAAATCTTCTTGCTTATATCGTGACTCTGAGAATGTAAAATCTAGGAGAAATTATAGTCTCTACCATTTTTTGAGAGGTACTTGGAAATTCTGACTCCTAAAGGCATTATTTTATTTCCAAAATAGTTCATTCTTCTTGGTGGGCAGATGGGGCCACTTGTAGTCCTGACTCAACTCTTCATTTTCTGGTGAAATCTGAAACTAGAGACAAGAAAAATCCTGCTGTTTGCAAGTCAAGAGAGAGCGCACAATAGGTAGCAATTCATAAATAAACACAACAAAATTACCCTGTTTTGTCTACAATCTCCAATGAGTTCTCTAATGCTGACTGTGTAGTCTGAAATTCTTCTATGAGGTTGAGACTCATCATTTTGTCACTTTTTATATTTAAAGAAAATGTGTGTATATGTTCCTTCATTTTTTACAACCTCCTTTCTGACTCTTGTCTTATAATAAAAGCTACAAATTCAGTAGCATTCTTCTGAAAAGACATCAATAAAAGGGGGAAGAGATGTGAGTCAGGAGAAAAGTTCTAACAAAAAGCAGAAGCTAAGCATTCTCTTCAAAGCTAGGCACAAAACTTAGTTCTGCACTTCTTGATAATTAAGGCAAAAGAGAATAATAAAGTCAATGTCAAGAACTGAATTTGCACTTGGAAATACTATGATTTCCAAACTTTGAAATTGCTTAGTTGAAAGTTTTCTTTGTTTTTTATGAAAATGTGGCAATCATGGGCATCCACTGCTGTCCTTGATGGGCTTCAGCTTTGCTTTCAGATTTGAGATGAGGTTGGATCCAGCCTTGGAAGTGAGGATAGGCTTTTGATGGATGGATGCAAGGTCTGGAGGAGAATATGCAGTAAAGCACAGAAATGAGTGTGCAAGATTATGAGTATGCAAATCAGTGGGTGTTCATTATGAAAATACAGTAGAGTTAAAATTTAATGTTCTATTCTTTCTTGAATTTAGCTCCTGTCTCATTTTACAGAATGATGTCATAAAATATCTTCAATTAAGAATAAAAAATGATTTAAAATATGATGATTGGCAACTAGTAATAGAGAACTCTGTTCATAGCTACAATCGGAGTGTTCTCTTCAGTTCATATTTAACATTAATTAGTATTCTTGAAAAATATATTCTGGGATGATGACAAAAAAACCCTGAATTTTATTTTCTGAAACTGGATATTGTATGCTAGTGCATCACTAAAAGTTTATTCATGACTCTCTCTAAAATGAATATTTATGTATCTGCAAGGCGCCCCTCACTTTTCTAAGCAGGACCAGTCACTTCTCTAACCATGACCGTCACAGTCAAAGTCATCACACTGAAAGCCAGAAGGGAAAAGGGAGGTTCAGATTCACTAATAACATAAAACATTAAACTAGAGTCTGATGTTAAATTAGAGTCAGAGCTGCATAGCCCTTCACCTGTGTCTGCTAGGAAGTCTTATTCTGGATAGGAGCTCTCATTAAAAGAAAAGAGCAAAGGGCAGGTCTCCAGTAGACTGGAAATGCTGCCTTGATGAAGCCTTTTGAAATCCACTCTTCCAGCCAAAGGGGCCTCACCTTTTCTGCCTTGTCTATCCCAACCACCAGGTTTAAGAAGCTGCCACATGTTGCCCATTATCTTTGTAGAGTAAAGTCCTTGTGGGAAAGGTTCAGGTCTTTGTCTTTGTCTTGAGATAGTAGAAGGCCACCCTGATATTCCTGAACAATCTGGAATTTTTAAGTAAAATCTGTTGTTTATCATACAGGTAGAACTATGGTATATTTCCTTCTTTCTCTATCTCTTTCCCCTTATCTTGTGTTGCATTAGAGTGAATAAGCTTATTGCATATCAAATGGCACAGTGACAGTTAACATATGAGCACTAAGTAAATAATAACAGTAGGCACTACCTCAGGTTTAACATGCTTTGCTCCAAGAGAGTTTCATTGTCTTTCCCTTAACTTCCTTTATGAGATTTGTCTTTGTGTGTACAGATATTAGGATATTAACATTTTAATAATCCTTACAGAATTTATTTTGAATAAACAAAATCCTCTATATTATTGAATAAACAACAAAAACAAAATACCTGAGATCCATGGTTCTGGGTCTTCCTAAATCCATTTAAGGCAAAATAAAATGCCCCTATAGAAACAAATCCTTACCCTACATTCTTTGGGGTTTTTCATTCCTCTCTTTGAAGAGGATGATAAGTTGGAAAACTTCTCTGGCCTATTCCAATTCTAAGATAATTTAATTCTTTTTTTTCTCTCTCTCTTTTTCTATTCACATAGTCAGACCCAATTAATTCATACAATTATTTTCTGTGACTTGATTTTTAAATGTGATAATAAATAATGAATTGTAGTTTAGAGAAAACATTTTAATGAAAAAAAAATGTCAACATTGTTAACATGAATCCATGGGGTGCTATGATGGGATTTTCATAAAAGTTTTTTAACTGAGATATAATTTACTTATATAACACTAGTGTACTTGGAGGAGTCCCTCAGCTCGGCCTGTGCCCTCCTCCAGCCTGGGAGCCCTCGGGGGATGTCCCTCTGCTGCTGAGGCATGAGAGGCTCCACTGCTCTGATCTCCAGCCATGGGCCAGCTTCTGGGTTAGCGGCTCTCTCCCTATAGGAGCTCACTGACCACCAGGGGGCAGCTCCTGCATTAAGCATCTGCCTCCTGATGGTCAGTGTGCATCAGAGTGACCAGTCGTTCCATTGTTGCGCTGAAATCAGCTCTCTGACATCCCCCAAGGGGTCCTGGATTGTGAGAGGATGCAGGCCAGGCCGAGGGACCCCACCAGTGCACTATTGGGGTTGAGGGGGGGGAGGGACACAGGAGGCTAACCAGCTGGAAAGGGGCTATCGGAGGACTCCAGGGTGTGTCTGGCCTGTCTCACTCATTCATAATCAGCTGGATCCCAGCAGCAAGCTAACTTACCAGTCGGAGCATCTGCCCCCTAATGGCCATTGCACATCATAGTGAGCAGTTCAGTGGCCTTAGCATTCATTAGCATATTACACTGTGATTAGTTGAATGGCCAAAGACCTTTATTATATAGAATTATATTAGTTTCATGTATAAAACATGATCTTATATAATAAAGAGCTAATATGTTAATTAGACCAAACAGCAGAATGACCAGACGACTGTCCAGATGAAGCTGGGGCTGTGAGGGGCTGAGAGGGCCAGCTGAGGAAGCTGGGGCTAAAGGGCCAGCCAGGGTTGTGAGGGCTGGTTGAGGCAGCCGGGCTGCGAGGGCCAAGTCCCTTGCATGAATATTGTGCACTGGGCCTCTAGTGATTAGATATGTCTACATTTTACAAAGTGGTCACCACAATAAATCTAATTAACATCCATTACCACAGATAACTATAAAATTTTTATTCTTGTGATAAGAAATTTTAAGATCTACATACATAGCAACTTTCAAATATCCAATACAATGTTAGTAACTGTAGTCACCATGCTGCATCATTACATCCCCTGACATTTATTTTATTTTTTATTTTTTATTTTTTATTAATTTTTTAAACATATCTCCCCTTTGCCCCCCCTCCCTCCCAGGCATAACCCAACCCCCCAGTCTCTGTGTTCATTGGTTATTCTTATATGCATGCATACAGGTCCTTTGATTGATCTCTTATCTACCTCACCTAACTTTAATCTTCCTGCTATAATTTCACAGTCTGTTTGAAGCTTTACTGTCTCTGTATCTATCCTTTTGTTCATCAGTTTATAATGTTCTTTATTATCCACAAATGAGTGAGATCATGTGATGCTTCTCCTAAATTGACTGGCTTATTTCACTAAGCATAAGGCTCTCCAGTTCCAACCAGGTTGCTGCAAATGGTAAGAATTCCTTCTTTTTAATGGCAGCATAGAATTCCATTGTATAGATGTACCACAATTTTCTGATCCATTCATCTGCTGACGGGCACCTAGGCTGTTTCCAAATTGTGGCTATTGTAAATTGTGCGGCTATGAACATAGGGGTGCATAAATCCTTTCTGATTGGTGTTTGTAATTTCTTAGGATAAATTCCTAAGAGTGGGATTACAGGGTCAAATGGGAGATCCATTTTTAGTTTTTTGAGGAAACTCCATACTGTTCTCCACAGTGGCTGCACCAGTCTTCATTCCCACCAACAGTGTACAAGGGTTCATTTTTCTCCGCATCCTCGCCAACACTTGTCGTTTGTTGATTTGTTGATGATTGCCATTCTGACCGATGTAAGATGGTATTGCATTGTCGTTTTGATTTGCATCTCTCAGATGATTAGTGACTTTGAACATGTTTTCATGTGTCTCCTGGCCTTCCTTCTGTCGTCTTTCGAAAAGGTTCTATTTAGGTCCATTGCCCATTTTTTTATTGGATCGTTTATCTTCCTTTTATTAAGTTGTATAAGTTGGCTGTAGATTTTAGAGATTAAACCTTTATCAGTGATAACATTTGCAAATATGTTCTCCCATACAGTGATCTTTCTTGTCTTGTTGATGGTTTCTTTTGCTGTGCAAAAGCTTTTTATTTTGATGTAGTCCCATTTGTTTATTTTTTCCTTTAGCTTCCATTCCCTTTGGAGCAGTATCAGTGAAGAAGTTCTTTCGGCATATATCTGAGATTGTGCTGCCTGTGGATTCCTCTAGTATTTTTATGGTTTCCCTTCTAATGTTTAAGTTCTGTATCCATTTTGAGTTTATTTTTGTATTTGGTGTAAGTTGGTGGTCCAGTTTCAATTTTTTGCGTGTATCTGTCCAATTTTCCCAACACCATTTATTGAAGAGGCTATCTTGGCTCCATTGAATGTTCATGCCTCCTTTGTCAAATATTACTTGAGCATAATGGTTTGGGTGGATATCTGGGTTCTCTATTCTATTCCATTGGTCTATATGTCTGTTCTTGTGCCAGTAACAGGCTGTTTTGAGAACAGTTGCTTTTTAGTATAGCTTGAAATCTGGTATTGAGATCCCACCTACGTTATTCTTCTTTCTCAGAATTGCTGTAGCTATCCGTGGTCTTTTTTTGTTCCAGATGAATCTATGAAGAATTCTTTGTAGGTCTGTGAAATATGTCGTTGGTATTTTAATGGGTAGTGCGTTGAATCTGTAGATTGCTTTGGGTAGTATGGACATTTCAGTGATGTTGATTCTCCAAATCCATGAGCATGGTATGCTCTTCCATCTGTTAACATCTTCCTCTATCTCTTTTTTCAGTGTCCTGTAGTTTTCTGCATATAGGTCTTTTACCTCTTTAGTTAGGTTTATTCCTAGGTATCTTAATTTTTTTGGTGCGATGATAAATGGGATTGCTTTTTTAGTTTCTCTTTCTGTAATTTCATTATTAGTGTATAGAAATGCCACAGACTTCTTAGCATTAATTTTGTATCCTGCTACATTGCCAAATTCATTAAGTCAATTAGTTTTGGAATGGAGTCCTTTGGGTTTTTTATGTACAATATCATATTCATCTGCAAATAAGGACAGCTTTACTTCTTCTTCTCCAATTTGGATGCCTTTTATTTCTTCTTCTTGTCTAATTGCAATGGCTAATACTTCCAGTACTATGTCGAACAGGAGAGGTGAGCGTGGCCATCCCTGTCTTGTTAATGTTCTTAGGGGAAATGGTTTTAGTTTTTGCCCATTGAGTATGATGTTAGCTGTGGGTTTATCATATATGGCTTTTATGATGTTGAGGTATGCTTCTTCTATTCCCACTTTGCTGAGAGTTTTTATCAAGAAAGGGTGTTGGATTTTGTCAAATGCTTTTTCTGCATCAATTGATGATTATGTGATTTTTATCTCGCAATTTGTTTATGTGATGTAACACATTTATTGATTTGCAGATATTGTACCATCCCTGCATTCCTGGGATGAATCCTGCTTGGTCATGGTGTATAATCTTTCTGATGTACTGCTGGATCCAATTTGCTAGAATTTTGTTGAGGATTTTGGCATCTATTGTTCATGAGAGATATTGGCCTATAATTATCTTTCATTGTGTTCTCTTTATCTGGTTTTGGTATTTGGGTGATGCTGGCTTCATAGAAGGTATTTGGAAGTGTTCTTTCTTCTTGAATGTTTTTGAATAGTCTGAGGAGGATAGTTTTTAATTCTTCCTTGAATGTTTGGTAAAACTCTCCTGTGTAGCCATCTGGCCCCGGGCTTTTATTTGCTGGAAGCTTTGTGATGACTGCTTCAATTTCTTCCATAGTTATTGGACTATTGAAATGTTTGGCATCCTCCTCATTGAGTTTTGGAAGGTTATATTTTTCTAGGAAAATGTCCATTTCTTGCAGGTTGTCCAATTTGTTGGAATAGAGTTGTTCATAGTATTTTTTAACAATCCTTTGTATTTCCACAGGGTCTGTTGTTATTTCTCCTCTTTCATTTCTGATTTTGTTTATTTGGGTCTTCTCTCTTTGCTTCTTGGTGAGCCAGGCTAGAGGTCCATCAATCTTGTTTATCCTTTCAAAGAACCAGCTCTTTGTTTTGTTGATCTTTTGAATTGTTTCTTTGGTCTCCAAGTTGTTTATCTCCACTCTGATCTTCACTATTTCCTTCCGAGTACACTGGGCTGTTCTTGTTGCTCTCATTCTAGCTCTTTGAGTTGTAGGTTTAGGTAATTTATTACCATTGTTTCCTGTTTTTTGCAGTAGGCTTGTAGGGCTATGAACTTCCCTCTCAAGACTGCTTTCACTGTGTCCCATAAATTTTGTATTGTTGTGTTGTCATTGTCATTTGTTGCCATGATGTTTTTTATTTCTTCCTTGATCTCTCTGGTTACCCAGTTGTTGTTTAATAGCATGTTGTTTAGTCTCCATGTGTTTGATTTCTTTCTATTGTTTTTATTATAGTTGATTTCCAGTTTTATGACATTGTGGTCTGAGAAAATGCTTGATATGATTTCTATCTTCTTGAATTTGCAGAGCCTTTTCTTATGACCCAACATATGATCTATCTTTGAAAATGACCCATGTGCACTGGAGAAGAATGTATATTCTGTGGCTTTGGGGTGAAATGTTCTGAAGATGTTAATTAATTCCATCTGGTCTAGTGAGTTATTTAGGATTGATATTTCTTTACTGATTTTTTGTTTAGAGGATTTGTCCAGTGGTGACAGTGGGGTATTAAAGTCTCCTACTATGATTGTATTGCTGTCAATCTCTCCCTTAATATCCTCCAAGAGTTTTTTTATGTATTTAGGTGCTCCTATATTGGGTGCATATATGTTTACCAGAGTTATTTCTTCTTGTTTGATTGTTCCCTTTAGTATTATTTAGTGTCCTTCTTTATCTCTTGTTATGTCCTTCACTTTGAGATCTAATTTGTCAGATATAAGTATTGCAACCCCAGCTTGTTTTTCATTTCCATTTGCCTGAAATACCATGTTCCATCCCTTCACCCTCAATCTGTGTGCATCTCTTTTTCTAAGGTGGGTTTCTTGCAGACAGCAGATATATGGATCATGTTTTGTTATCCAATCACTTACCCTATGTCTTTTAATTAGAGCATTTAATCCGTTTACATTTAAAGTTATTATTGATAAGTACTTATCTGTTGCCATTTTTAGTCCTTACCCCTGAGTTCCTTCTTCGCTTCCTCTTTCTTTTTATTACAGCAGACCTTTTAACATTTCTTGCATTGCTGGTTTGGTGGTAATATATTCCCTTAGTCCTTTTTTGTCTGTGAAGCTTTTGATTTCACCTTCAATTTTGATTGAGAGTCTTGCAGGGTACAGTATTCTTGGATTCAGACCCTTCCTTTGCATGACTTTGTATATTTCATTCCATTCCCTTCTGGCCTGATGAGTTTCTGTTGAGAAGTCAGTAGTAGCTAGTCTTATGGGGGTTCCTTTGTAGATAACTTTCTGTTTCTCTCTGGCTGCTTTTAAGATTCTTACTTTGTCATCGGTGTTTGCCAATTTAATTATAATGTGCCTTGGTGTCGGTTTGTTGGGGTTCATTTTCCTTGGGACTCTGTGAGCTTCTTGGATTTGTGTGGGTTTTTTCTTTCCCATATTGGGGAAATTTTCTGTCATTATTTCTTCAAACATGTTCTCTAATCCTTGTTCAGTTTCCACTCTTTCTGGAACCCCAATTATGGGGATGTTATTTTGTTTCATGTTATCCCAAAGTTCCCTTAGGCTCTCCTCTTGCTTTTGAACTTTTTTTTTTTCTAGAAGCTGCTCTACTTGGGTATTTTTTTCCTACCGTGTCTTCTAGCTCACTGATGCGGTCCTCTGCTTCTTCTAGTCTACTTTTGATGCTTTCTATTGAGTTCTTTATAGCAGTGATATCATTTTTCATTTCTTCTTGATTATTCTGCACCTCCTCTAGGTTCTTCTGCCTTTCTTCTTGCTGCTTATTCATCTCCTCTTGGGTCTTCTTCATTTCCTCTTGGCTCTTATTCAGATTGTCGATTTTGTCTTCCATTCTTTTCATTTACCTTATGATCATTTCTCTGAACTCTTTCTCTGGCAGGCTTATTTCTGTTTCTATTTCGTTTACTTCCTTTTCTGGTGAAACCTGCCTTTCTGTCTTATGTGGGCTGTTTCTTTTTCTGCCCATGGTCTTTCTTCTCTGGGTGTCTGGTTATGTAGTTCTCTCTCCTACATTGATTGAATGGCACAAACTTTCCGTGTGCCGTGTGGATCTCTGTATCCGCTGCCTGCGTGTCTGCGCTGTTTGGAGAGCTGTGTTCTGGGTCCCCGGCTGTTCGGTGGGTGCCTCCGCCAGCCGCAGCTTTCAGACCTCCGCAGACATCCACCTCCCTCTTATCCCAGGCGAAATCTGAACTTTCTGTGTGCTCTGTGGATCTCTGATTCTGCAGCGTGTCTGCACCAATTGGAGAGCGGAGTTCTGGGTCCCCAGGTCCCCAGCTGCTGGATGGGTGCCCCAGCTGTAGGCTTCAGACCCCCGCAGACATCCACCTCCCTCTGCAAGATGGCACGGTCTCCGCATTCGCGCTGGTGGCTCTGGCAGACAAAATCCCTGTGGCAGTGGGTCTGCCTGGCCAGGAGAGCCCCGTCCAGCAGTCCCCCACCTTCTCCTGGAGGATAACTGACTCTTACCTTGCCAACAAACACTCCCAGTGTGACTCTCAGCCGCTCTCTCTCCCTCTGCCCAGCGACAGAGCTCCAGACGCATCTGTCTACTCTGCCGCCATTTTTCCAACACCTCCTGACATTTATTTTAAAACTTGAAGTTTGTATCCTTTGACCAGCTTCTCCTGTTTTGCCCACCACCACCCCAATTCTGGCAACCACAGTGTTTTCTATATATGAGTTTGTGTTTTTATTTATATTATTATTTTTTAAATTCTACTTATAAGTGAAATCATATGGTATTTCTTTCTCAGGCTGATTTATTTCTCTTAGCATAATGCCCTCATGTTATTGCAAATGGCAAAATTTCATTCTTTTTTATGGCTGAATATTCTATTGTGTGTAGCTATGTTTCTGTGTGTATCACATTTGTTTTACCTATTCATTTATCAATAGCCACTTAGATTATTTCCATGTCTTGGCTATGTAAATAATGTAGCAATGAACATGAGGTTCAGATATCTTTTTAAGTTAGCATTTTCATTTTCTTAGGATAAATTTCTAGTAATGGAATTGCTGGATCATATTGTAGTTTTATTCTTAATTTTTTAGAGAAACCTCCATGTTTACCATAGTAACTACACCAATTTATATTCCCACCAACAATACACAAGGTTTCCCTTTTCACCATATCTTTGCCAACACTTATTTCTTTTTTGGTAATAGCCATTTTCACAGGATAAAGTGGTATTTTCTTTGCAAATGAGTTCTTTATATATTTTAGATATTAACAGCTTGTCAGATATGTTTGTAAGTATTCTCTCATTGAGTAGTTGCCTTTTTATTTTGTTGAGTGTTACTGTTGCTGTGCAGAAGTTTTTTAGTATAATGTAATTTCACTTATTTATTTTTGTTTTTATTGCCTTTGCTTTTGATGTCAAATCCAAAAAATTATCAGCAAAACCATGTCAAGGAGCTTATTGCCTAGGTTTTCTTCCAGGAATTTTATGGTTTCAGATCTTGTGTTCAAGTCTTTAATCTATTTTGAATTAATGATTGTGTGAGATGTAGGATAGTGGTTCAGTTTCATTCTTTTGTGTGTGAATATTCAGTTTTTTCAACATTTATCAAAGAGATTGTCCTTTCCCCATTGTATATCTTGGCATCTTTGTCATAAATTAATTGACCAAATATGTATAGGTTTATTTATGGGCTTTCTATTCTGTCCCATTGATATTTGTTTTTGGTATTTTTATGAACACATCATACTATTTAGATTACCATGGCCTTGTAGTATACATACTTTGAAATCAGGGAACCAGGATGTCTCCAGCTTTGTTCTTCTTTCTCAGAATTGCTTAGGCTATTTGAGGTCTTTAATGGTTCCATAAGGGTTGTTTGTTCTATTTCTGTGAAAAAAAATATTGTTGGTGTCATGAATCTGAATATTCCTATGGATAGTATGGATATTTTAACAATATCAATTTTTATTATCAAAGAGTATGGGATATCTTTCCATTTACGTGTGTCATATTCAATTTCATCAATCAGATTCTTACAGTATTTAGTGTACAGGTCTTTTAACCTTCATGGTTAAATTTATTCCTACATTTAAAAGAAATTATCATGGGAATATAAAATACAGGATAGAAAATATGGTCAATAACAACTATGCATAGAATCATATGTATACTAGACTCACTGAAGTGATCAGTTCACATCCTATCTAATAATCCTATCTAATAAATGAGTAATATGCAAATTGACTTCACCCCCACCACACCCACAAGCCATGCCCACAAGCCAGTCAGGAGCAAGTATGTAAATTAACCCAACCAAGATGGCTGTGGCCACTGAAAGAGCAGGTGGCTTGGGTTGCTTCCAGCAATGGAGGAAGCCAAGCTTTCTGCCTGACCTGACTGGCCCAGGCCTCCCCTCAAGGCTACAAAGTTTCAATTATAAAAGATAAATAAATCCCAGATACCAGGACTTCTGCTTGGGTCGCCAGGGGGCATGGCCAGCCTGCAAACCACCATAGGCCCTCACCCAGGCTGCCCCACACTTCAGGGGAACCCCCACCCTGTTCTGAGACAAGGGCATCTGGCCCCCACCTGTGCAACAGGTCTCTATCCTATCTAATCTTATCTAATAAAAGGATAATATGCAAATTGACCAGCACACCAACACAAAATGGCTGACCCTATGTGGTCAAAGATGACTGCCATCATGTGGACATAAGATGGCCACCACAATATTGCTAGCAGGGGAGGGAAGTTGGGAGGGACCAGGCCTACAGAGGAGGGCAGTTGGGGGTAATTAAGCCTGCATGGGAAGGCAGTTAGGAGTGACCAGGCTCGCAGAGGAGGGAAGTTGGGGGTAACCGGGCCTGCAGGGAAGGACAGTTGGCAGGGGGCCCAGGCCTGCAGGGGAGAGTATTTGGGGGGGGGGCAGGTCTATAGGGAAGGGTAGTTAGGGATGACCAGGCCTGCAGGGGAGGGCAGTTAGGGGCAAACAGGCTGGCATGGGAACAGTTAGGCATCAATCAGGTTGTCAGGGAAGTGGTTAAGAGGTGATGAGGCTGGCAGACAGAAGCAGTTAGGGGCAATCAGGAAGGCAGGCAGGTGAGAAGTTGGGACCCAGCAGTCCTAGATTGTGAAAGGGATGTGAGAAATTGGAAAGGGAGCAGCTGCGCTGAGGGACACTCTGCTCTCCCCGTCCCCCGCCATCCACCAATTTCATGCACTGGACCTCTAGTCTATAATAATAAAAGCATACTATGCTAAGTATCTGTACAAAGGGCTGTGAGGGAAACCCAGATCTCAGGTGCCTGCTGGCCACTACAGGGAAGCCCAGACTCCAGTGGCTAGAGGGAGGGAAGCCCAGTACCTGGTTCCAGAGGGAAGGCAGTGCTAACAGCTGGGGGAAGGAAGGCCTACTCTTGTATGAATTTCGTTTATCGGGCCTCTAGTATTGAATAAAACTGGTGAGAGTGGGCATCTTTGTCTTGTTCCTGATCATGGAGAAAAAGCTTTCAACTTTTCACCATTGTGTGATGTTCACTGTAGGATTGTCATTAGGGTGAGTTACATGAACTCTATACCTACTTTATCAAGTGTTCTTATCACAAATGAATGTTTAATTTTTCAAGTGCTTTTCATGCTCTATTGAGATAATCATGTTTTTTATCTTTCATTTTATTAATGCGGTATATCATATTGATTGAACTGTGGATATTGAACTATCCTTGCATTCCTAGAATAAATCCCACTTGATCATGGTGTATGATCCCTTAATGCATTGTTGGATTTGGTTTACTAATTTTTTTGAGGATTTTTACATCAATATTCATGTTTTTTGTTGTTTTTTTTCTTTTTTGTTTTTTTTTGTCATTGTTGTTTTTTTTCTTGTAGTGTCCTTGTCTAGTTTTGGTATTAGTGTAATGTGGCCTTGTAAATGAGTTTGAAAGTATTGCCTCACATTCAATAATTTGGAAGCATTTGAGAAGCATTGGTATAATTCTTCTTTAAAATATTTGGTAGAATTCACCAGTGAAGCCTTCTGGCCCTGGGCTAAAGTTTGGAAAATACCTGAGATAATGCAACCCCATACCTGAATGTGATTTTCATATCTGGTGACTTTTATTCCTTTAAGCTACTGACATTCCTTACTGTTGAAACTAGGGAATTTTAAAAAATATGTTTTTATTGATTTCAGAGGGAGCAAGGGAGAGGGAGAGAGAGATAGAAACATTAACCAGCTGCCTCCTCCATACCCCCTAATGGGGATTAAGCCTATAACCCAGGCATGTGCCCTAACCAGGAATCAAATCAGTGACATCCTGGTGCATGGGGTGACACTTAACTAACTGAGCCACACAGGCCAGACTGAAACCTGAGAATTTTAAGAGTAGCACCTCCACAAGAACTTTGTGTCTAGCCATAAAAATGGCCAGTGGTTCTGACATCTTGGGAAAGAAACAGTACTTTATATTTTTGAATGGGACACTGCAGGAGTTTGTTTCTCCTTTTCTCACACTGACCCTTTGTGTTCTCTAACACTCCCTTAGGATAGTTGTTGAAACAGATGCTGCAGGAGTCTTAGGAAGCTAATATTTCAATGTTTTTTAAAGTGTTTTTAAGAGTTTTGCCACCACAGAGCCAGAGAAGTTATAATTTCATTTCTGCTCTGTTATTCTGGGTTGATGTAGAAATTTGTGAGGAAGCAAGGAAACTTTTTTTTTCCTGCCCAATGAGTATTCTACATTAGTAAAGTGTAGGATTAGCATGTAGCTCAAAGAGATTTAATTTTTGTCTTATAAACTACCTTTCTTGCAGCAATAAAGCTATCCTCTTCTGAGAAAAGTTTTAAAATATCAGATAATAATTTGCAATTATATGGTGCTGCAGGAGTCCTCTCTTTCTTCCTCTTGGTTTTGGGGAGGCTGACCCTGATGATCAGATCTGAGCTTTTAATGGTTCTCTACTTCACTGGTTAAAATGTACTGTACTGTGCCTTGTTTATGTTTTCATTGTGCTTTTAATGAAGCTCTTTGAAGAGGAAAAACACTCAGAATTCTGAATGCTTCCCCAACAGTCCCTACATCCTCTCTCAAAACACTATTTTAAGGGATATCTTTATACATTTTGCATAAATAGATTTATTGAGAACTTCTTGAACATATATAGAAAAATCATAAAAATCCACTGAGTAATTTAGGAAGCTGCTTAAAGTGACACCATAGCGTTGACAACAGGCTTTTGGAAAGGCAGAGCTCTGTTAAATATTGTATGGAATAAACAAAATTTTTTTTCAAAAGATGGGTCATTTTTAGTGTTTCTTTGGCAAAGAAAAATAGTACCAATGGGATAAAGATGTTTCTTTGTTTTCTATGATACCTTTAGCCAGAGATTCTCTAGAGCACCTGAGGCTTTCGAGCTGGGTTTTCCTGGGGTTGATCTGAAATGAGAGGGGCATGTGTGCAAGTGGATGGGTGAGATTTCCAGCCAATATCAGAGGGAACTGGGGAAGAGGAGTGTATGAGTTTGTTTTGCAAGATGTGATTGCTAGTCAGCTCATCAACTGCTGGCAGCCTCTAAATTGCTTTCTTATCTTTCTGTTTTTATAAAGCCACCTTCCCTATCTCTGCCTAGGAAAATGAGTAAACTAAGGAACCCAAAAAAGAGTGGGTCGAAGTACAGTGTCCTAAATAAAAATATTGAGAATATCAAGAATAAGTAGAAGTATAAATGGGCACAGCCATGTTAGAAGGTGACTTGGAAGTTTCTATTGAACCCAGTGTTTCTACTTAGTATATCCAGCAGAAGGTAAGAATAAGCGTGTCCACTGACAACTAACAGAAGTATTTCCATACCTTAGGAAATGAATTATGAAGCAGTTAAAGGGAATGGGCTAGATTTGTCCAAGCTCAACACAGAAGGTCACTGAGTAGGAGGAAAAATTAGCATATTTGTATGTTTTATGAGATACCATATCCTTCCTATTGCTGCATTTATGTACAAACACACACATGAGTGTATGTGTCTGTAGGTGTGTCTGGAAGGAGACAAATCTAATTTTTACCTCTGAAAAGAGAGAGAGGAGATGATCATAGAGGATTTAACTTTTTCTAAAATGTCAAGAAGACAAATAAATGTATGTTCATAATAACTGACTTAATTTAAGCTTAAGACAAAAAGAAGAGCGTTGACCCTTTTGGGACCAAGTAATTTGTGGAGCTGGGGGATGGGGGGGGGGTGTTGCATCATCAAGTAATCTGCTAACATATTTCAGATAACAACTTAACTTATTGGTCAAAGATGGCCACCCTCATGTGGACACAAGATGGCCACCATAAGATGGCCAGCAAAGGAGGCCATTTATGGGCAATCAGACCAGCAGGGGAGGGTAGTTGGGAGAAACCAGGCCTGCAAGGGAGGGCAGTTAGGGGAACCAGGTCTACAGGGGGAAGCAGTTGGAGGTACCAGGCCTGTAGAGGAGGGCAGTTAGCAGTGACTAGGCTGGCAGGGGAGGGCAGTTAGGAGTAACCAGGACAGCAGGAGAGGGCAGTTAGGGGCAATCAGGCCAGCAGGGGACCAGTTAGGCATTGATCAGGCTGGCAGGGGAGTGGTTAGGAGGTGATCAGGCTGGCAGAAGTGGTTAGGGGCAATCAGGCAGGCAGGCAAGTTGTTGGGAACCAGCAGTCCTGGATTGAGAGAGGGATGTCTAACTGCCCATTTAGGCCTGATCCCACCAGGCCTAAACAGGCAGTCAGACATCCGTTTAGGGGTCTCAGATTGGAGAGGGTGCAGGCTGGGCTGAGGGATAATCCCCACACACATCCCTATGCACGAATTTTATGCAATGGACCTCTACTTTTAAAAATAAAATGAGAAAACACCTAACCTTAGTAGTTCGTACATTTCAGACTTTCAGTTATGGCAGTTTCCTCTTCCTTCTTTCAAGCTTTGATAGGCCTTATCCATACCTTTAGATAAATTGATACATTTCATTTACATTTCTTTTTAAATCTCACCTTACAAATTTGCAAACTCTTGAATTTTAGTGTGATCTATTGAACACAACTTCAGCCCTTTGATCACTATACTTAATCTTTTTTAATCTGTAACCAATCTGGTTGATTTAATCTCAAACCAACAGTTTGAACTGCATATAAGGTACCAAGTGCAGAAGGATTCCTGTTCTCCAAAATCATAGGATAATATTTTGTATCTTTTCTGATGGCAGTTGACAACTGGTTGGCCACTTTTTTACACAATAGTACATGAGGTCACTGTCATTAAAAATAGTTTATGAGGAAGATGGCAGCATAGGTAAACACCTAAACTGCTTCCTCACACAACAATTTCAAAACTACAACTGAAAGACAAAACAGATATCATTCAGAACCACAGGAAGGCTGGCTGAGTGGAAATTCTACAACTAGAAGAAAAGAGAAAAGCACACTGAGACTCAGAGGAACTGCATAAGGCAGAGGTACCGAGGCATGTGCATGGAGAGGATGGGCAACTGAGTACACGACTGGCTTTCTCAAGTGGGAGGGAGACAAAAGCTCCCAATGGCTCTGAACTCCAGTTCTGGGCAAGACTCTGGGGACCCAGCCTCATTTGGGGAGAAACTGGACTGTCTGGCAGAGGGCAGAACTTGAGGGTAGCTTTCTCTCAGAGGTGCTTGCAGCGATTACCACAGGACACTGAGACACATGGACCTATTAGGGCAGGGCTGATGGGAAAACAGTGCTGTCTGTTCCACCTTAAGACTCTGCTCCATCCAAGCTGAGCACAGAGGCTTTTGCAAGTTTTATCTCATAAGGGTGTTTCCGGCACAGAAGTTCTCCCAGCGTAGACACAGTTGATCCTCACAGCCAATTGGCCTGGAGGTCAATTTCTCCCAGGGATACAAACAGCAATCAAGGCTTCACTACAACAAGACTGTGCACACAGCCCACAAAGGGGTGCACCAAGCATGTCCATTTAAGATAACTGGGGAGGCTGAGCCATTGGGCCCTATAGGACAAAGCCAATCTATCAATTCAGGGAAGCAGCCAAAGTGCAGAGACAAAGAAACAAATTACAAATGAAAGAAATGCAGGAAAGCAAATGATTGGATATAGAGTTCCAAACCACAGTTATAAGGTTTTTCAAGAATTTTCTAGAAAAGGCTGATAAATTTAGTGAGACCCTCGAGGACATGAAAAAGAACCAACCAGAAATTAAGCATACACTGACTAAAATAAAAAATATTATACAGATATCTAACAGCAGATAGAGGATTGCAAGAATCAAGTCAGTCAAAGATTTGAAATACAAAGAAGCAAAAAACACTCAACTAGAAAAGCAAAAAGAAAAAAGAATCCAAAAATTTGAAAAAAATGTAAGGAGCCTCTGGGACAACTTCAAGCGTACCAACATCAGAATTGTGAGGCTGCCAGAAGAAGAGAGAGAGCAAGTTATTGAAAACCTATTTGAAGAAATAATGACTGAAAACTTCCCCCACCTAGTGCAAGTCCAGGAAGTGCAGAGAACCCCAAACAAAAGGAATCCAATGAGGACCACACCAAGACACTTCAAAATTAAAATCCCAAGAGCAAAAGACAAAGCAAGAATATTAAAAGCAGCAAGAAAAAAAATAGTTACCTACAAGGAAGCACCCATACGATTGTCAGCTGATTTCTCAACAGAAACTATGTAGGCCAGATGGGATTGGCAAGAAATATTCAAAGTCATGAATATCAAGAACCTACAACCAAGATTACTCTATCCAGCAAAGCTATCATTCAGAATTGAAGGGCGGATAAAGAGCTTCACAGATAAGAAAAAGCTAAAGGAGTTCATCACCACCAAACCAGTATTATATGAAAGGCTGAAAGGTATTCTTTAAAAAGAAGAAGAGGAAAAAGGTAAAGATAAAAATTATGAACAACAAATACATATCTATCAACAAGTGAATCTAAAAATCAAGTGAATAAGAAAATTTGATGAACAGAATAAACTGGTGAATATAATAGAATCAGGGGCATAGAAAAGGAGTAGACTGACAATTTTCTGTGAGGGGTGTGGGAAGAGACTGGACAAAAATCATACACCTATGGCTGAGGATCATAGGTGAGGGGTTAGGGGGGATAAGGGCAGAGAGTGGAGTGGGAACCAGGTGGAGGGGAGCTATGGGGTAAAAAAGAGGAACAATTGTAATAATCTGAAAAATAAAGATTTATTAAATTAAAAAAATAGTTTATGAGGTCATTAAGCCGTCCTTTCTAACTTGTGCCTGAGAGAAAGCTCATCAGGCAAATGGTAAAATATGGATTATATTTTCAGTAAATATTGACTGGTGCTTGCTTGCCTTCGGTGAAATATACCAGTTGTTTGCTTATTTGTTGATTGCTTGCCAGTTACAGCCTTAGATGTTTGTTTTGTAGATTACCTCTAATGTCCTGGTGGTTGTAGTACTTATAGTTTTTATTAGCTGCAAGAGCTTTGTGCCATCTGCACACTTAAAGATTTAAAAGTAGCCCAGCTGGTGTGACTCAGTGGTTGAGCATTGACCTCAGAGGTTACTGTTTGACTCCTGGTCAGGGCACATGCATGGGTTGCAGGCTCCATACTCAGTAGGGGTCATGCAGGAGGCAGCCAATCAATTATTCTCTCTTATCATTGATGTTTCTATCTTTCTCTCCCTCTTCATCCCTCTCTGAAATAAATTAAAAATATAAAGATTTCAAAGTATACTGACTCTCTCTAGAAGTTCTTAAACCTTCAGAACTCTGTTGGATCTATTTATTCTTCACCCTATTTCCATGTCTCTAAATCTATCTCTTCTCTATAGTATGGAATAACATTGATCAATTTCACAGCAACATTTTTGAAAATAGTTTTATGTGAAATAGTTGCAATTTTATGAATTATTTTGTGCAGATAAAACATATACTATCTATATGTAAGGTATAAAGAATAAAGATTTTAAAAACTTATACGCTTACTATTTAGCAAAAGCAGCAAAATATTATCAATACCTGCATGTCTCTCCCTGATTGAATTTCTCCTTCTTCAGAGGTAACCTCTGACCAAAACTTTTATTCTCTTGCTCCTATTTAGGGTTTGCTACATGTAGATATTTATCTAAATACTAATAAATAATACCAAGTATTGAGTGAGTCAACTTAAAGTGCCAGCCACAGTGGCCTGTTTCTCAGCTATATTTTTCACTGGTCTATGTACTTATATTTGTCCCAACACCACATTATCTTACTATAACTTTAAAAGTGTGTTGTTGTGTACGTGAGCAAGTGTCCCTTCCTTATTTCCTACTATTCTTCTTTCAAGTATCTTTGCTATTCTTGCTCCCTTTATCTTCTATATAATTTTTAGAAACAATTTGTCAAGTTAAACACAAACACTGGGTATTTTTGTTACATTATGCTGACCTTTTAGATTAATTTCAGGATAATTGACATCTTAAATATAATTTTTACCTTTGATCATGGTGCATTTATTCAGGTCTTCTTTAATATCAATAAAGGTTGTGATTTTGTCCTGAAATTGATAGATTTTAAAATAGAATAACTACATGAATGAATGGAATCAATAGAATATTACCATTTATGTCATGTAAATATACATGCACATAAAACTGCAATCTACACCTTATGAGAATTAATACAAAAGGATAAACATCAAACATTAGAATGTTTTTATAGATTTTGTGGAATTCAAGTAGAAAGGAAAAGTGATTTAGGAGCCAAGAGGTAAGGATTTCTGTTAGCTTAAAATTCACTATGTTAAAAAAATAAATAAGTCCTGTAATTGTTTGGTATTATATTTTCCTTGTTTATGCATTATTGCTATTATTGTTATTTAAATCTGGTCCTTAAAAAAAAACACCTTTGTTTTGTGATCCTTTACTGCTGTTTTGGATGTTGATCTTAGAACCAGAAGCCTTGTAAATTCTTAATATATCTATTTGTCTTTGAACTCATTTGGGATTTCTATGCAAGAAATTATATAGACTGTAAATAATGACAAACTTTTTCTTTTGCCACATCGCACAGTGTAATTTTGAATAGTACTAATGATAGTGGATATATTTGATTTGTTTTAATCTTTAAGAATATTCCTTTCAATGTTTTTAATGATTTTTTAATTTTTTAGAGAGAGAGGAAGGGAGAGGGAAATAGAAACATCTATGAGAAATATCAAATGGCTGCCTCCTGCATGCCCCCTACTGGGGATCAAGCCCACAATCCCGGCATGTGCCCTGGTGGGGAATCAAAACCAATGACCACTTGGTTCCTGGGTCAAACCTCAACCACTAAGACACACCAGCCGGGCCTTCCAATGTTTTATCATTGAATATGACTTAAGCAAGTTCGCTAGGAGTTGTGTGTGTGTGTGTGTGTGTGTGTGTGAGAGAGAGAGAGAGAGAGAGAGAGAGAGAGAGAGAGAGAGAGAGAG
>JAAGEH010000076.1:66115725-66137588 GCA_011751065.1 Lasiurus cinereus
GAGAGAGAGAGAGAGAGAGAGAGAGAGAGAGAGAGAGAGAGAGAGAGAGAGTTTATTCCAGTGCTTTTTTTGTATCTATAAAGATCATCATTGATTGTTCTACTTTATTCCATTAATGTGATTGGTGCAACATCAGAAAGTATATTTATGTTCTCAATCTTAAAATCCCTGGAATATGCTCAATTACATCATGACATAATATCTTTTTCTTACTTTATTAGATTGAGTTTGCCATTATTTTGTCATTTTTAAAATTTATACTCATTAATGAGAGTAGTCTTTGATTTTCTCCTATTCTCCTTAAGTGCTTTTAATCACATAAAATGGGTTTGGGCACATTCCCTATTTATAATCTTTATTCAAGATGTTTTAACACTAGATCAACTGCAACTATAAAACCGTTGTGTGATCATGGACAAGTTATTCAATATCATTAAGACTCTACTTTGCTTATAAATAAAATGGAGATGATAATAGTGCCAGTGCCATGGGGTTATTGGGAGGATTAATTGAAATAATCCACATGAAGCATTTAGCTCATTGGCTGACATACAGAAAGCAAGCACACAAACACAATGATAGATATGATTATATTATCATTCATTAGCCCCTTCCCATCCATAAATTCATGTGCTTGCTCTTTCCTTATTTAAACAGGTTGTCTTTTGTGTGTTGTAATTAACATGAGTAAAGCTATTCGTAACCACTAAATGCACTGGGATTAATTTTCTTACACCACAGTTACAATAACCATGCATCCGAGGGCAGGTCTGTGAGAGCTTGCTCCTTGGCTTCAAACTCTCTGGGTCTGGTTTGATGCCAGAGCAACTAGCAATAGGGAGCTCAAAACAAAGACCCTGTAAATTTTCAAATTATAATGCTTCTTTTTAACAAATTGAGTCCAACCTCATGCAAGGTGTTATGGGAAATACAAATAAGTATGAGCCCTCAGTGTGTGGAGCGCTGCCTTGAACCCATTTAAACAAGGAAGCAGATAAGTAAGCATGTAGCTCACTGAGGCAGTCCTCCAAGCTTTGGCCCACTGTGTTTAAGGATAGACTAGGTCAGTGGTTTAGTCCAAAGGCACATTTGGCAATGCTGATGAATGCTTTTAATTGTTACTCTGAGGATATTGGTAGTGCTATGGCTTCTGGTGAGTATAAGCAAGGGATGCTGTTGAGCATTGTACAATGCACCAGGCAGCTCTGATAACAAAGAATTATCTTATCCAAAATGTCAATAGTGCTACCTTTAAAACCTGTTCATATCAAAGTGACTCTCCCACATACCATCTCTAGTACATAGCTTTTGGATTTCTTCTTCAAAATTCTAAAATCCCAGGGCCCACCACTAGAGAATCTTTCTACTTGGTAGAGCCCTAAAACCTGGATTTTGAAACATGCAGATAAGTCTGGTGTAGGTGGTTCTGGGAGTTCACCTTAACAAATACTGAAATAGACACAGTGAGAGAATTTTAATAAATGTATCTGCCAAGTTTGTAGAGGGCAAAAGGGAAAGAATGACAGGCAGGTCAGCAGCAAGAGTGCTTAGAGCTCTGCACTGAGGAGCAGCCAGAGTCATTGGCTCGTTCTTGTCATAACAATGATTTCTCAAGTCACCAGGCCTGTGAAGCAGTGGTTTCTTACCCCGGTTACATGCAGTGCACAGCTGAACGGCTTCTGTCATCATCAAGCACTTAGTGCTCAGCCAGACACATTTTCAGGGTCACTTCAGTGAGGATCTGCCATCACTCTAGGCAGGAGCAAAGAAGGCTGAGTGCTATGGATGAAATGTATGGAACAGTTCACAGAAATTCACGTATTGAAATCCTGGTTGAAGTCAGAGTGAAGAATACCTAGAGGAAATTTCATGTCATGTTTTATTCTCTGTTTGACAAATTGTCATGGCTTTCTGACCATCTATTTCAGTCACAGAATTAACTAATGTCATTTTGTCTAAAAACCCATTTGTAGAGATCATCTGTGCATAAAAGGTGCTTTTTAGCCACTACTTAGCACTTACAATTTTCCAAAAATTGTTCCAAGTACTTTCAGTATATTAGATGATTTAAATATTATAGTTATCTGGTGAGTACGTGCTATTACTATCCACATTTTTTAAGTGAGGAAACTGAAGCAGAGGGGGATAAGTAATGTTCCCTTGTCACACAGCTAGTACAAGTAGGTACTCAAATCCACACATTCTCATTCCTAAGCCCTTGCTCCCAGCCACTTGACCAAATCAGGTTTCCCAAATATTTTCTGTGATCATAGAATTAAACTCACAAAGTGCTCATGCCCTATAAGTTCATTGTTTAAAAATAATTGCTCTTCTTTTCAACTGAATGCTCTGTTTTATGCATTTGGGTTTTTAGTTATACTTTGTTTCTAAAAATGCGCTAAGGATCTTACTTCTATTAAATATAAAATACCTGTCCTAGATCCTTATATGGTCACCACATTGGATTTCACAGAGAATGAACCATTTTTTCCCGTAAGAGTAGGAGAGAGAAGAGTAATTATTTATACAGAAAAAAACATACTTTTTGGACATATTGTTCAGTAAGTTAATTCTCAGTTATTGTTGTTTGGATTATGCATAGAAACTTCCAAGTTTTATTTCCTCTACTACGCAGCTGGGTCATAGAGTATTGACTGTAGAATTAAACCAGGGAGAGCTCAAAGCCAGAGACTTGGTGGGTTAGTGTCAGTGAGTGACTTCAGTGTGTGCCTTTACCAAATAGAAAATTTTTGATTTCTCAAGTTGGTATCATCTGTTACCCACATATTATTTGAGAGTTGACAATAAGCATATAGGAATCAACATGAACAATTACCCTTTTTTTCCATCTGAGAAAAAAAGATGGCTGTGAAAATAATATTCAGTCAAGCAGTTGGCATTTCCACTGTGAGCTAGTTACATTGTTTTATGTCATTTCCTATTTATGTTCTCTGGGAACCAAGTTAGCAGTTTTTACAACTTATCTTTGAGCATTTGTGTTCATTTTTTGTTGTTGTTTATTTTGCTTAATATTAGGTAACTTAAAATTTTAATATATTTAGTGCCATCTGACTTTGCTTCTACAATTTTTATAAGTTTCCAAGAATTACAGTTGAGGCCTTCAATGGGAAATGGTTTTCTGTGATGCTTCTGAAAGAATAAAATAGGAGAATGAGTTTGCAAAGAAGTGAAATTCAACAATGATGATGCTGATAAACAAAGACAATTAGAACAACTGTTAGAACTACATGACTGTGTCAACAACTTGCTCAGAAATGCCATATTTTTTAAAATTTCCTTTCCTCAAGCCACATAAGTTTCAGACAAAAATTTCAACAATAGCAATACTTCATTTACCTGGAGATCACTTACTCCGTATCTGTGAACATTTAAAATACAACTGCTAATCTAATAATAAGCAAAGACTCTAAAGAGACAAAATAGATGTCACAAAGCCAAAACACTGAAAGGCTGTATTCATCCATAGAGAAGGGCCACACTTAAAGTTTATTTGTTCTTAAATTAGAATAATTATTTTACTAATGTGGATTCTAAGACCATAGCACATTAAATGGTGAGAGAAAGGCAGGAATTACAAACTGCATAAACAAAAGCAAAACATTTCTAGTTGATACCTAGAAAATGAACCAAACCCTGGAAGTCAGAAAAATTTACAGGTCAGAGTCCTGGGGCTGTTCCCATAGACTACCAGACACAACATAAATAATTAATTTGATTACAGTGGGCCTAACTTATTAACATTGGACTAAATTATGTTAAACATGAGCTGTTTAATAAAGCAAAAGCTTATAATCCACTTAAAAAGAGATTAACCCATATTCTGAAAAATTAGCAAATAGCCTCTAACAATGAGACAATATCATATCAGAAGTGTTGCTTACTTAAGATGGTAGGGAAGGTTTCCATGTTGTTCAGAGTAGTACTTGTCAGGTGGTCCAGTCCTTTATTGTTTTATAAGACTCAGGGACCCCAGAGTCTGGAAATGATGGAGCAGACACAAAATGAACATGCCCATGTTGCTCAACCACTCGGGGATTCACCGGATGCGCGGCAGCCACTGTGCACAGCAGTAGGACACTATTGCATTTTCCTTATTATTCCCTCTTGTTTTCTGCCTTCATCCTACTCCTGCTACCTTTGCTGATTCCAGCCTATGTGCTGACAATTTTTCTGGGGTTCCATGTAAGATAGCCTGAAACCTGCTTCCGTTGGGACACAGCACTGTTCAGGAGGAGGTAGCTGGAGCAGGAGATAGTGATCTCACACCCCAAAGGTGATATTGGAGAAGTCATTGCAAAGTGTCCGGTGTGCCTGAAATGGATTTGATGGCTTTGTGGATAGCATTTTTTGAAGTGAAAATTTTAGCCAAAAAACACACCAAGTTGTTTCCACAATAATAAAATTTTGGTGGGATTTTGTTCTATGTCATGGGCTGCTAATGGCATCAATGTGCAAAGCTGGGACCAGGAGGCTATCACAGACTGGGCAGATAGGTAAGTGATGTAGTTATTTGGCTCCACTTGTTGGAACAGGAAGCTTTCTTAGCAGCAGTTCCTCATATGAAATTGATTTGCATTTTAATTTGCTTTGGGGAAAATAGGAAGCTTAAAAGTATTATTTTGCTAATTTCAATTTTAGAGCAAGAAGCAAAAAATGCCTCATTGTGCTGGGTTCAATGTGAAGGTCCACACCCTCCGCTGAGGTCTTGGCTGCTCAGTGGCTGCCAGTACAGCACAAGCACAGAGGTGGAGGCAGAGGGGCAGGGAAGACAGGACCTGCCTGCCCTTGTGGAGCTAACTCTCCAGAGAAGGAGGGACACCAGAAAGCACATGAATAAATATGGGCTGGGCTGTGGCAGGTGCCCTGACATATATACTAACATCATGTGAGGGAGGGTAAGGCAAAGAGCTGTCTCAGCAACTACATTTGAGCAGTGAGTGAGCTGCTGTACCCAGAGCTGGCAGAAGAGCATTGCAGGCAGAGGGAACAGTAGGTTCCAAGGGGGATGGCTCTTCACATGGAAGAAACTGTGATTGGGTCCATCCCAGTGAATTGGAAGGAGAATGATGACAGCTGAGGTAGCGATGAAGGCAGTGGATGGCTCCTGCCAGGCCTTGTGGGACACAATAAGGTCTTTGGATTTACCCAATGAAAAATGACACCTTTGAAGGGATTTTAGAGAGGAGTGAGTTGTTGCAAAGATTCCATTTGTGTACCAAGATAACCAGCCAGGCTGGAGAGAAAAGGGAGGCAGGAGGATGAGCTAAGAAGTCGGACAGTGGTCAGAGCAGAGGTGGGGAGAGCGTGTAGTGACTGACAGTCAGCAGTGAGGGTGCCATGAGACGAAAAGTACCATAGACCGTGTGACTTAAAGATGTTGGATTGGGGCCAGCCTAATGAGCACATTTAATCACCTCTTTAAAAAGGAAAGATGGGATATGCTTTAAAGGTGACAGCGATGGTTACGGATGAGGGGTTGGATATTGGAAAAGGATAAGGGAGAGGGTGGAATCAAGAATAAATCTTAGGTTTGAGGTTTGAACAACTGAATGAATGATGGTATTTGCAGTATTGAGGAAGACAGGAGAGGAAATTAAAAGATCTGTTTGGGGCATATTCACATTGAAATGCCTTTTAGCCATCTAAGTACAGAAATACATCTTATTTTTCCTGATTGAGGTCCCCTGTAAGGAATGTAGCAGACATATGGAGAACCCGCCTCTCAGTTTTCAGCCTCAAATAGTGAATGTCAATTCCTGTCCTTCCTCATCTCATTTTGCCCCCTATACACACACACACACACACACACACACACACACACACACATATATAAATGTGAAAGCCCTTTTGAGACTCAAATAAGAAATTAAAGGGAAGGTGTAATGAGTGTTGTTTTGATGAAAGTTAAAACAAAGTTATTTTGTACTGTGATATTTTGTACATCTTGAGGGGAGAATTGAGGTAATTTTTGTAATGTCATAAAGAACAGAGGAAAGTGTTTTAAGATAGATAATGAAAATGAGCCTTAAGGCTCTAGGTCACTGAGGGACCTGATTAGATGTTTTGGACATGCTTCCCTTAAACCTTTACATGTCCTCCCAGGAGTAGCTTCAGTGTCATTCTCCAGAGTATAGTCCTGAGGACAGTGGAGCCAGTTTCTTTACTATGCCGCTATAAAAAAGAAGGAATTTTTACCATGTGCCACAGCATGAATGAAACTGGAGAGCATTATGCTAAGCGAAATAAGTCAGTTGGAGAAAGATAAATATCACATAATCTCACTCATATGTGGGATATAATGATGAACATAATTTGATGAACAAAAATAGATCCAGAGACAAATGGCAGGGGAGTTGGAGGGGCTAGAGAGCAACCAAAGGACTTGTATGCATGCATATTAGCGTAACCAATGGATACGGACACTGGGGCAGTGAACGCTTGCCTGGTGTGGGAATGGCTGGGGGGCGCTCAATCAAAAAATGTAAAACTTTAGACAATAAAAGAATAAATAAATAAAAGAACATTCCTACCCCTGCCTAGCAGGTGTGGCTCAGTGGTTGAACATCAACACATGAACCAAGTGATTCACTGCATCAATTTCTGCTCAGGGCACGGCTAGGTTGCGTGTGGGCTTGATCCTCAATAGGGAGTGTGCAGAAGGCAGCTAACCAATGTATCTCTTTCCTTCTTCCTTCCTCTCTCTCTAAAATCCACACAAACATATTTATTAACAAAAATATTTTAAAAAAGAATATTCCCATCCCTAATATGTATTTTCTGCATGAGAGAATTGTAGGATGGAAACTAAGAATCTGGAGAAAATGCCTTTAATTATCACTGGCCTCACTAACTTCTGTTTCCCTGGTTCTATTGCTCAAATTAGTGTTCCCATGGGGACCAGGCCTAAGAGATTGGGGGAAAAGATTTCCCTTTAAAATGGAAGGCATAGGAAAGCTGAGCTTCTTCCTCCCAGGTATGGAAACTTTAGAAAAAACTACATTTCCTATATGAGTGAAAATCAGTATAAAAATAGGCTTAATATATAAAGTACCATAGACCGAGTGACTTAAAGAAATTTATTTTCTCACAGTTCTGGAGGCCAGAAATCTGAGATCAAGGTGTCAGCAAGGTTAGTTTTTTCTGAGGCCTCTCTCCTTGGCTTATGGATGGCTGCTTCCATCCTGTGTCTTCACTGGCCTCCCCCTCTGTGCTGGACTGTGTCCTAATCTCTTTTTCTGGTAGAGAGATATTGGATTGGGGCCAGCCTAATGAGCACATTTAATCACCTCTTTAAAAGCTTTACCTCCAGCCCTAGCTGGTTTGGCTCAGTAGATTAGAAAGTCGTCCTGCAGACTGAAGGGTCCCAGTTCCAATTCCAGTTTAGGACACATGCTTGGATTGTGGGCTTGATTCTCAGTAGGAGTCGTGTAGGAGGCAGCCAATCAATGATTCTCATTATTGATGTCTCTCATCCTCTTCCTTCTGCTCTGAAAGCAATACAAATATATATATATTTTTTGGGGGGGAAAGCCTTATCTCCAAATACAGTTACATCTGGAAGTACTGGGGGTTAGGGCAACAAATGAATTTGAGGGGATCAAGTTCATAACAGTATTTCAAGTTATTTAAATCCCTCCTCCCATAAAACTCAACCTTTCTTTTAGTACTTCAGTATTGTTAATCATTGTTGATTCCCCAAATCTGTCCTTCCTCTCTAGCCTGACCCTGATTTCTCACCTGTATTAGTGAAGGTGTCTTTTGACTCACCCCCTTGTCTTCAATTTTGCTCTCCATCCAGTCTTGCCCTCCCTCCAGCCCATCTCCCATACAATATTCAGAATGATCTAAAACACAGATGTCAAATAAGATATCCTTCAGTATTTTCCCATTTTCCAAGGGATGAAGTTTAATCTCCTTAGGATGGTCTTGGATATTTTAATCTCTCACCCCACACTTACTTTCCTTATTCTGCTCATAGTTGCCCCCTCAGTGTCATCATGAACTGCTCTTTAGTTGCATTTCTAAGTTTGATTAGAATGAGAGAAATGAGGTAAAGAACTATGTTTACCTTTGGATTCTAGTGTTTAGCCTGCCTTAATAAATATTTAATAAGTGAGAATAAATAAGGTGCTTATGTTAGAGAATTGGAAACAGCTTACATTTCATATAGTATCATTAAGGTAATCCATTGTTCATAGTTTAGAACTTGTTTTAATTACATTAAATTCCCATACTCTTCTTAGCCTCACATAGAGAACCCCCTGACTTCAGCCAGCAAGTGTCATTAGGGTAAGTAGTGATAATGATGATAACTGGGCACAAAATGACTCTTTTCTTCAGTAAAACTAAAATGGAATATCCTGCAAATAGTAGATCAGATGCACATTCTTTGCCTGAAAGAACTTTCCTCCTCATCCCATGCCTGCTTACAAAGGGGTCTCCTCTGAGAAATATTGGGCTCTGAAACTCATTAAGAAATCAAGGTTCTATTTTGCTGTGCTCTCTGGTCAGTGCAGGCCATTTACTTGTGTTCCCTGTGGGTTTAATGTGAGAATGCTAGGCTTATTCATGGATAAGATATTCTTCTAAGTCTGTGTTGTCCAGTATGTTGCTATATGTTACTATATAAATTTAGATTAATTAAAATTAAATTAAAAGTGTAGTTTCTCACTTACGTTAATCACATTTCAAGTACTCAGTAGCCACACGTGGCCAGTAGTTAACACATTAAACAGCACAGACTATAGAACATTTTAATCATCACAGAGAGTGTTGTTATTCCACATGGTTCTAAAGCTTAGGTCATAACTTTTAGTGGTCATTAACTTCAGTAGATGATAATTGTAATAAATGTCCTTTTGTATTTCAAATGCATTCACCATGTATTAGAATCTAGTAAACCTCAAATTGAGCAGGTAGAAATGGAGGCTCAGTGAATTAAGTATTTTACCCCAAGTCCCCAAATTAGAAAATAGCAGAGCTATGATAATAATAGAATATACTATTTTTAAGATTACTAAATTAATAGATAGAAAATGTCTTTGACAGTGAAGTTAGATAGTACAAAACTAGACCTGTGAAAAGTTTGTGTCTCTGATTTAAGCTCATTTCAGGTTCCTGCTGGCCACCTTGTCTTTGTTCCCAGTGCCTTGTGGGGGCCGAGTCTTACGTTGAGAGTCTTCCAGAGTATGATCAGCTCCTCCCAGGGAAAGCAGAAGTCTGCTCAGCTGCTAACCACAAGAAAGTGTGGAGGCATTTCCCATTCTGGCATCTCATTTATTCGTAGGTCCAAATCATGTTTAATTGGGACTAAGAGTAGGATATGACTAGACAGAAAACACTTTACTCTGAGGCTACCTAATCTAACACTGAAAAGATGCCCTGGTTGAACAAGAACCCTGAAAGACTGAGGGAGGCCAATCTTTATGCATGTTTCTATGTGATTTATAAAACACCCTGAACAGAGGAGACTAGGAGACTTACTAGAAAAATGAATAAATATTTCTAAAGAAGGGAACAAAGAAAAAGCTTTGAAAGTAAAATTTGAAGGTGACTGAACACTAAGTAAAATAAAGAAATGTACATAAAATATCAATCATGGGCAGGAGTTTCTATAGATAGTGACAAAACAATGAAGGAACCTTTTGCTGATGGAGCAAAGGTGAGACTTACTCAGAAGTCAATTATTTTTGAAGTCTTACCCTTTCAGTGTAATTTGGCTCCTGAAGAAAATTAGAGAATAAGGGAACTGAGGGCACAGAAATATGATTGTAGGCCTCATTAGGTGATAGATGATGACAGGTGATAGTACTTTTCATGCAGTAAGCTCCTGAGGACAAATAACTTTGTTTTGGTGGCCCTTTCTGATGGATTGGCAGTGGCTGCCTGGAGTGTGGAGAGAGAATGTGGTGATAGATTATCCATATCTTCCACAGGTTCAGAAAGGGAAGTAGTTGTGACTTAAGGGTCTGAGAAGAATGTCCTGGGGAAAATTTCAATGCTCAGAATATTTGATATACAAGGTAAGGTGTTATCTATTATTATTCAACAAATTACCCGCAAACTTAGAGGCATAAATAACAAACATTTATGTTTTTCCAATTTCTGTGGGTCAGAAATCTGAATGTAGCTTTGCTGGATCCTCTGATCCCAGGTCTCTCACAGGCTAAATCAAGTGTTTCCAGGGTCCATAGTCATCTTGGCATTCATCTCAGTTTGGGGGAGGATCTGCCTAAAAGCAGACTCACCTGGCTGTTAACAGCCACTGATTCTTGCTGACTCTTGACCATGTTAGCAGTTTCTGACCACATGGAAAGGTCAGCTGTCATTCACTAGAGAGAGAAAGAGAGGACATGTAATATAGAAGCCACCATCTCGTTGTAACCCAATCTTGGAAGTGATATCACACCATTTTTTTTCTGTATTCTTTCATTTAAAGGTTAGTTCTAGCCAAACTTAAGCATCAGGGAATACATGAGGGTGTGAACCCCAGCAGGTAGGAATCACTGGAAGTCATCGGATAGGCTGTTTAGGAGACAAGATATTGAATATGTTTTTAAAAAATACACTTGTTTCTCAGTAATATGTTTTAAAATGTAACAGTGCGATGTGTAGTCCCATACTGAATATAAAAATAATACAAATGCCATAATAAAAGTAGAAGAATTTTGATAGTTTCCTAAAGTTTAATATCTGATTATTTTTTGTGATAACATCAAGAGCATGGATGTTTGTTTTTTTAATAAAATTTTCTTTTTAATTTTTCAATTATAGTTTACACTCTGTATTAAACTATTAGTTTCAGATGTACAGCAAAGTGGCCAGAAAATCATCTGACCACATGAATAGTTATCACAATGTTATTGACTATATTTCCAATGTTATAATCTACATATCTGTGACTATTCTGTAACTACTAATTTGTACTGTTTAATTCCTTCATCTTTTTCATCCAGCCACCAAACTCCCTCTGACACCTGTTTATCTGTTCTCTGTATCTATGATTCTGTTTCTATTTTATTTATTTGTTTATTCTTTAGATTTCAGATAAAAGTGAAATCATCTGGTATTTGTCTTTATCTGTCTCATTTATTTCACTTAGCATAATACCCTCTAGATACATTCATGCTGTTAAAAAAGATAAGATTTCATTCTTTTTTATGACAGAGTAATATTCCATGAATTTTTAATACATTCATCTATTGATGGGTGCATGGTTGCTTACATATCTTATTTATTGTAAATAACACTGTAATGAACATAGGGGTGCATGTATTCTTTCAAATTAGTGTTGTGAGTTTTTTCAGATATATTCCAGAAGTGGAATTACTGAGTTATAAGGCAATTTAACTTTTAATTTTTTGAGGAAATTCCACATTGTTTTTCATAGAGGTTTTTCCAATATGCATGCCCAGCAACAGTATACTAGGGTTCTCTTTTATCCATATCCTCACCAATCCTGTTGTTTATTGGGAAAATTGGACGGATAAATGCAAAAAGAAAGCAGACCCTTTATTACACAGCATACAAGAATAAACTAAAAATTAATTAAAGACATAAATGTAAAGCTCAAAACCAAAAAACTGCTAAAGAAAATATAGGCAGTAAAATCTTAACAATATTTTTTTTTCTGATATATCTATCACCTTGAGCAAGGAAAAAAATAAACAAATGGGACTACATCAAACTAAGAAGTTTTTGCACAGCAAAGAAACAATCAACAAAATAAAAATTATAAAAAGATAACCTACTGAATGGGAGAAGATATTTGCCAATGATACATCTGATAAGGGTTAATATTCAAAATGTATAAATAATTCAAGGAAACGTAACATCAGAAAAATAAATAAATAGACACTTCTCCAAGGAGAGCATACAGATGTCCAATAGACATATGAAAAGATGCTCAACATTACTAATCATCAGAGATAGGCATATTAAAACTACAGTGAGATGCACCTCACACCTGTCTGTATGGCTATCATCAAGAGCATGGACATTTTGACAAGGTATGAGGGAGTAGGTCAGCAACTTTGGAACATAGATCTCTTTGCTCCAAAGATTGGGTGCCCATGCTGGCATAAGAAGGAAGCATAAAGACACTGACATTTTTAGAGGAGGGGGACAGAGGGCAATTGGTAAGTGCAATCGGTTTTGGATTAGGTGGAGAAATAACCAAAAGGAAATTCAACCTATTTTTAATGTGTACTTATGGGCAGTCCTATCATTCCCTACTAGAGAGGAAAGTATTCCCAAGGTCTCTCTCACCTCAATCCACTCATCCTTACTGTGATTGAAGCATTGTGACATAGAGAGAAGATGAGGCCAGCAGGGAGCTAGGTCTGTTGACACCTTAGCAGGAACATTACAAACAGAAGAATGCCAGGGCATCACTAACCCTACATGGCCTCTCCCAAGCAGGGATTTGTGGGCTCAGGCTGACCAAGAATCTGAGATTCTATGATGCCCTTCTGCACAAAGAAGACATCCATGTATATAATTAGATCTTGAGTCTATAGGCTAAGAGTCTGATGGTGAATTTATAACACATTAGAGACCTGGTACACAAATTCATGCACCAGTAGAGTCCCTCGACCTGGCATGTGGGATTGGACCAAAACCAGCTCTCTGACATCCCCCAAGGGGTTCTGGATTGTGAGAGGGTACATGCCAGGCCGAGGGACCCCACCAGTGCCTGATTGAAGCCAGGGAGGGATGCAAGAGGTTAGCCAGCAAAGGAAACACCATGGGAGGGCTCCAGGGCATGTACAGCCTGTCTCACTCAGTCCTGATCAGCCAGACCCCACTAGCAAGCTAACCTACAGATCAGAGCATCTGCCCCCTGGTGGTCAGTGCATATCATAGTGAGCAGTTGAGCAGCCTTAGCATATCAGTAGCATATTACACTTTGATTGGTTGTACCAACAACTGGATGACTGGACACTTAGCATATTAGGCTTTTATTATATAGGATAATCAATTCCTAAGGCTCAGAGGAAAAGAGGAAAGAAAATGGATTCCTCCAAGTGCCACCATGTGTGCATGAAGCAAAGGCCTTCCAATCCCTGTCCCCATCTCAAGCTGCTCTAATTAAATATTTCCCCAAAGCAGTTTACAGGTCCCAGAGTGCAGAGAGGAAACTACTTGGAAGATATTGAGCCAGAAGTGGCCAGCAATGCCTTTGTTTGAATACAGTGGCAGTTTATGGGCTAATATGTAGGCTTTATTCAGATGGCAGAGCCCAGAGGATCTCACCTTGACAGAAGCACTTAGACCTGGTCGGGCCCAGTTCACACATAGATGCCAGAAAAGAAAAGCCTTCCAGAATCCATGTTCTGAACCACAGGACTGTGTGTCCGTACATCTCCTTCTCCAGTAGCTTTTCACTATTTCGAGGTAAGATGCATATATCGTGATTCTCCAGCTCACAAATTCAAGTGCCTATGCCCATCCCCTTGAGACTTGCAGTGATCTCTGAAAGAAGCAGAATAAAGATGCTCTGTAGCCCTTACCAGAGACTTGTTGAGATGGCTGAGGCAACCTGAAACTGGCAGAGGAGAAGCAGAGATGAACTGACTTTTCTCTTGATTCATTCCAGCAGACCTAGATTCTTATTTCATCTCTACCACTGTGTAGATAGGGATGGATGATGTATATTGTGAACCCTATTAGTTTTGTTACATATAAAATGCATGTGAGATTATTGTTAGTATTTCATGAAGTTCTGTTTATATAGTGCCTCTCACAGAACTGGCTTATGCAGGCATTCAGTAAATGGTGAGTTCCTTCATCTTTTCCCCAGCAGTTAGCAATCGCTGGCAGTCATTGTCTCAAGCCTGCACCCTATTCTATTCCTCTCCATCCCTTCCTACCCCCATACACCTTTCAGATAGTAAAAGTTACATTTGCTTAGTAGAGGTTCAAATATTGAAATTGAATAGAAGCATACCACTGGCTGAATAGTTCTGTTAGAAGTTGTCAGGAAAGAGAATTCCAAATTTAAACCCAAAACAAAACTTGGAAAATTAGACTGCACATCAGATGAGGAGGCAGATAAACAGGTTACATTAACTCCATGATTATTAATGCATCTGTGACTTGGCTGAATGGAAGGGAGCCCAGAAAATTTAGAGGCCAGAGATCAAGTCCAAACAGGAGCTAGGGGTTATAGGGCAAGGACAGTAGGACCCCTGGCAGACTGAGAGACTAAAAAATAAAGGCTAAGAACTTGACTTATTCATATTTATTCTTGTCCTGTGTTTCACAGTTTATAGAATGCATCTCCACACAAGATTACGTATCTTTCACAATAGTCTTTGACTTCGATATTATTAACTTCACTTTGTAAGTAAGCCTCATTGCAGTAAGGACTTACCCAAAGCCAGACAGCTAGCAAGTAATCTAATCAGTTCTCAAGCTGGGGACTTTGGAATTTCATTTTGGTTCTTTTTCTATTAAATCATGATCACAGACTTAATCAAACTGTCAAGGGCAATGGACGTCTGGTTGAAGGACAGGAAACAGCCTTTGTACTCCAGGAATCAATGAGAACTGGAGTGTGTGGTGAAACCTTTTTGGGCCAGGGCATGTTTATTTGTCTCTTCCCCAGAATTAAAACTGATTTCAAAGAATGAAAATGATCTAACCTTTATTTGGAGTGAATGGACAAGCTTGGTTATGGGGTACGGATGGGGCACAAAGACAGTGGAACAGTTATTTCTGGTTGTTTTTTGAGTCAGTCTTGGTGGGTGGTCAAAACTTCTTTTTCTTTAACTTCCAAAAGCAGGACTGATAAGGTAGGTTTAGGTCAGTAACCTATTTAGGAGATTATATATTGTTTAGGTTTCAAGGGGCATCTCAGTTGTAAGAAAAGCAACCAAAACGAAACAAAAAACACTAGGGGGTGGGGGTGAAGGCATGTGCTTGGAGGAGGAGGTGGCAGGGGAGAGGTCAATGAGGAAAAAAAGGAGACTCATGTAATACTTTAAACAATAAGGAATTTAAAAAATAAATAAAACACTAGCCCAATTTCTTCTTCTAATTCATGGTTATAACTTTGGAGCCATCAGTGATATTTCTATAAAGAACAGAGTAGTCTATTGTTATAAGGAAACATAGACCCTTTGAATTCTGCATATTCATAAAGGGCTTCAATAAAATAATAATATAAATAAAATACTATTATCAATTGAGTGCTTGTTATATGCAAGTTCTGTTTCAGAGGTTTTATATTTACCAACTCATTTAATATCAAACAATGCACAAAGAAATTATTATTTACATTTCACATCTGAGAAAAAAATTGAGGCAAGAAGTAAATACAATTTGCCCAAGGCCATTTGACTCAATTCAGAGATAAACCAACCCAGCCAGTCTAACTTCAGAGCCCGGTCTTCTTCTCTGCTCTGCTATAATGGATTTCATATGAAAACCAAAATAGCAAAATCAGTCAATGCACAAGATAGACTTTAAAAACATCTCAGTGCTTGAACCATGATTATATAAATACCTGTAGCAAAATGCATTAGTGCCAATGAAGGCTTTCTCTCTCTGGATGTGTAACTTATCATATGAACTCTCCAGAGTTACAGAATTCAGGGCACTTTGCTCTGTCTTCTTTTCTCTGTTCAAAGACTCCAATGAGGTCCGCTGCTGTTGAAACTAGAATTTTCTTCCTGGGGTCAAAGACTTGAATGTTAGGTTATAACTTCAAAGGAGAATATAGTGAAATAACAAGTTCTATCTCAAAGCTCTAAATATACTAAGACCTTTATTAAAACATCCATTTATCAACTTAAGTTGAAGAAAGTTGAGAAGGTTAAGTGCCATCTTAAAAGCAAAACTTATAGGAAAAAACAACAAACCCTTAACTACTTGTTCAGATAGCTTTTAGGCCTTCAGTACCCATTTATCTGTGATGCTGGCCCAGATCCAGCTGATTCTGCAAGTTTTTTCCAGTGGTTACCTTTAGCTGTTTGGGAGCCTTTTATACCTTCCTTCTCTAGAGCAATCTCTCCATAAAACATATGATATCATAAGTGGTAGACAGCATCTGCTCCCATGATGGTCCACATGAGAAAGTTCTATATACTAATTGCTTGTCCATAAAAAGGCAGAAATCTCAAGTAGAACATATGACAATTCTCTAGATTTAATGCGAAAAGCGCAAACTGATCTAGTATAAACAATGACAATTTAGCCTCCCTAAAAATGTGCATCTGTATGCAGATGTTGACTGCCTTTATATCAAACCCTGTTATTTTTGGAAAATGAGCAGGTGGTGTTGCACTGTCCTTGTGTTTCTGCAATAGTCACATGGATTTCAGTTCATGAATTTTTACCTAAAGGAAAAGAAATGAGGGTGTTATTGCTAACGGAAGCATTAGCTTCATAGTTGAGAGGCAAACATATGCTTAACTTGCACATGAAGAAGCATACAAATGATTAACCCTTGGGCTCAGCTGGAGAGGAACGAGTCTGACATGCCTCGCCTTTCCATTGTCTCCTTTCTGAGAGTCTCTAGGTAAATGAGTGACTCATTCTGAATGAGCTTTTGCTGGGTTCTTACAGACTAAGGCTTGGAGGATAGAATTACCCCTGAAAATTGGCAATAGGTCAGAATCTGAAGAGGCATCATGGGAATTTGACTTAAGGCGAGGAGACATCGCCTCACCCGGTCTTTTAGTTCTTTCTGAGGTTGGGGTTCACTCAACAAAGTGAAGATACTAGAGAATTGAAAAACAGGGCTCCTGAGAGCAAGAAGTTTCCAGCAAAGAGAAGACTGGAGGCAAAGAACCCAGAGTTAGACTGCCGAGCACTCTCAGTCAAAGTGCTGGCATGCCCCAAAGATATGTGGGCTCATTCCAGATTACCACAAAAAGTGAATATTGCAGTAAAGCAAGTTGTAATCATTTTGCTGATGGAGGATACTGCCTTCAATTTGTAAAGATTGCAACATCTCTGATGCACAAAAAAGCACGGTGCAGTAGCACGAGGTATACCTGTAACTGGCCAGATTAAGCAGCTGAGGCACTTGTTTGTAAGACTTGGTTTAACCCAGCCTATTACTCCATTGCATGTAACCTTGGCCTTTTCTTTTCACCTACTTTGGCATCTGGTGAACTGGCCTAAATACTAAAAGGTAGAAATTAAATTGTGACCATATCAGTGTAACATGCTGAATTTAATCTTAAGATCCTGGACCAACTAAGCTTCATCATACATTCACTGGGAATTTAATGGACACCTCCTCTGTGCAAGGCCTTTTTCTAAGCACACAGATGAATCAGATATAGTCCCTGTCTTCAGTGATCTCACAGCCAACAGAGGGATGCAGACAAAGCTGCAAAGAGTACTACAGAAGTATGTGATGGGCCTTTCCAGATTAGGTGAAGTTCATGATGTCTTAGAAAATAAGGAGTGTGGTAGAGACAGGAAATCTAAGTTAAAACAGTGTTTGCAAAAGCTTAGAGGTAAAATAAAAACTTGTCACTTCAGCTAGTAGCTCCAGAGGGCTGAAGATTTGGATTGGAATGGCAGGGGGCCTAAGGAGGGAGAGGTAGGAACTGATGCTGTGGAGGTGAGGACAGGAGCCAGATGAGGAGGAAGAATTTGAATTCTCTCCATAAAATCTGAGTGATGGGCAAACCACTTGAGATGTTAAGCTCTAGAGTGAGATGCTCAAATTTGTCTTCTGGAGATATCACTCTGTCAGGAGCATGCAGAGTTGATGGAGAGGAGTGAACAGAAGGCCAACCTCAGGAAGGAAGCCATTGTAATTCTAGGGGCAATGGGAATGGGAAGGAGGGGCAAAGTAAAGGAAATTATAATTGGATATATAAGAGAGGAGCTGTAGATGACTCTCAGACTTCTGCCATGGGTATGTGGGTGAAGGATGATGCCTGTCAACCATACAGAAAGTGGAGAAGAAACAAGTCTGGAAAAAGGAAGATAATGAGTTTTGGATGAATTGACTCATAGTGAGTCAGGGATATCCAAATGAAGAAGAACAAGCAGCCTTCATTCTAACATAGGGATCTGGTGTCAGATAAGAGAGAGTGAGGAGTCATCAGTGAAGGAGGTAAAAGTTGAAACCAATCATTTGAATGGAATCACTAGGTAAACTGTGAATGGAGCAGAGGCCTGAGGACAGAGGCTAAATGAGAGGTAAGAAGAGGGGAAGACAACTGGGAGATCAGTGCATTCCCTTAGAAGACAAAAGAGAAGACTTTTCCAGGAAAATGAAGATATCAGTAGTGTCCATTGTCACGTACGTCAGAAAAACAGGGTCAGAAAATGTCCTCAAATATGACAAATAGGAGGTTGGTGGCAACCTGAAGTGTAAGCAATTGACTCTAGAGCAGAGATATCATTGGGAAAATGGATAAGGCTTGGTTACATGTCACAAAGAACAGACCTGGGGATCTTGGTTTCTGGATATTGGTTCTAGAAAAAAGTATTAGGCAAAACAGCCTACCTTGTTATAACAAAGAGCAGCAAGATTATGTTATTACCTATTTATTTGCACATAATGCCATGCTAAACAGAGTAGAGGGAGAATTAAACACAGTTTATGCATTCATGGAGCAGGAGTCTCAAGACTCTAAAGTTGGGTAAATGGACCAAAAGTAATCTTTTTAAATGGCTATTTTCATAGAATGTGTTCTCATAGAATTCTAATCACTAGATAGTTTGCAAATCCCAGAAAAGATAGTTCTGTATTGTTTGTAAGTACCTGGAATCCAATTTTAATAATTTATGGTAGTGTTTAACCCGCACTTTCAGTAAGTTCTTTTTCCTATTTTATCTCAGTTTCTTCAGATATATTTTTAGGGCTACCCTGTCTCATTTTGACTTCAGTGAAAAATAGATGGTTACCATTTTCCATATATTAATCCTTCCCATACTTGCAGGTGAATAATAAATTTACTTTCTGCTGGGAATTCCAAAGGCTAAATAACTCTAATAAAGATTAAAGAATTGATCTTGCAGAATGCCAAGAAGATTAACTAGTTAATGGACAATGATTGTAGGCAGAGCAGGTAAGCACATGACAAGGGAAATTTTAATGAGAAAGAGAACTGTGAAAAATAGTATTACATCTTTCAGTTGATTTTATGTTCTCTGTTGTTATTTAAAAAATATTTTTTAAGAGAGGAAGGGAAAGGGAGAGAGAGACAGAAACATAAATGAGAAAAAATATCAATTGGCTACCCCCTGCATGCCCCTTATTGGAGATCAAGCCTGCAACCCAGGCATGTGTCCTGATTGGGAATGGAATCAGAGACCTCTTGGCTCAAGGGTCGATGCTCAACCACTGAGCAATACTGGCTGGTTTCAGTTGGGTATCTTTTGGTGCTTTGCATATGAATTCCTTGACATTTGTATAGATGAACTTCCAAGAGTTTTGGATTTAATGACTTTTGAGGTGCTCTCCCCTTAAACACTCTGTGATTCTATATGAACCATCTTTCTTCCTTTATCTTGGTTTAGAGGTTTATTTGCACAGGAAGCCCTATTAATGGCAATGCAGGAGGAATGAGGTCATGAGCACTTTCTTAGGATTTTGCTGGTAGAGATGGGTACTGTTTTTGGCTGTTACTGACATGGTCTGCTCTGTACTGTTTTAGTGAGTCAAGGTTGAATCAGCAATCATCAGAGCTACAATTAGTGCCCTACAGGAAAAAAAATAGGGGCCTTTCTGTATCATTGATCTGCTTTATAGAAAAGGAGCAAATATTGGTGATTAATTCTAAATTGGCTCAAGGATTTACAACATAAAATTATTAAAGAAAAGGATCTCAATCCCTAGGACCATAAATACTGCATAGTGAACAGAATGTTGCTTGTGTTTAGCACATGGATAGCTACCTGAAGATGAACTATGATTTCAAAAGTTTGAAGTATATTCTGTATCATGCAAATTATTTAATAGGTATGATACCAAAATATATATTTCCTTCATTGTGAAAAGAACGCTAAAATTGCCCTTTCCATATTTCCAGGTAGAAAATATGTGCCTAAGAAAAAGTAGGATGGGTTAACTTCTGCCATTGAAAATGAAATGTGTTATTGAAGAGAGAGCAGGAAACCTTGATTCTTTTTCAAAATCACTGTGAACAGTTCCCTTATACATTTTGAGACTCAATTAACCTCAGCTATAAAACACTTCAGTTTCTCTAAGAAATAGGAAGACTTTTATTCATTCAAAATAATTTCACTTACCCTTTTTTGAAGTTATTCACACTTTTCAAGGAGGGACTGGGAGTGGGTTGGGAAGGGAGAGGAAGGATCCTTAATTATCATGGCATAGATAGTACCAGGGACATTGAGGACATTCCACAGGTACTTGCTGGTTGGTTGGCTAGTTTTCTGTTTCAGACTTCTTGGTTCATTGTATACTTGGAATTCTTTTTTGGAGAAGTCTGTAAGATATTAGTTTCTCCTGCTTGCTTATAGCTGATAGATAATCTTCCTAGTCTGTACTCAGGGAAAGAAATCTTATGAGGCAACATTATAAAGGCCTGGAAAGAAAGAAGAAAGGAGTCGGGCTATGTTCTAGAGCAGAGTGGGGAACGTTCGGCCTGTGGGCCATATAAGGCCCATGAAATCATTAGGTCTGGCTTTGCCAAGGCATTAGGGGTGAATTATTTAAATGTCTGACCAAATATAGCAGGCTAATTTTTAAATTAACAATTTTGTATGGCCTGATAATGATGTTATAAATATCCAAATGGCCCTTAGCAGAAAAATGGTTCCCTACCTCTGTTCTAGAGGAATACAACTAATGAGGGCATGCACATGCTATAGGCTTTGTTGATTGGAGAAGTCTTGAGTCCATAGTGGCCTCTTTGGGATTCCTTGATTAAAAGGAAATGAGGCCATACCTGATCTTTCCCCCACAATTTTCTTTTATTACATCTAAAATGGAAGTGTCTTTTTGTGATTCTGTACCTGGAAAGGATATCTGCCAGCCTATTCTGACTTCCCCAGCTGTCACTTCTGACCTAAGTCACCTGGGGAGAGCTTAATTGTCTGTACCCAAAACCCCTCCCCAGAGATTCTCATTCATTTGAACTGGGGTGGGACCTAGGCATCAGTATATTTTTAAAGTACTCCAGAGGATTCCCATGTGTACATGGGGTTTAGCCCCACTGCTCTACAGTAGAGCCAGGTTTATTTTGTCTCCCTGTAAACTTAAAGTCAAGAGAATTTCAGGAAAAAATATAGAATAAAAATGAATTAGTTCTTCCTTTGGTTTCTCCCCAAGACAACAAGTGCTTTGTGTCCTAGAGATCTGGGGCTTCTTTTTATCTTGGACTGGAACTGAGACCTATTTTCCAAAGTTTTGTGGAGGTGAAAATTTGGTGGTCCAAGTGGCGAATGGACCATGAGGCTTGGACAGTATAAGGCTAAGTGGCCAAACCTTGGAAAGCCTTGCTTCAGAGGATGGAGAGAAAAGTGGGGGTTTCACAGGTAGCAGAGACCTACAACCCTGCCCATATACTCCACCTGGGAGATGATAGGCATTAGAACCTTGGGTTCCACATTCTCTGTGGTTACATTAAAGAAGCAGTGGATACTTGTCATCAGATGGACCACACAGATCTGGATAAGGGGCATCTCTACAGCAATGTTGATGGACTGTAGATCAATTTGCTCCAAATTTCATGGAATATGTGAATCTGTATGGAATTACGTAGCCATAGATAAAGTTTCCCCAAACATGACTGAAATTGAATCTATTGCAAGTAAGGATTCAGAGCCAGACATTGCTGTTTGGTAGTTTTCTTTTTCTTCTTTCTTTCTTTCTTTCTTTCTTTCTTTCTTTCTTTCTTTCTTTC
>JAAGEH010000076.1:66137598-66238238 GCA_011751065.1 Lasiurus cinereus
TTCTTTCTTTCTTTCTTTCTTTCTTTCTTTCTTTCTTTCTTTCTTTCTTTTTCATCAAAGGGATGTGGTGTATCTTCTAGTCCAGCGGTTCTCAACCTGTGGGTCGTGACCTGTTTTCTGATGGTCTTAGGCTCTACAGCAGTGACCCACAGGTTGAGAACTACTAGCAGGGTCGCCTAAGACCATCAGAAAACACAGATATTTACATTACGATTCACCACAACACGAGGAACTGTATTAAATGGTCGCAGCATTAAAAAGGTTGAGAACCACTGTAGTCTCTGTAGCAAAATGAATCAAGTAGTGAGGCTTAAATTAATTGAATAACCCTATCACATATGCTTTTAATTTTATTGGGTTTTTATTAGCTTTGGGGTTGGCCAAAAGCTCTGAAGACTTTTGTTGCAGGAGGATACTTGCATTTTCTTCATCTGTTCATAGGATGTAGTGGTTGCCCAGGAATTTTTATGGCAGAGCTTAGGGGTAGGAGTGTGGCCATGATTGGGCAGGGGAGCAGAGAGAATGGCCCAGGGGCTGGAAGTTATATGCTCATTTGATAAAACATTGAGAAACAGTTGAGTGTTTACCTGTTATTTAAGAAAGAAGAAGCTGTCTCTTTGATTAAAGCCTTCCAGCTGGAGCCTTTCCCCTGCCCCCAAATAAGGTGAGAATTTGAAAAGCTGCATCACTAAGTGGTGGTGTTGAGTGTCAATTATAGGAGCTACTGAAACACTTTCTTCACAAGAGGAACTTTAGTATAGTTGGAAGAACTTAAGTTTTAAAGTTGCAGTGAACTGGATTTAAATAGCCACTTTCTACCTTTGATGTATTTGTGTATTCTCAGGATCTAGCAGTGCATGGTGAATAATAGGCATTTAATGAATACTTAATAAATTAATGAATACTGGATGGACTGAAAAAATTGCCATTACTTTCAATTCCTTGCAGTCACTTAGCATATATCAGCCTAACTGAACTGTCTTTATCTGTAGAATGATATTTGGGCAGGTTTTTTTTGTGTGTGTGTGTATGTTTAAGGAATTTATCTTGGGTTTTAAATCTAGTTCTGTTATTTTATCTTGTTAGAGAGTTTTTAAGTCAAACTGCCATATCATTTTACCTAAACCCTTATTCTTTTTAAGTACTGGGCAATTATTCTTCCAATGTCCTGATTTTTTACAAATATCTACAAATGTCAGAAGGCAAATAGGAAAGGAGATGACTCAACTTTGATTTTTGTTTTAATTTCTGTCCAATTTTATTAAGAGAATCATTATATCAATATGAGACCTCTTTAGAGATTTTTTCCTTCTCAATTTTGAAATTTTTCCAATTCAGGATCAATCTCTGGCCATTCAGGGGCATGATTTATTCATCTTAATAGTGACTCAAACCGATAGACCTTTTATGGCTTAACTAAAGACACAGGAGGCATCCCATAAGAATGCAAAGGATGCAGCCCTCATTAGTTCCAAAAGTTCATTGCCAGAGTTAGCCTAAGAAAGATAAGGGGGGCTGTTTCAAAACACAGGGAATCAAAAATGAACTATTGCATCTGCAACAAAATGGATGGATCTTGAGAATAACAAACCAAATCTTTACTGGAGTTGCATTTGCCTAAGAAACTAGTTTCACCTGTGCTTTCTCCTGCTAGCCTAAATTTAGAAAGAGACAAAATTGTTTTTCTTTTTCTTTTGTAAACCAGACCCTCAGATAAAGATCTTAGGAGCTGAAGAGGGTAAGAAAAGCTTACCTGCTGAATTGTCAGACACCCAGATCTCTTAGCTGCAGTTGTCTCAGAAAAATCACTTTTCCAGCTGGGAAGTTCTCCTGGCTGGCTCATCAAAACTGTCAGGGAGAGGAAGGATTAATTTTATTATTAGTCCTACAGGTGGATTAATAATAAAATGATAAAATTGACACAAGACTAGATTAATAGGAGAGAAACCAAGTTAATGTGTGCATGTAGGAGAATAAGATGCTGACATCATAAAAGGAGACTCAAAGAAATGATCAAACTGGACAGCCTTTAATACTTTTTAGACAAAAAAGCAAGAAATTGACAGGACAAAAAAAAGTTGCTGCTCATTAGAAAGGAACCTGTGCAAGGTTTGGGTGGGGAAGTAAATTAGTGAGGGTGTTACCAGGTTTGTTATTATAGGCTTCTTGACTCTGGATTTTTTAACTCTCCTGATAAGATTGACTTTCAGCCCTCAGGAGCAGGGAGGGCACCTATCTCCTGGCAGATTTGTTTGTTGCATTTAGGGGAACAGAGGAGAGTCAGAGAACTCCTCTCACTCCTGCTGCTTCTCTAGGGATTTTAATTCTGAATAATCACTATGCCATTGTGAGATGTCTTGGGCCAGCCTGCCCTGGGCATCAACAGTGGGCATAGTGATAACTAATTTGATGAAGATTTTATGAAATATAAAGTGCTTACACCGGTACCTGGTGCAATCTCCTTATATTTGAGTGGCCTGCCCCCAGATATTCTGTTTATTCATTGTGTCCTGATAGAAACAGCCTGGCAGAATCGAAATCCTCAAGTGCAGGCAGTTGCTGTGTACAATAGCCTACATAACCCCATATGAGATTAAGAGCTAAGCCCTGAGCCTTACCACAGGAAGTGGTATTGAGGAGTAGTTATTTGAGCAGAAATAGGCTTGGTTTTCCAGGGTCCGTTGACTCTCCATGCGGTGGGACCTAGGATCCCTGGCAGTATCTGGTTTTGATTCCCGGAGTTTGGGGAACCCAGTCTCTAGATTTTCATTATATTTGACCCACACTCTGATCCACTATTTCTCCTGACTTTCATTCCTTTTGATTGGCAAGCATTCATCACATGTTTGCCTTCTGGTAGGCATTAGGGATACAAACAACAAATCCTTTTCTGGATTTAGGTATAGAGATAAAGATTCTGGAAAAGAGGGATTTAAACAAGAAATCCAAGCATTACTATGTAAAGGGGGACACCTCTAATAGAATTATATACATGGGAACTCTTCCTGGGGCAGAAAAACTGTCAAGGAGGAAACAGAAGTGGCTCAGACATCCCTCCCTGCATTCTCCTTTCTGTCATAGATTTTTCTGGTATTCAACTATATAATTTCTGCAAACCACAAGCCAGTTTGACTCCGTATGTTCAAAAAGAACAGGGAAGCTCCAGAAGGACAGATCCCTGGCCTATCTTGTTCACCACTGTACACCAGGTCATGAGACAGAATCTGGAACATCAGTAGACATGCAAATACTTTTCTCATGGATGCATGACTTAATTCTGAATGGACCTGGAAGAAATGGATGATTTTTCAAAGAAATGAGTCCTGGACAGTTTATATGGCTTTCTGTACCATTCAATTATGAAAATACTTCTTTTGCCTTTTAAGTGACCTGTTTTCAAAGATTTACCCATCTAAATGTCAGCCCATTAAATTTATTAAGATCTACTAACATTATCAGCATCCTTTTTGAAAAAGGCACAGTGTTCATAGCTATTAGATTTTGTGTGGAAACTGCTGCATGCTTTGTTCTTGCTTTCGGTAAATTGGTGTGATTATGCACAAACACAGAATATCTGAATGTGTCCTACATGTTGTATATTTTTGTTTCATTTATTTTTTCTAAAAATCTTAAAGGAGAAAATTCCCTAAAGTACCCTGCCTGAGGCACTGCCTTATATAAGTATAAAGAACATCAATACTTTATTCTCTAGAAAGAAGAGCAGATGGTAACATGGCTCACTCCCATTAGCATAGGTATTGTCAGGAGATCAGGCTATAAGTGGGTGGGCTGTCACAGGTGAATTGCATGGCCAAGGGAAGGAACTATGCCTCAACTTAGAAGCCAGAGGTCCCAGAACCATTGATACAAGTAAAGGAAACTTACTTAAAAGTAAAGAATATATCTAATAACATAAAAATACAGGTATCGTTGTGCAGTTTCATCAAGGTCTCTCAGGAGTGCTGTGGTAGAATCAGAATGCTCTTTATGTCTTTCTGGAGTCACAGGGCTTAGATTGCATCAAGGTGGAGACTCACTGCAAACATCAGCATTTATAATATGAAACTGGAAAGTTGAAGCTTCCTGGTCAAATCTCCTTTATAAAATCAGGTTCAGGGCAATGTTAGATCCAGAGACCTGAATTTTCCTTCTGTAAGTTTATTATCAACCCTTGCCACCTCTGAGGTTAGACATGGACCATTGTGATTTGCATTACTATTTTTCCCCATTCATTCCTCCTGCTAAACAATATGCCTAAAGGAGAAAGAAACCAGGGGAGTGTGTGCATGCACTTAGTTGTGGTCACTACCTGATGTGTTCTCATTGGGTTGGGAGAGAAGTATTCAAAATACTGATACTACAATTCTATAGAAAACCTTTATGTAGCAATTGGAAGAAACTTTTTTTTTTTAAGAAAAACATCTTATGGGCCTGAATTTCTGTTGGTACCAACCAAGTTACTATTTGTCTATCCTATGAGTATAGAAAATTTTACAAATTAACCATTGCTTCTAGGAGGACATGTTGTAGGCCACTGAATTTTTTCATGTCAGGAAAGGCCATGTTCAATGTGACAGGGAATTATGTAAACCCTAGTACCTGCTTCTCTCTCTAATCAAGTGAACAACAAGGCATGTGTATCTCTTAGCTCACTTCACTGCAAGTTCCAAAGGAACCCATTCATGGGAGAGGCTGAGTAAATTTTATAATCAAGCCCAAAATTCTGCCTTCTTGGCAATAGGGAGAGGTATAGAGAGGGAACAGAACTTTCCTCTGATTGCTAGAGCAGAAAGGGTCCTCCAGGCTGTGGGTCCCTTCAGCAGAAACTGAAGATTGTCACTTTCCATAAAGAAATAAACGAGTATAATGAATTCATAAATTTTTGTGGGCACGGTACTTAATAGAGAGAAAAATGAGTAGTCTGTCATTCTGTAGCTATTTGAGTGCCTACCATGTACTGAACATTGTTTCAGGCATTGAGGATAAAGTGGTGAGCAAAACAGTGTCCACGAGGGCTATATTCTAATAAAGGAGAAGAGAGATAAGAAACAAGTAAATATATATTCTTAGGTGGTAAGTGAAGTTGGAAAAAAAGGCACTGAGCAGATCCTAAAGGAAATGAGGAAGAGAGCCATGCCAGTATCTGGCAGAAGAGCATTATGGGCAAAGGGTTTGAAAAAGAGTCATGCTTCAAAGATTTGAGCTCCTAGAAGGAGGCCAGAGCAGCTGACACTAAGCAAGCAAAAGAATGATGGAAGAGAGATTGTGGAAAGTGAGAATATTTTTAGGACCTCATAGATCACAGAAAAAAATCTGCCTTTTTCCTGAGTAAGATGCAAAGCCACTGGAGAGTTCTGAGTAGTGGAGATTTCAGTTATATTTTCAAAACTTCCTCTGGGTACAGTGTAGAGAAGAAATGTGAGTGGGAAACAAGTTCAGAGATGATTGCAATAATCGTGACAATAGATGATGGCAGGAGCCAAGTGGTAGTGAAGAGGATGTAAGGCAATCCAATTGGATGTATTTTGAAGGTAGAATGGGTAGGATTTGTGAATGTGAGGGGAGGAGAAAAAGGGGGTCAATATGACTCTAAGATGTTTTCCATTTAAAAAATCTTTTTTTCCCCAAGCCACCTGAAGAATGGAGTTGTCATGTCTTAATATAGAACAGACTACAGGGATAACATACTTGGGAGAGATGATCAGGAGTCAGATGTTGCACATACCAAACTTGAGATGCCAGTTAGACACCCACATAGAAATGTTAAATAAGCAATTGGAGATAATGAGTCTGGAATTCAGAGAAGTTTTAGCAAATTTGAAAATTATGCGAAAGATACAAATTTGGGTGTCCTCAGTATACACATGGTTTTCAAAGCCATGAGATCACCAGGGGGTCAGTACAGGTAAAGAGAAGCCTGAGGAGTAGCCCTGAAGCACTATTTCAGCATTGAAGAGGGGAAGGTAAAGATGAGTCAGTCAAATACATGGAGAAGGAGCTGCTACTATACAGGAGGGAAAAACAAAAGAAAGTATACTTACCCTATAAGACAAATGAGTAAAGTATTTAAACAAGAAAGGAATTGTAGAGTATATCAACTTTGTCTTTGGGGATTCTACAATTTCTATTTCACTAAATTTTGCACCAATCAATGAATAGCAAAGAACCAGAAATTGGAGCCACTCTTAATTTTTGACCAATTCAAAAACAGTAAGAATTTCTAGAGATGTCCCAGGGACACAATATATTGTCAGTTTCTGAGAACTGGACATGGAGCTAGTTAGCCTCTTCCTTTATGTATAACCTTTGGCTTCATAATTTTTTAAATTAGATTAAGAATATTTGTGTGTCTCATGAGCCATTGAGGAAGCAAATAGGGCATAATAGATCCCTCCATGTAATCCCAACTATTTCCATGTTGGCATCCCAGACACTATGAGTAAAAAAATGTGAAAAAAGATCTTTATTATACAATTTGATGCATAATTATTTTTTCAACTGTATTAGTTTTTTAAAAACATACAGCTCCTTTATTATTTTCACAAATATTTGTGCTTTTCTACTCAGTACCAAATACTATGCTAGACACTGAGAGTTCACAGAGAAATGAGAGTCTCCTGCCCTCAGGAGCTCAGAATCTAAGGAAGCAAATAATCAAAATGATTGCTTTTTAGAATATATAAATAGCCACCTGTGTCATTAATCCTTGTGGAAAAGTGGGGAAAAATAGTCTCATTACCCAAAAGCCCTTATTGTTTTTCAAGAAGTGCTTTTGGGTAAAGCCTTAGAATGAGCTCTTTCACCTATGTCTTTGTTATGTGCTAAATGTAATTTAGCATCAGTTCTCCAAAATTATCTCTGATGGTCAAGATGAGTGGCTAAGACACATCTTTCATTTTTAAAGCAATAAATGACTGGATTTTCCTCTGTGGTAGTATCTGCATCTAAATATGGGCCATGAAATCTGCTGGCCTGCACTCTGTCCCACGTGCTCCCTGCTCACGAGCTTCTTGGTACCAGTGATGTGCAGATCTAACTATAAGGCTGTCATCAACTGCTGAATGATCTACCTTAAATAGGACTGTCAGCCTTTTTGTTTTGCTCCAAAAAGTTCTTTACAAATGACCCAAAGAGAAGAGAGAGAACCCAGGTGTCCCCAGCCATTAACTCAGAGATGGCAAACAAGCTTGTTCTGGCTTTGGGCTATGAGCCAGGGTGTAAGAAAGAAGCAACAGGGATAGAATAGGCAAGTTCCATTCATTTCCAAGTTATAGCTAGAGGAGGGCTATAGTAAAAGCTTTACTTTGTCAGAGCTGATCTGTGGTAATAATATGAAATCTAAGCAAAGAGAGCCAATGACTGTATATTCATGTCCAGGGACAATCACTCAACACCATCACAAGCTGAATCTATAACAGGAATAGCTGGTGCTTGCATACTGAATAGTTTGGAGGGGTGCTGACTTACAATATACCTTGGATTTTAATCATTTTTCCCCTTCTGCTACAAGTTTTGGGATGGTGTTCACTCCTTGTAGTATTGTAGTCATTGGGCACAGAAAAATGTTGCTTTATAGGATTTTTAGCTACCTGGCTGTTATCTCTGGCATTGTGCTCTGTGGTTTGGTTACTTTGCAGTGTTGTAGGCCATGTGAGAGGCTGGTGCTATTTTTATCAGCACCATCACCATGCCTTAGAGTCAGGAAGACATGAATTCAGAGTTACTGCAAAGATCAGTCTCTTGGGGTTAAGAGAGCCAGTTTGGCACCGTGGGAAAGAGGACTGGCTACCAATTAAGATAGCCCTAGGTTCAAGATTAGGATCTATTACTTACATGCTGCATCGTACACTCTGCACTTCAATCTCTTTATCTCCATTTTGAAAGTATATATATTAGTACCTACTGCTTGTAAGGATTACTCTGAAATACATACCTATGATGACACATAATAACTTCATTAAATATTCATTCATTAAAATTGCCTAATTCCTCTAAGCTTTGGTTTCCTCATTTTTAAAATAGTTGTGTTGTTGTGAATATTAAACACTCTAGGGGGACATCTCAGCACAGTGTCCAATATAGAATGAATAGTTAATATCATCTATATATATAAAAGGCTAAGCGACCATCGCATCTGAAACAACTGAACGGATGACTGAACAGGCTGTGTGTGGCGACCAGGCTGGCAGGGGGGTTATTGAGAAACGACCAAATAACTGAGCAGCAGACCACGTGGGGTGACCAGGCCAGCAGGGGCATTAGTGAGGGGCAACCAAATGACCAAGCAGTAGGCTATGTGGGATAACCCAGCTGGCAGGGGGGGCACTAAAGGGAAACCAGGCCAGCAGGGGTTAGGGGCAGTTGGGGGCAACCAGGTCAGTGGAGGGGCCCAGTTTGGGATGACTACACCTGCAGGGGGGCAGTTAGGGGTGACCAGGCCAGGAGGGGGGGCAGTTAGGTGAGACCAGCTAGGCAGGCAGGTGAGCAGTTAGGAGCCAGTGGTCCTGGATTGTGAGAGGGCTGTCTGACTGCAGGTTTAGGGATCAGCATTGGAAAGGGGTCCCAGATTGGAGAGGGTACAGGCTGGGCTGAGGAGATGCCCCTGTGCATGAATTTCATGCACTGGGCTTTAGTTATCAATAATAATAATTAATCAACAGACTAAAAATGTTTGAAATAGACTCCAAAGCCTCATTATTGCTTATTCCTTATTACATTTTTATGTCAACATCTGTTCTTTTGTTATTCATTTCTGACTCATCAATGAAACAGTGACCCTTTCCATAATAACTCTTGTTATATGGCTAAGAGTGAAGAAATCTCTTATTTTATTCTTATTCCATATCACAACCAGTCAGCATGTGTTTACCAAACATTATGTTCTCAGCTTGGATGGAGAAGCAGTTTTTGCTCAAAGAGAGTTTATAATTAACTGGCATTACAAGGTAAAAAACCACCCATTTAATAAATGACAATTGGATGTGAAATGTGCATAAACTATTATGCTAGTGAGAAATCTGATAAGTGTAAACATGAACCAGATGTGAACCCTGCCTCCTATGGTTACAGAGACAGCTGAGAAGAGTAGGAGATAGAGCATGGATGCAGACTGCATGGACTGCATGAGATCTTAGACAGTTACTTAACTGCTCTGTACAAGGGCTCCCTGTTTGTCAAATGGAGATAACAATAGTACCTATATAATAGTATTTATCTGAAGCTTAAATAGGTTACTGTGCATAAAGTACATTGCCTGTCAGAGATCAGTAAAGGTTAGCCATTTCAAATTATCTAGTATAGTGGGGATAAGGCATGCATGTAAATAAGCATAATAGAAGAGTCTGGTAATATTTCTATTAAAGTTCAGAGAAGAGAGATTACTTGGGTTTCATGAAAAAAGGTGAGATTTGACCTAAGCTTGGGAGGATAGGTAATATATGAATATGGAAAAGAGCAAAACAGGACAGCTGTAGAATTAAAGATAGCATGAGTAATGGTAGGGAGGTAGAGAACACCAAGGAGTTCTAATAGTATAGGGAAGAAGTTGGGGAAATAGGTAGGAAAGTAAAGGCTCTCGAGTGCTAGTTTAAGAATTTTGTATTTATTATGTGGATAGTGGCGAGAGTGCCATTATAGATTTTCAGCAGGAAAATGGTAAGGTCAGAGCTATCCCTTTGGCAATAAATCAGAGGAAGAATGGTCTGGTGTTGTAAAAGCCTTGACTTGGTCTTTAGACCTCCAGTCTCTCCTCCCCCTGGCCCATTTGCTATAGGAGGAAGGGAAGAAGACTCAGAGACAGGAAATGATGTTTGAGTCTGGATTGCTGAGAGGTTAGATGTGTCCTTAACAAACATAGGAGCATAAAAACAGACTGCAAAGGAAATCTATCAGTGCACTGGGACATATTGAGGTACTTGTAAGTCCATGCATGTAGTTAAGAATAGGTGAAGGTTTGGAACCTTAGAATATCACCAGGTTGAAAGTAAAGATGTTATAACAACTCCTGAGAATAAAACTGGAAGCCTAAGAAATGGATGAGCTTGCTAAGGGGAAATGACAAGAACCTACTCTTGGGTAATTCTTATATTTACAGGTGGAAAAATAAAGAGAACATGGGAAGGCTCCATCAGAAAGGTAGGAAAACCAGAGGAATTGAATAAAAGAATGGAGGGGTTTTCAAGAGGCAGCATTTTATGGAGGCAGAGCAAGACTTACTTGAGAGACAGTAAGGTAATAGGAATGAAGGAGAGATAAGGCTAGAGGTAGGAGGGAGAACTCAACTGGGACCTTTGAATTCCTCTGTAGAAAGCAGAAAAACCTTTGTGATCTTATAGATATTGTTTCCTGGAGAATTAAGAGATTTTCACCCCTTGCCCTTAAGGATAGAGAATGGGTTTGAAAAGTCTTACCATTACTGATTATTGTGCCCTCTGACCTAGCACTTTCTTATCTTTAGTTTGTTTCTATTTCTCTTATAGAGGGGAGGTATAGTTATTTGATATTGACTGAGTTGAATCTGCTGTAGGTACTACAAAAAAGGGAAAAGTTTTTGGTCTTATTCCAGTGAAATCAGAGTTCAAAAAAGCTAAATATATAAAACAAATACACATTTTTTGTGGAACAAACCCCCAGAGCTGTGATATTTTCTCTATTAAAAAATCTATCATTCTTCAGAAAATCAAAAGCTATATGATTTCACTCATATGTGGGCTATAAAACAGAAAACAACAATTGAACAAATAAGACAAATAAACAAAACCTCATAGACACAGGCAACCTAAGCTTGGGATTACCAGAAGGAAAGAGGAGGTTCGGGAGGAAGTAGAAGGTAAAGTGGGTCAAATACATAGTGATGGACTCGACTTTGGTTGGTGAACACAATGCAATATGCAGGTGATGTATTATAGATTTGTGCACTTGAAACCTACGTAATCTTATTCACCTAATTTTTTATTAACCAAAATATTATCAGATTTTTATTGTCAGTAAGTGTCAGAGAAATGGTAACTAGGTGAGTTTACCCTCTCCAAACACTTTCATTTATTTAATTCATGTTGATAAATTTTCAAAGAAGATGTGGAGATTAGCTATCACCTACTACAAAACATGAGTTTTTGCACCTGAGTAAAAAAGTACCAATCTGAATTTGACACAGTCTTCTGAGGTGATAAAAAATATGAAAGAATTTGCAACTAAAGGGGCTTCTTTGGAAATGGTATTCTCTGGAATTCCCAGGCTTGGTTTAAAGCAATGGGAGAAAAGAAGGTAAATCATACAAGAAGAAGTATACATCGGTACAAGAATGAGTAAACTAGGTAGGACGGGTAGCTGGAGAGGCTTGTGTTCTGTGCTTTACTAGGGAGAGAGAGAAGAAATGAGGTAGAATTAACTTATCCAAATGGAACTGTGATACAAAGATTTCAGTGTTGTGCAGACTCCAGATGTCTGTTTCAGTGTAGCCAGGTCAGCACTGAGCATATAGTTCCAGACAGCAGGTGGGGGGAAGTGAAAGTGTTTGGAGAGGGTAAATCTGGCTCCAAATCCCACACCCATCTGTGTGTCACCCTGAGTGATGACCTAGGGAAGGACTTGTGCTGGACTGCTCTTCAGCAAATGGTTATTGAACCAGGGCAGGTTCCTTTATTGCATTAGCTGATTGGCAGCCTGGGTGATGAGGACATGAATTATAAGTATAAGGCATGTACATTTCAGAAGTTACATAGAGACTTGAAGCAACTAGTGCAAGGTCAAGGCAAGGTATTTTGGGCTCCTTTGGGTGGAAAGATCATGGAAAGAGATTCTTATCAAATTCTGAAGAGAGCCGAGACCGGTTTGGCTCAGTGGATAGAGCATCGGCTTGCAGACTGAAAGGTCCCAGGTTCAATTCCGGTTGGGGGCATGTACCTTGCTTGTGGGCACATCTCCACTGGGGGCATGCAGGAGGTGACTGATTGATGTCTCTCTCTCATCGATGTTTCTGACTTTCTATCTCTCTCCCTTCCTCTCTGTAAAAAAAATCAATAAAATATATTTAAAATATATATAAAATTCTGAAGAGAAAACTTTTCGACTTTCACCAGGGTCATGAAAGTCTAGTTCATAATCATGCTTCTGTGATTTGCAAATGACTGTTTTTTTATGATGAATTGTGTGTAGATGTTAGATATTTAATATTTCTCAATGGGGGGGCCTCTTGATATTTTTGGACAGAAAAATTATATGTTTTGAACACTTCAGTACAGACCATTTAACTCGCACAACCCCTGCTTCACAATGCATGTAAGCACCTCTCAATCATTTTGACAATTGAGAGAGCACTCCACAATACCCATGCCCTTTATGTGGATGGTATTGCTTCTGGTCATTCTAGGATCTGGGGGAGACTTCTCCTGGGAAAAGCCTTTATTCTCTTCAAGGTTTCACTGAATCCACATTTTCAAAGAAGTGATGTTCTAGAGTTTTATTCTGTCTCAGTTCAAATGAAGATCATGAATTCTGACTTCACTATAAGCAGAGGCTTTGGAATTTATTACTGATTCAATTTAATGATGAGCAGTGACATTCCAGTGCTAACAAAAGCATGGAACTTTTTCCTTCCCTCAATATTCATTTCATATGTGATTTTCATCTGTGATTTGTGGCTTCTCTTATATCCCCGTGACCCATGACCAGTCTCTGGACACCAGCAGACTTCTCTGTTGGAGTCTGGTGCTACTGAATCTCATCTTCCCACTGGATGGAAAGGTTTAATTTTTCCATATGGCCAGGTATAGTGCAGACATCATTTCATAAACCTTGTTTCTATTTAGTCTGCCTAGACAAACATTAACACCTGGAGATGTAGGGATGAAAGAGAGGACAGGAGAGTGAAGCTAAGGAGGAAGCTCCAACCAGGTCATCTCTGATTACTCCTTTAACTTAACCTCTCCAGACATCTTTTTGAGGCTTGAATTTGAAGTCAAGTAGTGGTGCATAGAAGGGTGAGTGAATAGATTGGAGGAGCAAGAATGGAGGAATTGGTAAGGAAATGTTTTCCTCTCAGCCTCAGACAGAGTTATGAAAGAAGAAATCATATTAGTGTACATAGAGGTCAGTCTTGTTTCTGACCACCAACAAAAAGAATGCAATTCAAACAAGGTCTCTGGAATTTTAAGAGACTGCTTTTGAGAATGATGCATAGGAGGGAGGTATTTCCCTAGGAATTTAGAATGAATCCTCTACTTGACCTCTGAATGCTTCTTTTTTTATTTATATTTTTATTTAATAAATATTTGTTGTTCAGATTATTACAATTGTTCCTCTTTTTTCCGCCATAGCTCCCCTTCACCCAGCTCCCACCCCTCCCTCTGCCCTTACCTCCCCCACATTGTCCTCATCCATAGCTGTATGATTTTTGTCCAGTCTTTCCCTGAGCCCCCTCCCCCTTTCTATGCCCCTGATTCTATTATATTCACCAGTTTATTCTGTTCATTAGATTTTTAATTCACTTTATTTTTAGATTAACTTGTTGATATGTATTTGTTGCTCATAATTTTTATCTTTACCTTTTTCTTCTTCTTCCTCTTAAAGAGTAATTTTCAGCATTTCATATAATACTGGTTTGGTGCTGATGAACTTTAGTTTTTTCTTATCTGTGAAGCTCTTTCTCTGCCCTTCAATTCTGAATGATAGCTTTGCTGGGTAGAGTAATCCTGGTTGTAGGTTCTTGCTATTCATCACGTTGAATATTTCTTGCCACTCCCTTCTGGCCTCCATAGTTTCTGTTTAGAAATCAGCTGAAAATCATAGGGGTGCTCCCTTGTAGGTAATTAACTGTTTTTCTCTTGCTGCTTTTAATATTCTCTCTTTGTCTTTTCCTCTTGGTATTTTAATATGATGTGTCTTGGTGTGGTCCTCTTTGGATTCCTTTTGCTTGAGGTTCTGTGTGCTTCCTGAACTTGTACATCTATTTCTTTCACCAGGTGGGGGAAGTTTTCAGTCGTTATTTCTTCAAATAGGTTTTCAGTATCTTGCTCTCTCTCTTCTTCTGGCACACCCATAATTCTGATGTTGGTATGCTTGAAGTTGTCCCAGAGGCTCCTTACATTATCTTCATATTTTTGGATTCTTTTTTCTTTTTGCTTTTCCAGTTGAGTGTTTTTGCTTCTTTGTATTTCAAATCTTTGACTTGATTCTTGCGTTCCTCTAGTCTGCTGTTAGGTCTGTATAATATTTTTTATTTCAGTCAGTGATGTTTAATTTCTAGTTGGTCCTTTTTCATCTCCTCTTGGGTCTCATTAAATTTATCCATCTTTTCTAGGAAATTCTTGAAAAACCTTAAGACTGTGGTTTTGAACTCTGTATTCAGTCATTTGTTTTCCTCCATTTCTTTTCTTTGTGATCTGTTCCTTTCTCTCCTCATTTTCGCTACTTCCCTGAGTTGGTAGAGTACCTTTGTGTGTTAGGTGTCCTATATGGCCCAGGAGCTCTCCTTCCCCAGTTATCTAAGGTGGACTCTCTTGGTGCATCCCTTTGTGAACTGTGTGTTCAGTCTTGTTGTAGTTAAGTCTTGATTGTTGTTGGTATCACTGGGAGGAATTGACCTCCAAGACAATTGTTTATGAGGATCAGCTGTATCTATACTGGAGAACTGTGATGGAGTCAGCCTCATGATACAAGACTTGCGAGATTGCAAAAGTCTCTGTGTTCAGCTTGGATGGGACAGAGTCTCAGGCTGAGCAGATAGCCTTGACTTCCTGTCATTCCTGCCCTATGTGGCCCCTGGGTCTCAGTGTTCCTAGGTAATTGTTGCAGCCCTCTCTGTGTGCACTAGCGCTTGCATGCCTCCAGGCCTCTCCCTTTCCAGCTCCCCTGAGTTTCCTTGCACTCCGGGGACCCATATGAGTCTGATCCCCAGGGTCTCACCTGAAAGTGGAGATCAGTGCAATCAGAATTGAATATCAGTGCGGTTGGGAGCTTCTATCTTCCTCCTGCTAGAGAAATCCAGCATCACAATCAACAGTCAGCCCTCTGTGTGCGCAATCATGCTTGCATGCCTCCAGACCTTTGCCTTTTGTAGCTCCCTTAAGTTTCTGTGCACTCCTCCCTTTTCACGAGAGTCCAGACTCCCCGCATTTGAGTCTCACCCGGAACTTGGGTTCAGTGCTGTAGGATAAGGGGTTCAGTGCATTTGGGAGTTTCCATCTTCCTCCTACTAGAGGAAGCCAGCCAGGCACTCTGCCACCCATCCTCTCCACATACATGTCTCTGTACTTCAGCTTTTTGCAGCTCTTCTGAGTCTCCGTGATCCCCTTTCTTTCCTTCTAGTTGTAGAATTTCCACTCATCCAGCTTTCCTGTGGTTCTGGATGATGTCCATTCTATCTTTTAGCTGTAATTTTGAAATTGTTGTGCGAGGCAGCAGTTTAGGTGTTCACCTATGCTGCCATCTTGCTTCCTCCCCCTGATTCCTTCTATTAATCTGAACTTTCAAGAAGTCTCAATCTTCCTTTTCCATATGTTTAAAACATCTGTTACTCTCCAGGTTCCTTCTGTCATATCTGGCAAATGTCATATCTACTATATACACTCCCACTCCTGACAAAACATGACTCTTGCCTCCTCCACAGCCCCCCATACAAAATAGACTTTCCCTCAATGAATCCCACTTCCCTCCCATCTCTGCTGTATTCTCTGTTTCCTCAATCACATCTTATTGTCTTATTTCATGTCTGGAGAGATTGCTTAGATTTGTTTTCATATTCACTCAAGTGTAGAAATGATCTGCTCATCTGGGTTGTGTGTATTGTATACATTTTACAAGTGAGGCCTATGCTGTCTGGATATGTATGTAGTATGTCCACTCCATGTACTTGCTCCTGGTGACTCCATATCAGAATCTTCATCAGGGGCGGTATTCAGTAATACCATGTGAATAAAAGTCTCCTTTATCTATTTAATATTCAAAAGCATGTGCCTCTCGGTGTATCTGAAAAAGATAAAGCAAGGTGACTCGGGGGAAGAGGAGGGGTAGTTCCACATGGGAGGAGGGGTCCCTGACCACTCACATTTTTGTGTGTATTTTTCCTGCAGGATGATGAAGTGGTTCTCCAATGCATTGCCAATGTTCACAAGGAGCAGAGGAAGTTCTGCCTGGCAGCCGAGGGCCTTGGGAATCGCTTGTGCTTCTTGGAACCCACTTCAGAAGCTAAGGTGAGATTGATTACCTGCCCTGCACTTTCCCCCTCACAAGAAGTCATTTAGGGAATGGGGCTGCCGGGGATGGGATGAGGATGGTGAAGAAATTTGAAAGGACACATTTACTTATTTTTAGTTTTCAGATTTTCAAGTGTATAGCATTATAAGTCAACATCTGTATATACTAAGTGACCATTCCCAAAAGTAAAGCCTAATTACTACACATCATAATGCCTTTGATCTCTTTCACCTTTTTTAAAATTTAAATTCTTTATTGTTTAAAGTATTACATATATGTCTCCTTTCCCCCCCCCCCCACATTGAACTCTTTCCAGCTGTTCCCACCCCCCAGAACATACCCTCACCCCTCTACCATCTGTATCCATGGGTTATGCTTATATGCATTCATACAAGTCCTTTGGTTGTTCTCTTACCCCAACTCCCAAACCCCCCGCCTTCCCTCTGAAGTTTGACAGTCTGTTTGATGCTTCTATGTCTCTGGATCTATTTTTGTTCATCAGTGTGTGTTGTTCATTGTATCCCACAAATAAGTGAGATCATGTGATACTTATCTTTCTCCAACTGGCTTATTTTGTTTAGTGTAATGCTCTCCAGGTCCATCCATGCTTTTGCAAATAGTAAGAGTTCCTTCTTTTTTAACAGCAGCATAGTATTTCATTATGTAGATGTACCTCTTTCACCTCTTTTACCCATCCCAACCCCTCTTCCCTCTGGTAACCACCAATCTGTTATCTGCATCTTTGTTTTTGTTTTGTTTGTTCATTTAAAAAGAAAAGGGCACATTATTTCTTAAATGGGAAGCAGATCAGATTTAAAACATAACTGTCCCCAGCCCAAGACATGTTTGAGTAGGAATCTAGAGCATTAGTAAGCATTAGAGGGCCTTGTCTGTCTGTGTTCACCAGGATATAGGGAGGCCTTGAGATCACTGTCAAACTCATGGAGGTGTTTCTTTTAATACTTCCAGAACTCCTTTTCTTGTTATTAATTCCTAGAAATCTGAGTGTGTGTTCTTAACTGCCAGCTGTCATTTATTGCTATGGGGACTCATGGGAAATGGGGCATGTATTTTGTAATAAGCACAACACTCTGAGTTTTGACTGTTGTAACTGTCTGCCTGTTGTGACCTGGGGGCAGAGAGAATATTTTGTTCTGGTCCCTGCCTATGTGATAGTATGTGATGTCATGTCTCTTCAGCCAATCTATTCTTCTTGCATTTTTGGATTGTTTCTGTTTTTTATGATCTGTATGTCAAGTAGATCTGTGTGCTCAGCATTCTCAGTCCTGGCAAAATACTTATATCAGTTGGGATTCTCCAGAGAAAGAAAACAAATAGAATCTCTCCCTCTCTCTAGATAGATGGGTGGATGGGTAGGTGGGTAAATGGGTGGGTGGATAGATGGATAGGTAGGTAGATAGATAGGTAGGTAGGTAGGTAGGTAGGTAGGTAGGTAGGTAGGTAGAGAGATAGATGATAGATAGATAGATAGATAGATAGATAGATAGATAGATAGATATAGATAGATAGATAGATGATAGATAGAGACTTATTTTAAGAAATTGACTCATGCAGTTTTGGGACTGGCAAGTCTGAAATCTATTAGGGTAGATTAGCTGGAAGTTCAGGCAGGAGTTATGCTGCCTTAGGCACAATTTTCTTCTTTTAGTTTTTATGGTTAAGACCTCTGATTGGGTGAGACCCACCCATGCTACCAAGGGCTATCACCTTTAAAATCAACTGATTATTGATATTAATCACATCAATGAAATATATGTTCAAATCAAAACCTAGATTGGTGTTTGATTAAACAACTGAATACTGTAGCCTGATCAAATTGATACACAGCCAACCACCATACCTTCCAGGCTCAGTTTTTCTTGTAGAACCACTTTTTAAATTTATTATATTGTTCAGAGTATTACAGATGTGATTTTTTTCATCAACCAGAAAATGGTTACATTTTCCAATAGGACCAGCTGATCAGCATGGCATTTCTCCAGATGAACATACATAGTACAAGCACATATGCAGAGTTTAACCCAATCCTAAAACACCTCCCAGAGGCCCTCTCCATTACAATCTCTATGACTGATCCACACACAGGGCCAATACTAATAGCACAGAGTCACATTAAAGTAAATGGCAGACCCTAACTGGTTTGGCTCAGTAGAGCGTTGGCCTGTAGACTGAAGGGTCCCAGGTTTGATTTCAGTCAAGGACATGTACCTTGGTTGTGAGCGCATCCCCAGTAGGGGGTGTGCAAAAGGCAGCTGATTGATGTTTCTCTCCCATCAATGTTTCTAACTTTCTATCTCCCTTACTCTCTGTAAAAAATCAATAAAATATGTTTTTTAAAAAATGACAGAACAAGGACACAAGGAAGATTTTATCTTTTCAAAGGTCTTAGACTTGATTTCCCTGAGGCCTTTTCTCATTTGCTTTGGTCTGAGCTGTATATGTATATTTTTTCATTCCCAACAGTCTGTAATAATAGGAAGATCATTTGATTAGAAGTCAAGAAGTTAATTCTCAACCATTAGCTAGTCATCTGACTATGGGCAAGTCACTCAGCCTTGATTTTAGTTTTCTCATCTGCCAGTATGAGGTGCAGTCTGACACAGGGAAATGTTGGCCTGAATTAGAAACCACTGCTACCATTTTCTAATCATCCATTGAGTGGGGCATGGATCAGAGGTGTAGGGCACAGGCTCTGGTGCCAGACTGGCAGAGTTTAAATCCTATCTCTATCACACAGCAGGAAAGCCAGGACCTTTCTGAGATTAGTTTTTTCATCTGCTTAATGGAAACTTTGTAGTAACTACCTAATAAGGTTGTTATTAGGATTAAATTAGTTAATACATGTGAAGTGCATAGCATATGTACATTGCCTAGTACATTGTAAACTCTGTATAATTGGATATTGTGATTTAATCCTACCTCAAACACACAACATAAAGCAGATTAAAAACAACTGTATCTCATAACCTAAAAATGTTTTGTATCCCATAGATATAAAAATAATGGTTCAAGGTTATTGAAAAAAAATCATGCATGTGGCTTTATTGGTTTACTTTTGCTTCCTGGAATAAGTGTCCAGGGATAGAAGTAATGATGTCAGGAGCGTGAACAGTATTAAACTGCTTTCCTAAAAGGATTTACCAATTGTTACAATTTGCATGCCCACTATCTTTTCATGAGTGTATGGATCTTTACACATAGTAATAAGGAAAGTGCACTATAAGAGCTTCTCACAGAGAAACAGGGTCAAGTTCATAGAAAAGCTAGAGTAGGTAGGTATTCAAAAATTTTTGTCACCATTCCTGGGAGCAGCCTGTTAGATGAACTCATTTTCTGTGTCCTTAGTCTTTTCTGCAGTCAGCTACAGCTATGCATACATCTCTCTGGTATGTCCCGTCCCTTTTAACTAAATATCCCACCTAATTCTCTACCATCCAATTTCACAGCTAGCTGAGCCATTGTTAGGTTCTTAGAAGCTAACATAAGATCACTTCTTGCAATGAAGTGAGGTGTATTCCCAAGCCAGGCACTGGCATGAGGCACAGACATTAACCACTGCTCTTATCAGAGTCAACCAGTAACCTTGGGCTTTCCTAGTCAAGGGTATTTAAATCTAGTTGAAACTTGGAGAAAACTGAGATGCATTCTAAGGTGAAGACAAACCTCAGAGAAAAAATGGATGAGATAAGGTTGTCAAAGTACACTTTTAGTGTACAAGCCCTGAGAAAAGGAGGTCCTTTTGAAGCAATGAGAAGGATGGTAGAAGAATAAGAAGCAAAAGTATAAGAATATCAATACTTGCTGTATACATGGAGACTACTTATCACATTGGAGAGCTCTTGTCACTTTGATTCCCATAAGCCATGGCCCACCCTTCTTCTGAAACTGCAGATGTTAATTGATGGATACATGATCATTCAGTGTCCCTTTCAACTAAGCACAGCTCCAGGAATTAAAAAGAATCTTGTATTGTAGGAAAGACTCAGAATTATATCAAGACCAGGAAACATGAAGAAAAACATTGCTTCTTTATTTTATTTATGATAGCAGCAAATGTTTGTTTACTGTCATTTTATAGTAGAACATCTGTTCCCAGGAACCAGGATTAATTAATTATTTTTTCTCTGGTCTTGTGTGTGTGTGTGTGTGTGTGTGTGTGTGTGTGTGTGTGTGTGTGAGTGATTTGCTGAGTATCTGCATCTTCCACCAAGAGATCTTGTTTTGTTATACTTAACATTCAGACTCAAAAGACTCTCATAGATCACTTGGCACTACTCTGATCAGTGGGACAGAAGCTGCAACTTGCCTGCTGGGAAGTGTAAGATATTCCTGTAAGGATTCTTCCAGTGGTACAATTACAGGCATTGGCTTCTGAATCTCCCCACTTTCCCCCACCACCCCATCCTCCCTATGTGACAGCTCAGATGAAAAGAGAGAGGTCTATATCAGGCAGGTATATTAATCAGTATGGCTTAAAAACCTCATGCACCACAGGAACCAATGATTCTTGTAATAGTTTTGGAGCTCTCAACAAAGGACCATGTCAGCTATAAGAGTCTTCATATTTGGAGAATCACAAAGATATGGCTTCCTATAAGGTATTAGTAGTGTTCAGTCAAGAATCAAGATACCAATCAGGGATCATTTTTACTATAAGCAATGTTCCCTAGCAACATAATTAACATATCAACTTTAGCAGGTTATCCCAAAAAACAAAATTGGACAGCTAACTGAAGATTGAATTCTCATGCATAAAAGGAAAAGAATTTCATAAGCCATATCCCATAGTAATCTTCATTGATGACAATTTTAAAACCACTGTGGCCTTGTCAGATGTTTGGGGAACACCAACACCTTTCTAAATCATGATTTCTACCATCTTTAATTTTAGATCGTCAGCAAAATGTAGGAAGAATATAGAAACTATTTAGACCAAGAGTTGTTTGTTTCACTGATTTTAGTGATGATGAAACTGAAATTGATGAAGTGAAACAATTTACCCTGGTGTCCTTGAATAGTCAGTGACAGTCTAAAGTCCTTGAGGTCTGGGTGTCTCAGAGTGAAAGTCCACCTCTCTTTTGGGGAACACTTTGTCCATCTTCTTGATTATGTTTTATTCAAAATAGAATTTCAGTTTCAAATCCAATATTCAAACTGAACATTTTCAGGAGAAATTTTGTTCCTGTTGTCTTCACCTTTTGAAAATGAAAAGTCTGCTATGATTTCTGAAAAGTCATATAGGCTCTTAAGACACCCCAGATTAAACAGTTGTGATTTTGCAAACATCTTTTTACATATAACATAAATTGTGATAGAATTCTAGGCTAAAAATAACTTGTTTTCTATTATCTTAATCTTTCACTCAGAAATAGATTTACTGTTTACTCCTAAATAACTAAGTCTGTGTAAATTTGCAGTGACAGAGGCTCAGCCTGGTGTTGTACACTGAACTTGTGATTGGTATTTTAGTGTGTATTATTTTCTACTAGAGGCCTGATGCACAAAGATTCATACAAGAATGAGCCTTTCTTCCCCTGGCTGTCAGCACTGCCTTTTCCCTCTGCCCGGAGCTGCCTTTCCACCTCCCCACACTGCCCAGAGTCTCTGAGTGGCTGGGGTAGTGCGGAACGCCTGCATCCCACCCTCTGCTGCTCAGCGCCTGTGTATGCAAATTAACTCACCATCTTTGTTTAGTTAATTTGCTAAACTAATTTAAACTAAACAAAGAACTAATTTAAACTAATTTAAACTAAACAAAGAAGGTGAGTTAATTTGCATACTCACTCCTGATTGGCTGGTGGGCATCATGAAGATATGGCCAATTTGCATCTTTCTCTTTTATTAGTGTAGATGGGCTTGAAGCTTTATGAAAGGCCAAACTAGCATAAAACTTTTTACAAAAATTTCCCTAGTCATGTAATATAAAGAGACAAGTTGAAATTTTGAAATTTTTTTTTTACATTTATCAGGATCATGTTCTATATGCCCTATACTGCAGTGGGTGCTGACAAACTCTCATGTATTCCTTTCAATCCCACAAGGAAGGTACAAGACTTTAGATAGTCCAATGACTTTCTTTGAGATTCTTTCCAATCTCAAAACTCTAATTTCTATAATACTTAGCAATATAAATATCATAGATCCAACTTAAAGCTAAAGAAGACCTATTTCTCTGTGTGGTTAGAACTTAAGGATACCTGGGCAGCTCTTCATTCTCCTCCCACAGACTTCCAGCATCTGTCCTCTAAATGCCTGACATTCCAAAGTTAGAAATATATAGTTTGCTTAAATCCAACAAACCTCTACACTGCAAATGTTCTGAGAGAGAACATGAAGCAGTGTTAAAGTTTTATAGCTAATTTTTTATGGTATAAAGAAATTATATATTTTCTAGAAAATAAATTTATAACGGGATAATCAGATTACTAAATGCCTGTGTATCAGTATATAAGGTATAGATATACTGTAATTGGGGAAGTCAGAACATCTCCTGCATTGAATTATGATGCTTTACCTGTCTTTTTTACCTGTCCTCCACCATTCTGGGAGCACTGAAGTCTAAGACTGCAGTACAGCAGTTAAGAAATATGGCTGTGGAGCTAGACTTCCTGGGCTGGAAATTCTAACTCCATTGCTTAATAGGTTTGTGATGTGGGTAAATGACTTCCCTTTCCTTGACTTAGTTACCTTATCTTTAAAACTGTATCGACCTCATAGGAACATTATGAATAGTCAGTTTCATAATTATACAGTTGACCCTTGAACAACACAAGAATTAAGGGTGCGGACACCTCCTACTTCGGCACAGTTGGAAATCCATGTATAGGTCCTGGCTGGGTAGTTCAGTTAGTTAAAGCATTATCCCCATACACCAAAGTTGCAAGTTTGATTCTCAGTCAGGACACATACAAGAATCAACTAATGAATTAAATAAGTGGTATATCAAATCAATGTTTCTCTGTTTCTCTCTCTCTCTCTCTCTCTCTCTCTCTCTCTCTCTCAACGAAGAAAAGAAAATCCATGTATAAGTTTTGATTCCCCCAAAATTTGACTAATAATTTTACTGATACCATAGTCAATTAACACATATTTTATATGTTATATACTATATTCTTACAATAAAGTAAGCTTGAGATAAGAAAATCATAAGGGTCATCTATGAAGTTTTTTTCAAATCATTGCAGATCTTCAAAAAAAACTTTCAATATATTTATTGAGAAAAATATGCATATAAGTGGGTCCAATTCAAGCCTGTTTTATTCAGGGACAGTTGTAAAGTGCTTATGGCAGTGCCTGACACACTGAAAGTACCATTTAAGCAATCACCTTTTATTATCTTCAGCAGTGGTCAGACACACATTAGGTCCTCAGGAACCATTGAGTAACTCAGGTTTCCCATGTACTGAATCTATTAACTAAATAGTTTAAAGGCCTAAATTTAAGGGTTAGAAGGACATTTGTGACCTTTCAAAGTGAAATATAATGAAGAATTAGAGAGAATTAGAATAAATGAGATGAAAAGGGTTAAGCCAGTGGTTGGCAAACTCATTCATTAGTCAACAGAACCAAATATCAACAGTACAATGATTAAAATTTCTTTTGAGAGCCAAATTTTTTAAACTTAAATTTCTTCTAATGCCACTTCTTCAAAATAGACTCGCCCAGGCTATGGTATTTTGTGGACGAGCCACACTCAAGGGGCCAAAGAGCTGCATGTGGCTCGTGAGCCGTGGCTTGCTGACCACTGTGTTAAGCAATGAGTGAATGATTTTAAAAATAAATAGGGTAGAGATTTTTTGTTATTGATTTCTAATTTAATTTTAATGTGGTCAGAAAACATACTCTGAATGATTTTAATCCTTTTGCAATTTATTGAAACTTACTATATAGTCCAGCCTATGGTCTATCATGATGAATGTTCCATGTATACTTAAAAAAAAAACAACACCTGTATATTCTTTAGTTGTTGAATGTAGTGTTTTATGAAGCTCATGATGGTTGATAGTGGTGTTAGATCTTACATAGCCTTACTAATTTATACCTCCTTATTCTATCTATTACTGACAGAGAGGTATTCAACTATCATTTCCTTTTAGCTCTGTCACTTTTATTTCATACATTTTAAAGCTCATTTTTAAGTTCATATATACTTAGGAATATTTTTGGTTGTTTTATTGATGAGTCAATCCTTTGTTGTCATCAAATGCCCCTGTGTATCCTTGGTCATGTAATATACATTGACTAATATTAATATAGCCATAAGCTTTCTTATGCTTACTTTTTGTATGGGATTTGTTTTTTTGTATTTTTATTTTCAACTTTTTTATGTCTTTATAAATTTATTAGAGGCCTGGTGCATGAATTCATGTATGGGTGAGGTCCCCAGGCCTGGCCAGCGATCAGGGCCAATCAGGGCCAGGCCAATTGGGGCCTGCCAGCTGGAGGGATTGACGGCAGGACCACAGGTTATTGGCAGTAAGCCATGAGGAAGGAGCTGGCCCTCAGCACCCCTGGGAAAGGGGTCGCATCCCCCACCACCAGCCCTGATTCCCTTTCCCAGCCCAGGAACCAAAGGTGCCAGCAGGGATGGAAGAGGAGGCAATGGTCACCGGGCTGGGAGTGGAAGAAACAGATGCTGACGCCACCCTGCACTCTCTCCTCCTTCCTTCTCCACTATGCTGCCACCACAGAGGGTGAACAACCCCTGGGGTAGGGAGAGAACGAGAGCAAGACAAAACCTTGTGTTGAGGGCTGACTTTCAATAATTGCTATGGGGGAGCTGCTCTGCTACAAATGAAATTCCAACCCAGAAACAGCTTGACTACAAATGGCTTAGCACCAGGGGCCGATGGGGGCTGGCCAGCCAGGGGGAGGGACCACAAGCAGTTGGTTAGCCATGGGAGGATGGCTGTGGGAGCACATTGGCCACCAGGGGGAAGCTCCTACATTGAGTATCTGCCCCCTGGTGGTCAGTGCATGTAATAATGACTGGTCAACAGGTCGTTCCAGTCATTCCAGTAAGTTGGTCATAATGGTTGATTAGGTTTATATATATATAGACTAGAGACTAGAGGCCTAATGCACAAAATTTGTATACTTCTTTGGAGGGGGGGGGGGTCCCTCAGCCTGGCCTGCACCCTCTTGCAATCCAGAACCCTCAGGAGGATGTCCAACTGCTAGGGATCCCTGTTGGATTGGGCCTAAACTGGCAGTCAGATATCCCTCTTGCAATCTGGTACTGCTGGCTCCTAACCACTCACCTGCCTGCCTCATCACCCCTAACTGCCTCTGCTTGCCTGCCTGATCAATCCTAACCATTCTGCCTTTCTTCCTGATGCCCCTAACTGCTTGCCTGCCTGCCTAATGCTCCTAACCACTCGCCTGCCTGCCTGATCACCCCTAATCGCCTTTGCCCCAGTCCTTGCCACTGCAGCTTCATCTGGAAAGACATCCAGAAAGACGTCCAGAAGGTTATTTAGCTGTCAGGCCTAATTAGCAAATTATGCTTTTATTATTATAGATATTTAAAGTATGACCCTTATAAACAGCGTATAGTTAGGTGTTGCTTTGCCCACCATTTAAAATCTCTGCTATTTTATTAAAGTATTAGAGGCCTAGTGCACAAAATTTGTATACAGGTAAGGTCCCTAAGCCTGGCTGGTGACCAGGGCCAATGGGGGCCTTCTGGCTGCCAGCTGCTGGCTGGAGTCTTCCTTCATTCTATGCTGCCCACTGGTAGTCAGCACACATTATAGCAAGCAATAGAGCTCCCCATCAAACTCCCACAGGAACACTTTGCATATTAGCCTTTTCTATATATTGATTCAGATTATTTACATTTATTGTAACAATTCATACTATTGTGTTTTTGGTCCAAATCTTAGCTATTCATTTTATTTTGTCCCTCTAGTTTTTGTTCCTCTGTTTCTCCCTTTCTATCTTTTTTAGGATAAATCAAGTATTTTTAAGTATTTCACTCCACTCGTCTAGCCTTTATTAGCTTTTTAGTTCTACCTCTTTGTATTATTTTTTGGAATTCCTTTAAGGATTATAGTATGAATTTTTAAAATGTATTTTATTGATTTTTTACAGAGAGGAAGGGAGAGGGATAGAGAGTCAGAAACATCCATGGGAGAGTAAATCAATCAGCTGTCTCCTACTGGGGATGTGCCCACAACCAAGGTACATGCCCTTGACTGGAATCAAGCTTGGGACATTTCAGTCCACAGGCCGATTCTCTATCCACTGAGCCAAATCAGTGGCTATAGTATGAATTTTTAACTTGTTGCAATCTCCCTTGAATTAATATTATACCACTTTCCTTAGATCTACGAATGGAAATTGTATTATCATCATGTATATTATATAATGTGCAGTATTTTATTACTTTGTTTTAAAGGCTGACTTTATGGATTGCTTGTTTTTTGGTATTTCTTGTTATCAAGTTTGGAACTTTGGGGGGGCGGGGGGTCATTATTTCTTAAAATATTTTGTCTGCCACAATTATTTATATATTAAACTGTTTTATATTATTCCATAAGTCTCTAAAACTGTTCATAATTTCCTAAACTATTTTTCTCTGTTTTTCAGCTTGAATAATTTTTGTTGACTTAATTTTTACTGATTCTCCTTTTTTAATGTAAATGTGTTATGTACTTTCTCCAGTGAATCAAATGTTATAAATTATGAAATTTCCATTAATTTATTCCTAAGGTTTTATTCTCCTCACATTCTCATTCTCTCCTACATTATCCCCACTTTTCTCCTTAATTTATTAGCATATTTATAGTAATTCCTGGGTTGTTTGTGGGTCTGCTTTTAGTGACTATTTTTATCTCTTGAGTATAAATCACATTTTCCTATTAATTTGAATGTATAGTGATTGTATACTGAACCTTGTAGGTAATGTTACCTGGTTTATTTTCATCTTCCCCTGAAGAGTAATATGTTTGTTTGTTTTTCTGGCAGTCAGTTAAATTACTTTTGGGATTTCCTTGATCATGTAGAAGTTAGGTCTATTTTATTTTTGCCTTTTAACTCTAAGGTACCATTGATCTGGGCAGGTAACCTTCTTGGGTTTTAATGAAAATCCTGAAGTGTTTCCTAACTTCCTATATATAGCAAGACTTGAACACCAAATTATGACACTTCAAAACTGGTAGCTGCTGAAACTTCTACTCAATTTTGCACTGCAGCTGTTTCTTTCCATCAGATACTTAGAGTGTTGCCTGTGTAGTTAATGAGTTGAAAACCATTTGAGGGGAATTAGTATGCTGATTTGGGGGTTTTATTGTTTATGGTGATTCCCTTCTTTCCAGCATTCTCCTCTTTAATTTCCAGACATTTTGACAGCCTCAAATTAAGACCTCTAACTGCATAGCAAGTTGTTTGTTTATTTGTTTGTTTTTATTGGATCTATCCCCCAAGGGATCCATGGACAGACGAGTGCCGAGGGGAATGGAGCAGGCAGAGTGGGATTTAATTAAATGTGGATATCACCTGGTTAGCTTCCCATCTTTCAAGAGTCATATTCGCTCCAGCTTGTCAGTGCCTGCAAACAGTTATTTTTAAAATTTTTGTCTGGGGTCGATAATTGTTATTGTCAGGAGAGTTATTATATTTTGAGCTTCTCCTTCATCACCTGGACCAGAACCTCATCAGTGAGTGTTTGCTACTCTTGAAAGGAGCTGAGTCATAAAAGAAGAGAAAATAGTCTTGAAGCAGAATCAAGGATGTAAGAAAGGAATTTTCATGATGAGAAACACAAGGATGTTTCTAGACAGAGAGGAAGGAGGCTGTAGAGAAGTTGATACTGAGGTTGAAAAAGAGAGAGGGAACTAACAAATGATACTGAAGGCATTAAATTGAGTATAACTTTGGCGTATGCAAAAGAAAAGCAAGGAGGTAAAAGCACAGATTTTGAAGTAAGGATGGGTGCTGAACAAGAACAAGGGCTTATTGTCTGAGGAAAACATGAACTTGTGGAAGCTGTATAGGTTCCTCATATGTGAAACAATGATGAATATACTGGGATTAAATTTAATAGGTATAATTAATGGAATTTATAGGATGGTAAAGGGATTAAGGTAAGAAGAATCAGGTGTGACTCTAGAATAACAGGCTTTAGCTGCCTATAGAAGGCATATTATTTAGTAAAATGGGGTGTATTTAGGAAGGAAAAAGTTAGAATAAATGATGGTATTGATGCTTATAAACTGAATTTTAGATATACTAAATTTAAAAAGCTTGGAAAACATTCAAGAGGACATTTGGATATGTGAATCAAGAGTTTAGAAGAGAGGTTGAGATGGAGGAGTTGTTGGCTTAAGGATAGTAAATCAAACTATGAGAGTGAGTGAGGAAAATGTGGATTAAGAAGAGAGGATAGCCTAGAATAAGTTAATATTTAAAAATGAGGGAAGGAAAAAACACACAACACAGAATAAGGAAAAGAATTCTGAGAAATAAGAGGAAAATATCAGAGAAGCCATGGAAATCAAGGGAAGAGTGTCAAGAAGAAGCATAATCAATAGAATGCCATTTAGAGATCAAGTAATAGGATGGAGTATGTGACATGGAGGCCAGTGGAAACTTTGGTGAGAGCTCTTTAAATGGGTTTATTGGGGCAGAAACCAATTTAGTAGCGTAGAAGAGTAAGAGAAAAGTAGGAGAATAAAGACAACCATTACAGACGTCTCTGAAAGAGAAGGATAGCTGGAGATGGTCTGGATCTGGAAGAATTTTTGTAATAGTAAAGATGTAAGCATGTTTAAATGTTGGAGGGAAAATATAAATGGAGAAGGAGAGGAAGGAGATACAGGTGAGAGAAGGGGTGGTTTAGTGGGAAAATTGATGACATAGTGGAAATGATTATTATTAAGAACAGAGATAAGGCATTGCCTTAAGTAGAGGAAGAACTCCTATTTCATTTACTAGACAGAAAGAAGACAGGGATTAAAGCAGATCTGTAGGTTTTATGAAGAAATTTTGGGGAATGAGCTTCCTAGAGAAGAGTAGTAGGATTGCTGGCCCAACTTTGACAGCCAGCTGAGGTTGGTAACCAGGAATTTCTAGTCCTACCAATTTTCTGCACAGCCCACAGCAATTCCAACATAGTCATGAAGAAAGTGGCTAGTTAAATTTAGTCAGAGTCAATGTGTTGCCAAGTGAGTGTAATAGACAACAAAGGGGCAAGAGAATTTAGGCAACTGGACCATGAAATCTGGAATTTAAGCTGAATGAGGATAGAACTAAAGATAGGAAAATGGTATTGCAAAAGGTTATAAATAGTGATGAGAGTAATTGACTGAGCAAGCAAGCTGGAAGATGAGTGGATGGGTAGACAGTGGAGTGTGTCTATCAGAAATTTTTAGCTGAAAACAGGCCCCAGGTGTATGCTTAAGATAGAGAGTGGCTGAACTGAAGTGTGGAATATAATTGACAAAAGGAAGCAAAGTAACTGAGAGGCCATAAAATGGGATAGATTATTCATATAGCACATTATTTTCCTAGGGCTGCTGTAACAGATTCCCATAAACTAGGTGGCTTAAAACAACAGGAATTTATTATCTTACAGTTCTGCAGAATAGAACCTAAAATAAAGGTGCTGACAGAGCCATGCTCCTTCTACAATGTCTACAGCATGTTGGTCTACATATGAATTCATCAATCTGAAGGGCTGGAGTACAATCCTAACTGTGCTCAGATTCTGTAAAACATGGCTCCATCTTCCAGATCTTCCCAAATAACAGCTAGGCTGTTTTTAGATGGTCTTAGGCGACCTTGTTAGCAGTTTTCAACCTGTGGGTCATGACCCACAAGTTGAGAACTGCTTCTGTAGAGCCTAAGACCATCAGAAAACACAGATATTTACATTATGATTCATAACAGTAGCAAAATTACAGTTATGAAGTAGCAAGGAAAATAATTTTATGATTGGGGGTCACCACAACATGAGGAACTGTATTAAAAGGTCACAGCATTAAAAAAAGGTTGAGAAACACTGAGCTAGACTGTTTTTTCCCAGCAGTTTTATTTCTATATCTAATTACTTATAATCCAATGTTGAGAAGGGAAACAAATCCAAAGAAATAGCATAAAAGTCAAGCCAATACACATCAAATTTATTAATGCATTTGTCATTTGCTGGCCCTAAGGATCTAGTTAAAAAGAAAAATAAAGTCCAACCTTTTAACCCTGAGATCTCTCCTCATCTATATTGTCCTCCTTCCTAGTTGAGTTATTAATGCTGTCATGATAACTTATCTGCTTGAGGCAATACCAGCCCCCTCTTTTTACTTAAGACAGTCTGTACCTTAGTGTTGGGAATCTTCACAAAGAATTTATTCAGTTTGTAAGATGGCACTGCTGCTCTGCTGTTCATTTGTCATTTACTTTTTCACAGCAGGCAAGTGGCCCCCGGTGAATTATGAACAGGTATTATTCATACCCCCACTCCTCCTCCATGCTTAGTACTTTATTTTTCAGACCTAATAGTTGCTATTTTGGTCTCAATTAGCACTATTTTTTTGTCCTCCACTAACTCCTGAACTTACTAATTAGGTCACAAAGACTTGCCTGTTTTTCTTTTTCTGTGATTAGAAGAATGTCTTTCTGGTTGTTGCTTTTACCATGGAAGAAAAACACTGCATTGCCTTTGTGTTAGAACTTGAGTCTTAAGTACCCAAGCCATGTCATATGTATCTTTTACCTCCCCCCAACCCCCTCCCCGCCCCAATGGGTATTTTTAAACCTGGTGATGAAACTTAAATCACAGTTAGGACTTTTTATATGATCTTTTGAACTTATGCAAATCGTCCTAATTCACAGATCAAACTATTATTATAAAAAACGCTGGGTAGTGATTTAAGAGATCTGGTTTTGCTTTCCCTCCAACTTGCTATAAAATGTTAATGCTGAATAGCAGCTCAGGGCTGCTTGCTTGCCTGCCACACAAGAAGAGTTTTATAAAGGAAATGTTTAAAACTGATTAGGAATTAAAATTTTCAGACATTTGTTTTTTATATATTTTTATTAATTTTACAAAAGAAAGGAGAGAGAGAGAGAGAGAGAGAGAGAGAGAGAGAGAGAGAGAGAGAAAGAGAGAGAAACATAAATGATGAGAGAGAATCATTGATCAGCTGCTTCCTGCAAACCGCCCCCACTGGGGATCAAGTCTGAAACCCAGGTATGTATCCTGACCAGGAATCAAACCATGATCTCCTGGTTCATAGGTCAATTTGCTCAATCACTGAGCTGTGCTGGCCAGGCTAATTTTCAGACATTTAAATTGACAATTTTATTTCTCTTTTTCAGTAGTTTATTTGATCATTTTATTTTTTCTAAATAGTGACTTGAACAAACTATGTTAACTGGAGAATTTTCTGATTCACTGGCAAACAATACCTTGTTTGTTCTTAATTTCCTGACATGCAGCAATTTTAAATAATTCAAAATACTGTGAAAAATTATTTTGTTTTTCTTCATTCAAATTCAGAGAATGATTTTTTTAAGTGTTCCTCATGCAGTCATTCCAGGACTTATCTGCTTTCTCTGTTAGGATGTTTTCAAATCCTTTTCTTCCATTCTATTTAAACTCAGCTCAGTTTTATCCAAAGCCTTTAGAAGATGAGGACAACTGCTATAAGAAAGCTGTTTGGAAACCTCTCTCAAACAGCTGTTCTCCAGTTATGGAGTGGTTGACAAAATTAAAAAAAAAAAATAGACCTAATGACCCATGTTTTATTGGAGCTCTTTCATCAAAGATTTTGCCTCAGGCCTATTTTAGCAATTCCCTGTACATCCCAAAATATTTCTATTTCAAAATAGAACAGATTATCACATCTTCTGGGTGGTTCAGGTTCTCTCTGCCTGAGAGCACAGAGGGTGGAATAATTGATCTCTATCCCACCTCTTTCATCCCAAGAGCAGTCACTTGATATTTGAAATGTGAATTATTACCCTAATTAGCTGTGGAATCTAGGATCAAACAATTTCACTTCTTTTTTTTTTTTTTACCTAAATAAAGGTGGGGAGGGTTTTTAATATTTAATGCAACTCTGAGACTGAGATGCAGGAGGTCCAATATTATCCTTTAGCAAAGCCTCTAGTAAACAGCTAAAGGGTATTACTTTTTGGTGAAAAATACAGCCAAAAAAGATGAGAACTTTTTGATGTTCATGAGAAAGTGTCCACAATTTCTTCCCATCACATTTCAAGTTGAAAACTTACTAGTGCTCCAGATTTGATCACTATCCAATTTCCAAGGAAGTTATGTCAAGAATGCTTTATCCTTAAAGATTGTAAGCTCGGCCAGCATCAGGGGGTTCGGCACAGAATTTGCCCAGAAGGGTGGGCTGTTCCTAAACTTGAGTGAGCATATCCTTCAATCCCCATCCTGGTCTGGGGTAGGGCCAGAAGTCAGATTTTATTTACTTATTTATTTTTGAAATAAACTCCTGAATGATTCTTATAGGGAGGTGGTCCTCAAACCGCACTTTTAGAAATTTTGGCAGGACTGAATTTGTAGTCATCAGCTTTATACACCTGTTTCCTTGTCTGACTAAGTATTGCCAAAGTACTAGTAGCCAGCCAACTTAGGTGTGCAGAAGTCATCACAAAATGAAGCAAAGGTAGGACCTTGATTTCATCAGCATCACGTGTACTTTCCTGTAGCCTGCCATGGAAAGTTTTCAATTGTTATAGTAATGAATGTACTTGCTTCTTTCCCAAAATGTGGAAGTTTAATAGGAAGCCAAACACAGCTTTCATCTTCATCTTGTTCACTGAAAATGTAAGGACAGATAGCACTGGAGAGCAACTGGCTAATTTGAAGCATTAATTCATAGTGTCTGACAAACTTTGCTTAAGTCACCATGAGCAAGGACTTACTTTTCTGAGATGTGACATTGCTTTCTTAGTTTCTATCAGTATGTTCGTTCTCTTTCATGGCACCAAATTAACCATTATGTACTGGAGGTAACTCCTGATTATCCAGGAGGGAAAAAGAAAGGAAAGGTCACCATCTGCTCTCATTATGGATGGGGACTAACCTGGGTTTCCTAGTGGAGCTGAGGAAAGGAACTCAAGTGAAGGCTCAGCCATGTGACCTTGGATGGTTGGGCATAGGCAGTATTTGACATAGTCTTTCTTGGCCAGCTTCACCAGTTGCTGAGTGATGGGTTGGGTTCAAGTAGAAGAAACTGAGTTTCCTAATGCTTTTCTTGTTTTGATCAGAACTGGCTCATGTCCTGAGTCACTTCAATGGGGGAAGGTTTGGAAAGAGTGAGATTCAACAGATATCCACCGAAACTAAAGCATTTTGATGATTGCTTATCCTCCATACTTGGATGCTTCCTGGTCAGGGTGATGCTATTAAAGAAGATGTACCTTAATGAGGTAATAGGTCTCTCTGTTACCATTCATGGAAGCAATGCTTATTATTAATTGAACGTTTTTTAATTCATGTAGCTACTGACTGGCAGTTCTAAATCCCTGCTTTAGGTGCATGTTTAAAATATTTGTGGTGAGCCTGGCTGGTGTTGCTCAGTGGTTGAGCTTCAACCTATGAACCAGGAGGTCTTGGTTCAATTTCTGGTCAAGGCATATGCTCCACTCAATTCCTTAGTAGGGGGCATGCAGGAGGCAGCCGATCAATGATTCTTTCTCATCATTGATGTTTCTATCTCTCTCACCCTCTCCCTTCCTCTCTAAAATCAATAAAAAATATCTGTGATGAGAAATACATGCCCCCTTCCAAAGGGGACTATGTAGTACTAATTCTTGCATGTAATGCTAATTCTTGCAAATGTAAACATCTAGTGATAGGAGTTTAGCTCAGATATTATGAGGTAGTTGGAGGGTGGGATCTAGTTTAACATGGGGGTATAGAAGGGCTTTCCCCAAAATGGATAAAAATATTTATAACTGTTATTTACTTCCACGAAGATCTTTAAAACTGCAACCTTAATGAACATCTATTCATATATTCCTGCTAAATATGTTTTATTCCAGAACTTAATTTATAGTGATATGCCTATTTCTATTGAAGCAAAAATTCCATGGAGGGGCAAAAATTAAAACTGCATTTCCACACTATAATTTGGATTCTCTCTGAGAGTGGGAAGGAAGTATTGGGGGAAATTTTAAACCATTTGGAAACCAAGCTGCTATCTTGTACTGTACTTTGTTGTCCTGAGCTGTGTGCCTACTTCAGATTATGAGTCCATGAGCCCCATGGAGCTGGCAATGCAGTCAGGGAGGTCCCAGTACAGTGGGGTTCTTCCAAACAAGTGATACTGGTGACAGCTGCACCTCGGGGGACAGCACTTCCTTGGGCACCCAGTGTCTCCCTTCTTTCTGTCAGCCTTCAGCTCCAGCTTGGCATTTTCTCAGCTCTTGTGGGCACCTCATCTTCCCTCCATCTTCCCTTTCTGTGTGCAATGAAAAGTCTTCTGTCCTACAGCTGCCAGTTACCGCTGCTGGGTAATAGGGAAAAGCCTCACCATGGTTTCTGAATTCCTTAACAACCTCATCATCAGTCCAAAGAGAGGAGAGTGTGAGCAAAACAGAAAGAAACACGTGGGAAGTGCATGCTCCACCAAAACTAAAGTAAACCAAATTCAAGTCTGAAGTATAAACAATAAGCTGAGACTAGGCTTTCCTACCAGCCTGCCCCGCTCAGCTTTTACCTCATCCCTTGATTTGCTGCCCATCAAACCTGCTCCTAACTCCATCACCCTGGACACTAGGCTCTTCTCTAGTGGATGCTGTACCCCTGATTTGTGGAGCATGGAATATGCATGCTGGTTTCATCTCCTTTCTCATGCGTGCCTTTCCAGATCTCAGCCATTTTTCTAATATGCATGCTCTTCAGAATAACAGCTCTGCTTTCTCAGTGTAGTTCCCGTTGAAAACTGGGAACTTCAGGGTCCCAGTACTTATCCACAGACTGCGTTGCATTACCTATGCTGCTCATTAAGCTGAGTTTTCATTATGGCCATATTTTTAGGATCATAAAAAGAGTCATTGTTTCGGTTTTCTCTGCCCATAAACGGTAGTATTTGCTGCCCCTCCGTAAGTTTGTTTTTCCAGGTGCAAGTGTTTCAAGTGCCCAGCCCTTGGCACTTTTGTTATTTAACAAGCTGACCATGCGAGGCAGGGAGTATAAAGCTTGGCTCAATTAAGAACCAAATCATCCCTCCCGCCCCTCAGTTATGCTTCCCCAGCAGGCAGGCAGACAAGCCACTGTCCAGCATTTTGTCTCTGACTTTTCTGGCCTCCCCTTATTTTAAAGAACACGAGCTTCACAATGCTCATTTTTGCCAGGCCCTTGGTAATATTTTTCTTAACTTTCCAGAAATAACTGATGCATGGCAGAATAGAGGTGACTAGGGCACCTTGGTGTTATTTTTGGCTGGGTCCATATGAGGCAAGATCATAAAAACAACAATCACATGCATTTCAAATAATTGGGTTACTCATTTGAAAGGAAGTCCTATATTTGGATGAACCCTTTAACAAAAGACCTCCTCAAGGAAGGATCAGTTGCTCTCCAGGGACTTGATTTTCCTTGTTTGATCCAGGTGCTCTGCAGTGTCTCTCAAAGAGAAGTCAGAGGCCTCCTGGAGAAAACCTGGACTGTTCTGTTCTGTTCATTTTTTTTTTAATTCTCACCTGAGGATATTTTTCCCATTGATTTTTAGAGAGAGTGGGAGGGACAAAGAGAGACAGAGAGAAACACCGATGTGAGAAAGACACATCAATTGATTGCTTCCCTCATGCCCAGACCAGAGCCGGGAACCTGCAACCGAGGTGTGTGCCCTTGCCTGGAATTGAACCCAGGACTCTGCAGTCCACAGGTCAACACTCTATCCACTGAGCCACATTGGGTAGGCCTGGAATACTCCTTAAGCACCCACTGGAGAAGGGTACCCAGGATCTTGAATATTAGCAGCCTCACCCAAGAGATCCATCCACCCACCATGTTTCTGCATCAATGCCTCCAGAGCAAGCTTATATTTATGTGAGCTCTAGTGAGAAATCACTGAGCATCATTACAAGGATAATCAATGTTGCAAATGTTGCTGTCACTTGAATTAATAAACATTCTCCCTAAAAGAGGCTAGATGTAATGGTTCTGTCGATCAGTTAAACAGCCAGTACCTGGGCATTTGAGGGATGGAGTAAAGGAGCAGTGATTGTGAGTGTTTTCAGTGCTTTATCACTTGGGGTTGGCATTTCTCAGTAAGGCTTTTGTCAAGGGAAAATTGGCCTGCAACTTGGATTTCCTGCTCCTAAATGGTAGTGTTACTTCCCTTGCATAGAAAATGTTTCAGCAAGTGTTCTTAAGTATTTAATTTCCCAATAAAAACTTTTTATTTTTAAAAATATCAACACCTTTCTGTTAACTTGATAACATTCTTTCTTTTCCTTGCATATAGTCAACTTTTATCTCTTTCCATCTGAATACTGGCTTTTGTCTTGGAGTAAACCTCAGGCCAGGATGGCATCAGATGCTGTCATTGCTCTGTTCATGGCTGAGGATGATTCTGCTTAGTAAGTCTCCTTGCAGTGTCGTAGTGATTTTCCACAGCTTAGGTCCTCCCAGGGCAGCTCCCTCATCCCTCGAATGAAGAACCATCTAGAGACTGCTCCATTCTGATAGCATCACATTCCTGTGCTTGATTCCTCAGGCATCAGGAGGAACCTTTTTTATTTCATTTAGTGTGTGTGTGTGTGTGTGTGTGTGTGTGTGTGTGTGTGTATAATGGCTTTTGTTAGAAAAATCAAGCAAAAAGTTGAAACTCAACTGTTTTTGAATAGTTTCTATATGTATTTTCAGAAAGAGTCTCTATCCTTTACCACAGCAAAATATTTAAAAAATAGAAAACCTAGGCAAAGTTCTATGTGTTACAATCTTGTTCCATGGTAATGGCTCTTAACACAGGCAAAATCTCTTCAAAATGTTTAAAATCTGGATAGACACAATTTAAATGCATATATGTATGTTCTTGGATGGAAACTGTCCCATTATGTCCAGAGTTGAGGTGCCTTTGGGAAGAGAAAGCTTACATGGAAAGTTTGTCTCAGATTTTGGAAGTGCATGAAAAGATTGCAATGATCTTGCCTACCAAAAATTTTTATTTTTATAAAGTTCTGGCACCCTGGCAGTCCCAGAAACTTCAGTCTTTGTATTCCCAGTTGTCATTCTAAAATAGAGACCTCTTTCTGAAATAGTCAAGAACCCAATATAAATTCTTTAAGTTTTTATTAGAGTATAAGAGTTTGCAAAGGGCGTAGCCTAGTGGGAATAGAATTCTGTAGTCTTGGTGGCTGGATGTGAACCTTCTCTGCAGGAATGTTGACACAGCATGAGTCAGAAAGAGTTGAGTTTGAAATTCAGAATTTAAATGCTATCCATAGTATATGACTGTGGAGAAGTATTTCAATCTTGCTGAGTCCCAGTTTTCTCATCTGTAAAATGGCTATAATTTTTACCCTGCAAAAGTTGAGGTAAGGATTAAATGAGATAATATTTATAAACATTTAGAAAAATACTTAGTATAATTATATAGATAAGTAAATAGAGACATTTAAAATGTGTTCTATGGATTCTATTCTTGTTTCTCTACTTGCCCATAGAAGTTTTACCTAATATCTTTGTATCTCAGTTGAACCACCTCTAAAATGATTGTCAACACATTGTGGACAGATCACAAGAATTCTCGCTTCATATTACACAGTGCTTTACAAAGTATCATACTGTAAAAAGATATTAACTTGTAAGAACATGTAATAAATAACTTCAAAATGCAATGGGCATTTAATTTTAAAGTGTGCATTTAACATTTATGTAAAACATTTTGTATACTTGTTCAATAGAAACTTATCTGGCAACTGGATAAAGCTAGCAATAAAACTACTGGTCCTCAATGTGTTAAGCTATCTGTTAAGCTATGTGTTAAGAAATTCAGAGACTTGCAGAAGCTTTCAATTTAAGCATCTACACTAATAAAAGAGATATATGCAAATTGGCCATGCCTCTGTGATGCCCACCAGCCAATCATGAGTGAGTATGGAAATTAACCCAACAAATATGGTTCCAGCAGTCAGGGGAAGGAAGGCCTATTGTACGAATCTTCATGCAATGGGCCTCTAGTTTATCTATATAAATCTCTAATATGCAAAACAACCAAACTGCAGAATGACTGGTGGAATGACTGGTCATTATGACATGCACTGACCACCAGGGGGCAGACGTTCAACACAAGAACTTCCCCCAACCCGCAGGCGGCAACAGTGGGGGTCAGGGCTGGCAAGCGGGTGGCACCAGGCCAGTCAAGGCTGGTGTGAGTTGGGACCCCAATCACCCTGCTAGTCACTCCACAGATCGGCCCTGATCACCAGCCAGGCCTAGGGACCCTACCCATGCATGAATTTCATGTACTGGGCCTCTAATTCACTATATAACTATCATACACTATCAACAACTTAGCAGAAGTTCATTTTAGAAGTGGCAAAGGTAGGTTTAAAAATACTGAACTGCCTAAATGCTTAAATAAAACCTGGTTGGGATGGATGTGGGTATTAGCTTGGTTAATGACTTACTCTAGCTTTGAAGTATAAACACAATACAAATAATTAGGTATTATCAATAATAGATATGGTGTCTGTAAATGAGCTCATGTCTGCTGGAGGTGGATGAGATAATGTCTATAAAGTGTTTAGAGATCCTGAAATGCAAATTACATGTGCCATTTCTGGCTATCCTGAGGCTATTCCATGGTTAGTGGTCCTTAGCCAACATCACACTGTACCCAAGGGAACCTGGTTGAGCTGAAACATTTTCTGGAAGAGAGAATGGTTTTCTGCCCCTGAGGGCTTGGGAAGTCATCTCATCTATGGTTTCTGAGTGGGACTGCATTGAGCCATCATAGAGAGATGATTATCAGTCCTGTTTGAGATAGTGCAGTAAAATGGAACAAACTCAAAGAATGTAGAAGACTGAGACCAGCTCTGACTGTTAGGACAAATTGCCCTTAGAGGAACAGTCTCCCTTTGTACACCCAACTTGAAATCTAGAACCGTGAGAATTTATTCCCACACTAGGCAGTCTCAAGCAGCATGAAGAGAGCATGAAAGGTTACAATTGACATAGTCTTCCTTAATAAAATTCCTGTTTGATTATGCCTACTACCATCTTGTGGGCCATAGGGGAGCACTTTTCTCTCTTTAATGTTCTGGCTTACTTATAGACCAAGAATTTTTCCTCACTTTACATAATCTAATTGAAGTAGACTAGAACTTCCAAAAAAAATGTTTTTGTTAAACCCCATGGAAGTACACAAGAAAAGTAAAGATAGAAGGGCCAATGTATTCCTACATTCTGGATTAAAATGTCTGATTCTTAATTAACATACTCACTGCTCCTATCCTTGTTTGCATAGAACCCCAGAGGAAAGAATGACCTGTTCTAGTCCCTTGCTTTCTATCTTAAGACTTGTCACTGGTTAGATGTTTTTGTAACACCTGCCCAAGAACACCCCATGGACTATATTGACTCTCCATAATGTGAGTCCAAGAATATGAGATTTACTTCTCCCAGCTATCTCAGCTCTGCTTCCTTAGGTCTGGCTTCTATTCTCATAGTCACTCCTTGTCCTCATGTGATTGACATTAGAAGTTACTTCATTTTGCAGATAAGACTCTGTAGCCTGCCATTGTAGTAAGGCTAAGTTCATGTACACCTACTGACCCATAAATATGATACAATACCAATGGCATTTATCTAGCTGCTCAGTCCTGGGACTGACATGGGAGGTATAGGTACAAAAATTAGTAAGCAGGAGTTATCCATTACTTTCTTCTTCCTTTGCTCACTCTTTTGCTGGCTTACAATACGTTCAGTACTTGACTTTTTCTTTTGGTGAAAAATCAAAGGAAAGTAAGGGAAAAGTTGTGTAAAGCCCATAACTTAATAATGCTTCTTCAACTAATGGAATTTTAAACAAAAGAGAAGAATACACACATACACACACACACACACACACACACACACACACACACAGAAAATAGAAAGAATAACTCTTTCATCTTGTTCATTTATTAAACAAAAATTTGAGTTCTTGCTGTGTGCCAGGAACTCCTTGCATACATAAACCCTCTTTGGGCCAAGAGCCACCTTGGGCTGGCCTTTTCTAATCACACTTTGAGGGGCCCTGGGTCCTATAATTATATTCATACTGTTCAAATTCACATTGAATATACTCCTTTGCATTGTTTCATAAAGTCTCATGTATAGGAGGTCTGTCTCTTGAAAGTTAAAATTTCCTTAAAGTATAGAAAATGTCTTACTTTTCTCTTTTGTTCCCCACAGCTGTTAGCACAGTCCCAAATGCATATTATTGTGCTCTCTAAATGCTGGCTGACTGCTTGATGGACGTGGGAAAGAAAAGTGAGGTTAATTGGGGTGACTTTGTTTGCTAGGTCTCTAGGAATTCTCTTTTTGTGGAGAATATGTGTCATTTTCTCAAACTCTTCCTCTCCTCCTAGATGACCCTAACTTGGTGGCAACTGCAGGAATACCCATACATAGTCAGAGCAACTTCTCTACCCTCCCATTATCATTTCTATTGGCCCAAATGGGAGATTCCAGTGAACAATTTGCCAAGAGTAATTGCTGTCTCTGAGGTCTTTTGGACACTTGGTGTGGCTTGTTCTCACTAAATTCTATCTTTTTGTGCTCTGCACCATCCAATAGAAACACTGGTCTTTTTCCAACTCCTTTCTCATGATCTCTCATATCCAATTAATCACTAAGTCTTATAACACCTAACTTCTCCAGATATTTCAAATTCATCCCCTTATTTTCATCTCCACTGCAGTTGATTTAATACATCTCATTGTCACCTTATAACTACTTTATTGCAACAATTTCCTAATGTGTTTCTTTGCTTTGATCTAGCCCCCATTCACACTGGACCTGCAATGATCTTTCAAAGATGAAAATTAGGTTACATCACTTCCTGCATAACTTCCTTTAATTGTGTTCCATTGTTCTGAAGATAAAGTCCAAACCTCTTCAAAGGGGACTCAAGACACTTCTCAATCTTACACCTACTTTTCTTCAGCCTCACTTTTTATCTTCCTTTGCTTGCTTCCCTATCCCCATTCTCCTCCTACTTTCCCTTCCTTTACTCCAGACACATTCAACTCTGTGTGTTTCTTTACATGCATTCTTACTCACCTATGGACATCTTAAATCAGACTTTGGAAATTGTCCATTAGCTTCCCCAACATTCCACTAAATCACACAGCCTTAAAGGGCAAAGGTTTTGCCCATCCTTACACAAAATAAAAACTTCAGAAATATCTATAATAATAAAAGCATAATATGCTAATTAGACCAGACATCCTTCTGGATGATCTTCCAGACGGGGCTGTGAGGAAAGCCCGGGTCCCAGGTTTCCAGAGGGAAGCTGATACTGGCAGCCAGGGGAAGGAAAGCCTACTCTTGCATGAATTTTGTGCATGCGGCCCCTAGACTATTATAAAAAAGCCTAAGTGACTGTTATGACTGTTCAACTGAACAACCAGCTGGCAGCTATGATGCACACTGACCACCAAGGGCAGACACTCAATGTCGGAGCTGCCCCCTGGTGGTAAGTGTGCTCCTACAGTCAACTTCCTGTGGCCAGCCAACCTTCTGCAGCCCCTCCCCCCTGCCAGCTGATCCTGATCGGCCCTGATCAGGACTGGGAGAGATGGCCCTGATCTGTCCTCATCACTGGCCAGGCTGAGGGACCCCAACCATGCATGAATTCATGCACTGAGCCTCTAGTTGGTTATATAAATGAATATTTAAGTGAGTTATTGATGTTTTGATTTTACTTCTCCATGTGGGATAAAATCTGACATTTATGAGTACTTATTATGCACCAGATTCTGTTCTAACCTCTTTAAATATAGTTCATCCTTAGCAGTAAGTGCTATTACATCTTTATTTTACACATAAGGAAACTAGTGTACACAGAGACTAACATCATTCAGCTAATAAGTAGTTGAACAGAGACAGGACCTCAGATAGTACTACATTAGAATGTTCACTCTTAAGTAATATGCCCTCTATTGCTTTTAATTCAAATTTATTGATGCATTTACAGGGCATATTATTTAGGCATGTTTGGGTGAGAGCCAGATTGATTAACAGAAAAGTAGGAGGAGTACCATGATAATGAAAAAAGAAGGGTCTCTTAAACAATAAGCAGGAGACTTGAGAAGGGACTCAGCTAGGCAGATGAGTGCTCAGTGTAATTCATCTGCAACCACAACCACATATTGGATAGTCTTCTGGGACACAAAGAGTCAGTTCAAGAGCATTTGAATTGAGCACTTACTGGTCTATGTATTGGGAATATCAAAAGTAGAATAAGACATACATTTTTCAAGATACAATCTAGTGAAACAGACTACAGTGCATAAAGAATTGTATAAGCCAAAATGTACTGTGGATAACAGTGTAATAGAGGGATGTCAATCCCCCTCCTTATAATTAGCTCACCTCTTCATTTCCCTAAAAGCTTGTCTGAATACAGTACTACTGAATGATTTTTGTGGGATGCTAGGTAGAAAAATGCTAAATGAATCTAGTAAGAGGACTATCAGATTCCCAGCATTTGGATCTAGTAAGTCCCAGGAAAAAATACTTTATTGTAATGAGGAAGATGTTACATAAATTTATGGGACATGAACAGTCCATAGGTCTTCTTTTTCACTATTTTTTATATAGTGGGGCTAAATGAATACCTGGTTCCTAGCATACCCAAGGCCCTGGCTTTCCAAGGTTTTCTGTAGGACATTTAGAAACATAGAGCTTCTGTATTCTAAGAACAGGACTGGCAAGAGTGATGAGGAGCTATTTCAGAACAGATGTCAACAAAGCTCTTCTCTCCATGCTAAGAATCATCAAATACACGCCCCATGCCTGCCAGACAGAGTGACTGAGGTATAGACTCCAGCGCACAGAGACAATGAACTGGCCTCCTAGGGGACTCTCACACTGTAAACAAATTAGCTTTGCTGGACCAATGGCTTTTGCTCATTCTTGGGCAATATGTAGAAGGAAGCTCAAGTTGGTGTGGAGTGTAATTAAGGATGGCAGCTAGAGTAGCAGGTCAGATGGCTCTGTGCTCTGTACTCCATTTATGTCATGAAAAAGTTGCTAGTGGCATTTTGTTTTTCTTCAGATATTCCTATTGCCCTGTTCCTTTGCGACTACCCATGTGCACGCCATTCGAGTGATGTGACTTGGGAGCACACTCTAGAGCAGTGGTTCTCAACCTGTGGGTCACGACCCCTTTGGGGGTCGAACGACACTTTCACAGGGGTCGCCTAAGACCATCGGAAAACACAGGTATTTACATTATAATTCATAACAATAGCAAAATTATAGTTATGAAGTATGGTTGGGGGTCACCACACATGAGGAACTGTATTAAAGGGTCACGGCATTAGAAAGGTTAAGAACCACTGCTCTAGAGGTAAAAAACTATTGTAAACCAGTGGCAGATGGAGTGCTCCCAAATAAAATGCTTCCTCCCTATGCTCACTGTGACCTGGTTTAATGTACCCTTTCATTGCCAATAATTAAATCATGACCACCAAGGGTCTTTTAATATTTGGAGCATGCCTAGTGTCCATATTGTCAGTGGTCCTCCATCAGGATGGGTGAGGGCAGTGTTGTGGGAGAGCTTCTCTCTTCTGCTCAAGGAAAAATGCACAGGGAGGAAAGAAAGCTGATTTAGAATTGCAAAATCTCATGTAAAAGCAGAATCTCAAGCACTTGAAACAGTGAAAAGTTTCCATCTTAAAGAGAATTGACTGAACAAGGTTCTTGTAAAAGTGAGCATGAATGTTGAGATTATTCAATTAGTCAAAGAGCATCCTGTAAAGTATTAGCCAGAACTGCAAACATTTCTGACTAGGAAATTTCCAAATCACATGTTCCAGAGAAGTGGAGGAGGAAGAAGAGACACTCAAACCAGGCCTTGTTTTTTTGTTTGTTTGTTTTGTTTTGTTTTGTTTTTTTGCTTTCTATTCTGGTTACATGAAATATATTAGACTAAGAAGTGGTGGAAAAGACCTCCATAAAATCATCTGAGATGGCATCATATTTTGGGAGAGTTGGATGATATGTTTATGGCATAAGGTATTTAGAGAATGCCTTATCCTATTATTATATGCTTCTTGTAATGATGTTATATGTGCTCTAAAAACACTTCCTGGATGTGAAGCTCTGCTGTGCATCACCTGCTTTCTGCTTGCTCAAGTCCCATACAAATGAGTTAATTACCTATAGCAAAAACAGACTTTGAAAACAAAGCAGGAAATGTGAGGAATAATTGTTGCCTGCAGGTGTTACAATTTCTCCTAGGTTACAACACTTTCATAAAGAGAACTGGGCAGTCCCCTGTAATACCAAAATTTTAGAAGGAATGGCTTTTTAGAATTTCTGAGCAGAAAAGTTATTGAAGTAGAAAAGTACTTAAAATGTATGGCACCTATGGACCAATAGCCTTTGGAATAAAATTACCCTTTTTTTTTTAAATGTATTTTACTGAATTTTTACAGAGAGGAAGGGAGAAGGATAGGAAGCTAGAAACATCTATGAGAGAGAGACATCAATCAGCCGCCTCCTGCACGCCCCCCACTGGAGATGTGCCCGCAACCAAGGTACATGCCCCCGACTGGAATCGAACCTGGGACCCTTCAGTCCACAAGCTGATGCTCCATCCACTGAGCCAAACTGGTTCTGGCAGGATTACCCATTCTTGGTTTGGGGGAGGCGGGGGGCAAGCAGGTCTTAACACTTTTTTTTAATTTTTATTTTTTATTGTTTAAAGTATTACAAATAGTAGTACATATGTCTCCTTTTTCCCCCCCATTGACCTCCCCTGGTCTCTCCTACCCCCCAGTACATGCCCTCACCTGCCCTCCCCGCCACTAGTATCTTGTATCCATTGGTTATACTTATATACATGCATACAAGTTCTTTGGTTGATCTCTTACAGCCTCCCTCCCCCAACCTCCTCTGCCTTCCCGCTGTAGTTTGACAGTCTGTTCAATGCTCCTTTGCCTCTGTCTATTTCCCCACCCCCAATTCTTTTCTTTAAAAAATCTTGCCTCTGCAGACTATAAATAAACCTGTAAGAACAAAAAATGTTTGAGTCCCAATTTCAATGGGGTCTTAACACTTTAATAAAGAGGATTAGTAGGCAGGACCAGCAAGTAGGGCAATGAGATTGGGGAGGGGGATAAAAAAAGGTACAAACACTTGGGAATTAAAGAGGTACTTACAGATTGCCAATTCTATAATCTGTATTTTAAAAATGAAATGAGATTCTCTGTGCTGGTTTTAACTTTTGAAATCAGAGCTCCATGGAAACAGCTCTACCTGTCTCAGAGTGTTAGATATAACTGCTGGTAACTTCTGGTCCTCCTTCCTCATTCCTGATATTCTCATGGTATCAGAGTTCTGCCAATATCTCATAGGAAACAAAGGGTTGGTATGCAAGCTGATTGTAAACCATATTCCTAGAGAAATTGTGGGAAACTGGATTATAAACTTCTGAAGAGCAATAATTTGTTTCATGTGTCTTTTTATCTTTCTCAGTCCCAACCACTGTCTTTTATATAAATGTCATTCATACTTAAATATGTGCTGATTAAAAGTATTCTAGTTGTGAAAAATATCTTAATATTTTCATCAGTGGCAGACATAGCATAGAGTTAAGTGTCAGGACTTTGGAGACAGACTGTCTGTATTTGAATCCATCTCAGCCAAATATATGCCTTACCTTGGACAAACAATCTAACTTCTCTGTGCTTTAGTTTCCTGGGCAGGAAACTGGAATATCAATCATGTCTACCTTATAGGGAAGTCGTGAGGTTTAAATGAGGTAGTATATGTAAGAGCACTTAGTGTCTGGCAGAGAAAGTACTCAATGAGCATTAGATATTACTAATCAGGATACAAAGAAGGCTCTCTTTAACTGTTAAATAAGGCTCTCATTATCTCTGATAATGTTCCAGAACATATAAGAATATCAGGACATTACCTGAGCACTAATAAATTAGAATAACTGTTATAGAGGTTATCAATTCTTATAATTGTGTACATTTCTTTGTCCAGAAGTATATTTATATAGCTCTTAATTTCCTTTATTGGTTCTTTTTAAACTGTGGTATCAAGGTGTTGTTGTTTTTTAAATAAATGAATTTCCTAATCTGGTTATCATTATCTAGAGTCACATTCTAGTCTGTCCATCAACATCTTAACAAATTTTGGTGATGAGATCCCAGTGGCTTCTTCCTTTGGTCCCTCCAAGACATTGGTGTAGCTCAGCCTATCATTCCTGTCCTTTCTTCACTGAAGTTATACTTGTGTTCTCCCCCTTTGTATGCCTCCAGTCCTCAGTTAAATTGATCCTGACATCTTGGTCACTGTTCCCTTGCCACTTGAGGATTTTATTTTTCTCACTATTTAGAATCCAGCATGAAACCCATCTTAACATGAATAAGAGAAATTCATCTTTTATCTTTCTGCTTATCCATTCATCCAACTGTCACTTTGATTCATAGGCTTTTGTCCTTGACATGTTTTTACATGACTGATCCCTAACTGATATGAGTAGGTACCCACATTCTGGTTTTATTTCCACAGTGTGTTCCTCCAGATCTCTGTGTCTGCAATTTTGTGTTGGAACATTCCCTTTCGGTGAGAGCCCTGCAGGAAATGCTTGCCAACACAGGGGAAAATGGTGGCGAAGGGGTGAGTACCTGAATTATTCCTAGGTGGGGATTGGGATGCACCATAGCCCAAAATGCATATATCATTTTGTTTCTTGAGCTTTGAACTGGAAAACCTTGGTGTTCTTGAGATGATTCATATAGAGACAATAAATCTTTCTCCCTGAGTTTAATTCCTATTATTTAGCAATCCTAATCTTCCTTCCTTTTGATTAACCAACTTCCACCAAAAAAATAGAAGAAAGCACCATTGATGCTGCCTGAGCAAGGTATCAGATATCGAACCTACTCCCCTTCCTATTCCATAACCCACCAGGAAATGTGAGAGGCTCAGAGGGCCTTACGATGGAGAGCGCCTATTAAACAGGTTCTCTTTTCTTGGAGAGTTATGACTGCCCCCATAGAACATACCAGGTTACATCAGTTTGGAAGAGATTTCCTTGGAATTCAGAATCTTTGACATGTGCCCAGATCTCCACAGTTTCACTCAGATGACCAAACACAGAGCTGTCCTGAGGTTCTTACTTGGGTCAGTAAAATGATCCCTAAGTATTAAACTTAGGGATGATTTGTCATATCTCCTATGTCACAAGGTCCTTGGCCAAAGACTTCAGAATAATTTTTTACCCTTTCTTTCTTTAATGACCCACATCTATTTATATACATTTATCATCAATTATTTTAATTGTATGGCCTAAATATTTCAAAAGAAAACACCTCTTTCTACCTTCCTTATATACTGTATTATTACTTCTTTTGTTCTTTTATACTGCTTTTGTTCCTTCTATACTTAACCCCTCACCACCACCACCACTTTTTCCCATTCAGCTGTTCATAGTGTTCTTTTTAAAATGCATGTATAATCATTATACTTCCCTGTTTTATTTTTTTAAATATATCTTATTAATTTCAGAGAGGAAAAGAGAGGGAGAGAGAGACAGAAACATCAATGATGAGATAGAATCATTGATCGGCTGTCTCCTGCATGCCCCTGACTGGGGATCAAGCCCATAATACCAGTAAGTGCCCTGACCAGGAATGGAATGGTGATCTCCTGGTTCATAGGTTGACACTCAACCACTAAGCCATGCTGGCTGGGCTACCTCCCTATTTTAAAATCCTTTGTCTTTCATTATCTTGAGAAAAATTCCAAGTTCCTTAAGTAGACAGAAAGGCCTTCAGGATTTGGTGCCCTATCTGTCACCATATCCCCCAGGCACTTGGTGTTCCAACTACATTGAATTCCTTTCACTTCCTGAAGTATGACAATTCTCTTTGCCTGTGATCATGTATGTCAGTAAGTCCCTTTATTTAGAATAGCTTCTTACTCCTCTCTTCTTGTAGGTCATCTCTACTTTTCCTTAAAGGGGCCAATTTAGGTATTAGACCTACAGAGAAGACTTTGCTGACCCTGCAATTTTAGGATGGGTGCCTTGCTTGAGCATAAGTCAGTAAATAGTTATTATCATTCTCTACCAAAATTGTAAGTCTAATTTTCTGCATCCTGTACTGGAGAGTAAGTGCACATAGGTAAGAATTATACCTAGCACAGATTATTTTTACTTGATTCTAAAGTATCTCATTTATGGTATAAGTGACAATGATTGGCTCAAGTGAAACAATATTTACATTTAGGCCTAATATGATCCCACACAAGTCTTCTAATCTCTTGAGACCAGTGTGTTCTCATCTATAAAATTAGAATATTTAATTCGTTTTCTAGGATCCTTAACACTAATGTTTGTAATTCTTCCCTGTCTTGGTTTAGAATAAAATGCTTTCACCAGCCACCAGAAAATAGCTTTGTTTTCTCCCTTAGAGCATGAACACAGGTGAAAAATTTTTGTTTGTGCTTTTGATGTTCACTAATGTCTATGTTCACTTCTTCTTTGCATTGACCTCAGTACCCCATGCTTTCCTCCATAGGCACACAGTCTCGGACATTTCCAGTTTAGTGGAACAAATTTATTTTTCATTGTGAACTGTTTTTCCAAGACTTATAACTCATCATTTACAGTCTTCTTTGGTGAGGGAAGCCTGGTTGATTTGGAATATCATCACTTTCACTGCCAACCAAGATCAGCTAGACCTGCCTACTTAGGCCCTAGGATAGAAAGTGGGAAGATAGAAGATACATTAACTGGAGAATTGCCTCTTGGGCATTCTGTTTTGTTCAAAAACTGCATTTCAAAGAACTTTGTTTTCTTTATCATTTATTGTGAGGGATTCAAGAAGTCCTGTAGATGACAAAGTAAATTCAAGTGTTCTGATTATAATCCTTGTTCTTCTTTGTTGCCAAGAACTCAAATAATAGCCTTAATTAATTTGTCTTTAAAAGAATAAATAATAATTTATTTTCCAAATAGGAGGCAAAGACCAACTTATTAAGATTGAATACTTAGTTTTAGAACATATGAATGAGATCTCCCTTAATTACTAGCCATGTTATAGCAGCAGTTTACTCAATATAGTATATAGTTCAGGGCCTATCTTTAATATATACTATGCAAAAACCAATACATTAAATCTTATTAAGGGCTTATTCTTTTTGAAGACTCAAGTCCAAAATAAACAATTCATGACATTTTTTATTATTAAATATTCATTGGATAATGTGTCTTATTGCCTTTTGTGCTATTTTAATAAACAAACAAACAAAAAGAGAGAGATCTAACAGTTATTTTACATCTTGACACATTATATTATTATTAACTAGAGATCTTAGAGCTAGCAGGAAAGGAAAAGAGAGCTGGAGTAAGGTGGGACCGAATTCTCTTTTTAAATTATTAAGATTTTATTATTTATTGGTGGCTCCACTAATTAGTTACCTAAACAGAGCTTCCGCAACTCCAAGCCTCTTGAAACTCTCTCACAATTTCATACGGGCTCTCTGTCTTTATTATGAGAAATGATATTTATATATTACCTCTTGAGTATGATTATTTTCCTTTTCTGAAATGATTGCTGTGCACATTTACTATTAGAAATTAATTTGATTTTAGATGATAATATTCAGGAGGGAAGAAAAAAAAAGGAAAAATAAAGAAGGAAATGAGTTAACATAACAGACCATAATGATTCTCTGAGGAGCCTAGGGGTGTTTAAATGGGATGACACTTCCTTTGTATGCCAGTCCCTTCTGTTTGGAAATAGGTACCTACTGCATTTAAATAGATATTATGTTCACTAATGATCATAGCTGCTACCAAAGGGGATGCTTTGATGAGTGTGGGTTTTTCCTTGCAGCCATAAATTGGTCCTTGCATGGTATGTCTGTTCACTGCTGTGTAACAGCTGAACAATTTAAAAATGAGTTCAGTTGTTTATTTATTCACGTGATGAGAGTACAGAAGTCATTTTGCAGAGATTTACCATTCTGCAGGAACTCTTGCTAACAAAGAAAACAAAGATGTCCAGCTCCACATCTAACAACAAGAGTTTATTATTGAAATGTCCTTAGTTGCGGTCAACAGCACAGGGGACACAGCTTTATGTTGAAAAAGAGAATAAATGATGAGGAGGAACCGGGGGCAGAGAGCGTTGGGTGCACTTCAGAATCCATCCTAGTTAAACTCATCCTTGGGTCTCTTTACCTCTGATTAAATTTTATCTGCTTTTATTCTGGGGAAAATTGCCAACAAATAGATATTTGGCACTGTGGCCAATTAAATGTCTGGAGTTTTTAAAAATATATTTTTATTGATTTCAGAGAGGAAGGGAAAGGAAGAGAGACAGAAATATCAGTGATGAGAGAGAATCATTGATCTGCTGCCTCCTGCATACCCTCCAACAGAGATCAAGCCCATAATCCAAGCATGTGTCCTGATTGGGAAATGAACCATGACCCCCTGGTTCATAGGTCGATGCTCAACCACGGAGCCACATTGGCTGGGCTAAATGTCTGGAGTTTGAAATACAGTCCTTGCTTTTAAACGTTAAAGTATTTTCACATTTGTGATTGATAGGCCAGAGTGTATGTGCAATACCCAGTCACCTTCAGCAGGACATGCGGCCAGGGGAGATGTCACCATCTCCCTCTGAGTCCTTATTCCCATCATCCTATAGAAATTACCTTGAATATAGAGCATGCAGCATTTGTAGCAGGCAAAGGTCATTCTTCAGAGTTAGGCAGATGTGTTCCCAATCTAGATGACCTCTTGGGCAAATTATCTCTCGTTTCTCTTGTTTCAATGTCTTTAAAATGCAACCTACCCCTTAAGATTGAGTGAGAATTAACTAAGTGCCTGGAGTGGTGGAAATGAATATTGCTTCCTTTTTTTCTTTCTGGTCCACATCGGCCTGTCACAGACCATTCAGACATATGCATATTCAAAGGAAGGAGAGTTCCATGCTACGTGACCAGGTGTATGTTACATCTAACGCTATGTAACTACAAATGGGTATTGACATGAATGCTTCTGAAAAAAAAAAAAGGCCTTGATTAACAAAATTATCAGCTGCACTCCTTCTGATAAGGTCTCTGGTTGTCTCTAAAAGTTGACTTAATCACTGGAAGACTTTTACTATTAAACAAAAAAAGATATGAAATATGCCTATAAAGATAATTATAATTAATGTTATGGCTGCCACATTTATATTATACTTTATACAACACATAAGACCACATAACATCATGAACACATAAGGTCATGCTTGACTTGAAATGCTCAAATATCTAGACTGTTAATATACCTTGATTGGGAAATTTGACCTGGAAGATGTTATTTCTGCAGGTACCTTTCTCACAGATAGGCTCATTGACAGGTGGTTCTTTAATTCCCCAAATTATTTATTTAGTTATTTAGTTATTTATTTACTTGAGACCTGGTGCAGAAATTCCTGCACCAGTAGGGTCCCTTGGCCTGGCCTGCAGGATTGGGCCGAAACTGGCTCTCTGACATCCCCTGAGGGGTCCTGGATTGCAAGAGGGCACAGACCAGGTCAAGGGACACCACTAGAGCATAGTTGGGGACAGGGAGGGACATAGGAGTTTTACCAGCTGGGTAGGGCTCCAGGGCATGTCCAGCCCATCTTGCTCAGTCCCAGTTGTCCAGACCTCAGCAGCAAGCTAACCTACCAATCCGAGCATCTGCTTCCTAGTGGTCAGTGCATATGATAGCAAGCAGTTGAACGGCCTTAGCATATCATTAGAATATTACACTTTGATTGACTGAACAGCTGACTAGACAACTGGACACTTAGCATATTAGGCTTTTATTATATAGGATTTTTTGCTTTTTCTATGCTATTATTTATGCATCAAATGAAACTGTTTTTGCTGTTTGTGTCTTTGTGTTTTCTTTTTCTTTTTAATTATTGTTTAAAGTATTATATATATCTCCTTTATCCCCGATTGATCTCCCCACCCCACCACTCCCACTCTCTAGGACAAGCTTCTACTGCCCCAGTGTCTGTGTCCATTGGTTATGCTAATATGCATGCATACAAGTTCTTTGGTTGATCTTTAATCCCCCCTCACCTGCCTTCTCTCTGAGGTTGGATGATCTGCTCAGTGTTGCTTTGTCTCTGGATCTATTTTTGTTCATCAGTTTATGTTTTTCATTATATCCACATATGAGTTAGATTATATGATAGTTATCTTTCTCTGACTGGCTTATTTTGCTTAGCATAATGCTCTCCAGTTCCATCCATGCTGTTGCAAATGGTAAAATTTCCTTCTTTTTTATAGCACCATAGTATTCCACTGTGTAGATGAACTACAGTTTTTTTAATTCAGTCATCTGCTAATGGGCATTTAAGCTGTTTCCAAATCTTAGCTATTATAAATTGTGCTGCTCTGAACATAGGGATGCATATATCCTTTCTGATTGCTGTTTCTGGTTTCTTGGGATATATTCCTAGAAGCAGGATCACTAGGTCAAATGGGAGTTGCCTTTTTAACTTTTTGAGGAAACTCTGTTTCCCACAGTTTCTGCACCAGTCGCATTCCCAGCAGTGCACGAGGATTCCTTTTTCTCTGCATCCTCACCGACACTTGTTTGTTGATTTGTTGATGATTGCCATTCTGACTGGTATGTGATGGTACCTCATTGTTGTTTTGATTTGCATTTCTCTGATGATTAGTGACTTTGAGCATGTTTTTATATACTTCTTGGTCCTCTTTCAAAAAGTGTCTATTTAGGTCATTTGCCCATTTTTTTTTATTGGATCATTTATCTTCCTTTTGTTAAATTGTATGAGTTCTCTGTAAATTTTGAAGATTAAATCCTTATCTGAGATAGCATTGGCAAATATGTTCTCTGATGCAGTGGGTTTTCTTGTTTTGTTGATGGTTTCTTTTGCTATACAGAAGCTCTTTATTTTGATATAGTCCCATTTGTTTATTTTCTCCTTAGTTTCCATTGCTCTAGGAGCTGTACCAGTAAAGATATTGCTACAACATACGTCTGTTATTTTGCTGCCTATGGAGTCTTCTAAAATTTTTATGGTTTCCTATCTTACATTTATGTCCTTTAACTATTTTGAGTTTATTTTTGTGTATGGTGTAAGTTAGTGATCTAGTTTCATTTTTTTGCATGTATCTGACCAAATTTCCCAGCACCATTTATTGAAGAGACAGTTTTGACTCCATTGTATGCTCTTGCCTCCTTTGTCAAATATTAATTGAGTATCATGGCTTGGGTCAATTTCTGTGTTCTGTGTTCTGTTCCATTTGTCTATATGTCTGTTCTTGTGCCAGTACCAGGCAGTTTTGAGAACTGTGGCTTTGTAACATTGCTTGATATCTAGTATTGTGATCTTTTCAACTTTGTTCTTCTTTCTCAGGATGACTGTGGCTATTTGGGTCTTTTTATTCCAGATGAATTTTTGAAAAGATTGCTCCAGGTCTGTAAAATATGTCCTTGGTATTTTAATGGGGATTGCATTGAATCTATAAATTGCTTTGGGTAGTTTGGACATTTTTAATGATGTTGATTCTACCAATCTATGAACATGGTATGTTCTTCCATTTGTTTATGTCTTCTTCTATCTCCTTTTTCAATGTTCTGTAGTTTTTCCAGTACAGGTCTTTTACCACCTTGGGTAAGTTTATTCCTAGGTATCTTAATATTTTTTTGGTGCAATAATAAATGGGATTGTTTTTTAGTCTCTCTTTCCTTATTGGTGTATAAAAAAGCCATCTATTTCTGGGTGTTAATTTTGTATCCTGCTACGTTGCCAAATTCACTTATTAAGTCTAGTAGTTTTTTTGTGGAGTCTTTGGGCTTTTATAGATACAATATCATGTCATCTGTGAATAATGACAGTTTAACTTCTTCTTTTCCAATTTGGACGCCTTTTATTTCTTCTTCTTGTCTGACTGCTATGGCTAGCACTTCCAGTACTAGGACTGCTGAAAGTGGGCATCCCTGTCTTGTTCCTGTTCTTAGGGAAATGGTTTTAGTTTTTGCCCATTGAGTATGATGTTGGTTGTAGGCTTATCATATAAGGCTTTTATTATGTTGAGGCATGATCCCTTTATTCCCACTTTGCTGAGAGTTTTTTATCAAGAAAGGGTGTTGGATTTTGTTAGATGCTTTTTCTGCATTGATTGATATGATTATGTGACTTTTGTCTCTCAGTTTGTTTATGTGATGTATCACATTTATTGATTTGCAGATATTATACCAGCCTTGCATCCCTGGAATAAATCCTACTTCATCATAGTGTATGATCTGTCTAATGTAATGCTGGATCTGATTTGCTAGAATTTTGTTGAGGATTTTAGCATCTATGTTCATCAAGGATATTGGCCTGTAGTTCTCTTTTTTTATGGTGTCTTTATCTGGTTTTGGAATTAGGATAATGCTGGTTTCATAGAAAGAGCTTGGAAGTGTTCTTTCCTCTTGAATATTTTTGAATAGTCTGATGAGGATAGCTTTTAGTTATTTTTTGAATGTTTGGTAGAACTCCCCTGTAAAGCCATCCAGACCAGGGTTTTTGTTTGCTGGAAGACTTTTTTATTCATGCTTCAATTTTTTCAGTAGTTAACAAGCTATTTTGTTTTTGTATTCTTCCTGATTGAGTTTTGAGAGTTTGTATTTTTCTAATAATATGTCCATTTCATCTAGGTTGTCCAGTTTGTTGGAATAGAGTTGTTCATAGTACTTTTTCATTATCTTTTTTATTTCTGTGGGTTTAGTTGTTACTTCACCTCTTTCATTTCTGATTTTATTTATTTGGCTTCTCTCTCTTTGCTTCTTTACTGGATTATTTATGTGAAAGTCCCATTAATCCTAAAAAGAAGCTTTAGGCTCCTTTCATTTTCCCCTGTCTTTAGAGTAGTAATACTGCACACAGCACAGTTGCTAGAGAAATGTACACAAATGGTATAGCACATTTGTCATGTCCCAGGACAAGGTTCCCATACCTTCCGAGAAGCTAGGCGGTTGTCTCCTGACATCATGTGACCTTGTAAACAATCAGTGTGGCATAACCTTCCATTGTGCTCTATTCATGTAAAGGTCCTTAAAGAGCAGATCATGAGATACTTGATAGCCAAGTTCAGGACATTCACCCATCTTATCATCATAGATAATTTAGTCGTAAAAATGTGATAACATCATTAAAAAAGAATGTGCTAAGGATGCATCTACCCTGACAGTGTTATGTAATAAACAAATCAAAATAGATGAGAGTAATTTGAAGCCTTATCTAAAATTTGAACTCCAGCTATGCCCACATTTAGAGATCTTATAATCATCTAGAACAAAGAAGGCCAATAAGATCCCTACCTCTATATATGGGGCCCTGAGCTCTCACTGTCACTTCTATATTATAGAGGAGAGGGGTTATTCCCATTATCCAGATTTAGCCTCTTAATGTGAGGTTCTTGCCTTCCCTTCATAATTGTCAGAAAAGAGGCAAAATGAGAATTTATTTTGGCATGTATGTGGGGAGAGAGCAAGACTGATGGAGGAACTATTTACATAATTCTAAATAAGCCTCATCCTCATTGACATGTTTTTAAAGAGTACATTTTTTGAAAGAGGGAAATCATTGAATGAGTCAAATCTAATGGTAAGCATCAATTATACCTTAGGATATAAAATTTCCTTTGCAGAAAAATACAGTCACTTCTGCAAGTTGCATCATGTAAATCCCATGAGCTTCTTTGTTGCCAAGAAGCTCATGTTAAACTGCTACTCTGCCCGTACACCAGGGTAACCAGGATGCACCAACATAGCCCCATGAGGTGTTCAAGTCTGAACTTCTTTTGCACTGGTTGGTAAAAAAGCCATTGCAGCAAGCTCTCCAAGTATCTCCTTAGTGCCCCTAGTGAGGACTTCCCCACCCCAGGGCCAGCATCCAGCAGGTTGTTCAATCTGGAGTTACTACCCTTGTCAACTGCTCAGTCTATGAGAGCTGTATACCACGGTATTAAATTCTCAACTTGCTTGACTTTCTCCTGTTTTTCTTTTAAAAGGGAGAAAAAAATAGCATTCTGATTTTGGATGCTTCTATTGTTTTTTTTTTAATCTACTTTCTGATATCCAAAAAGAATACTTTGTATTTACAATACAACAACCAAATCTACCTGGTGTAATTGTTCTTTCATGTAAAAGCTTGGGGGGTTATGTTGAAAACTACTCTTTAAAATTTGCCCTGGGCTTGAGTTCACCTTCCAGATTTGCTCATGGTGGGCAGCCTGTTCTCGTGACAAAGCTTGGGGTCAAGAGGTTTGGGTTTAGTCCTCACACCTCCACCACCTGGAAGTTTGACTGTGGGCAAAGCACTTCCCTGCTCTGGGTTTTGGTTTCGCCATTTCTAAATCACTACATCACTTAGATGCAAAAGTACATCCTCCTGTCTGTGAAGGTTGCAGTAAACTATGTAAGTTAAAATGGAAAAGTGTCACTGCCCCTCTCCCCCTGGACTGACCATGACTATAAGCTATTGAATTAGCTGTGGAAATGCTGGCCTGTTTGTATTAGCCATTATTCCTGAGATCCTGACACCCATCATTTTAGGTAGAATGAATCAATGTGTCCATCTTCTTTCTGCCTTGGTGTGGACAAAGAGGATAGGCAGCAACCCTGAAGAACTAGGTGGTGGCAATATATTTTACATTTTGTTTGAGACACGAATCTCCTGCAAATTGTCTTGCGGAAGTATATGGGATACTTTCTGTAGCACTGACAGAATTTCTGTCTTCAAAGAGCCAGACATTATTTTCAAAAATTACATAGTAATGAGAGGCCTCCAAACTAAAGCTTTTATTATGTTTTTTCATAGACCAAATTGCCATTAAATATAACTCCCTTCTCTTGTCCCCCTTCCCCACCTTACAGTTCTTTCTCCTGTTATGCTATGATTTTAGAATTTTATGTTGATACAATGGATTTTAATGTTTCTCTGAGAAGCTGATACTTATGAAAATGTATGCAAGTAACTCATTTTATCATTGAACTGACCTTTCGATAACATACCTAATTATTATCTAATATGCCATCTGAAAGACTTACTTTGTGGTAAGAAAGCCCCTTTTTGGTATAAGAAAATTCTAATAGATTATTTACAGTATTTCTAAGAAAAAAGAAATCCCAAATAACTTGATGTAGGTACTGACCATTTCCTTAGGGGGGATTTTCTTGTATAATGTAATTAGGAAAAAGTGCTACAGACAAATTTAGAATACAGCATATTGCTTGCTTGCTAGTTTCTTGATGACATCAGCACTGAACCGGGAAAAGAAAGTAAAGACAAATTTTTGCATCTAAGGCTACTTCTAGCTTCTAGTTAAAATAAAATCCTCACTAGGTAGAAAATCCACCCGCTTTATTCTAATTGTCCCCCCCCCCTATGTAGTAAGTATCAGTAAATTCCTCAAATTACTTAAAAGCTTTCAGCAAGACCTACACTCACTTACATATCCATTGACTGTTTTGTTTTTGATTTGCTAGCTCAGTGACCTCTTGGAATGGGTATGTTATTCACTCCTTTAATATATATGTACTTTGCATGGCAACTGGCTTCAGCTGTATTTGTAATGAGCCAGGCCTATCACTTGTGAGTGTTAGGGCAATTTTCATTCTTGGTGCCTCTGCCATATAAGAAAACACCACACACTTCAATCTTGTGGAATTAGAGGTGGCTGCACACTTAGAAATCTGTTGCCAAGAAGCTCATGTTAAACTGCTACTCTGTAATTGGGAGAAAGGTTTGCCTGTGGATTCATGTTTCTTTTCCTTTAAGACACTGAAAATTGTTTTTAAGTCTTTCTTTTCCTTCTGTATGTGCGCTAGATGGCCTATGGTCATAGGTTTGGACTTGGAAGATAAGTGTGCAGCCTTGCCTTAATCCAACTGCTTGATGCTTCAGACCTTTCCCCGGGCTATTATGCAACTCCAGCTATGCTCCTCTGTGAGACTGGAATTCATAATAAAAAATGGAAAAAGCTAGTTCCATATTCTCCTTTTCTCACATGACATCCCCAAAGTGAGCCAGCAAAAGAATTAAATGTTAATTCCAACAATTGAGAATAACCATTAAGTTTAACTAGCTTTTTACATTTCTTCATATCCTGAGAAGCATTTTCAAGTGAAAGAATCCACAGAATTAATTTTTAAAGCTCCAGACTGTATCAAATACCCCATCCCCCTTTCTGAATATAGTGCTTCAGCTTTAGAAGGAATTGCCTTCTCATTGGTGCATTTTTTTCTCATTTTGAAGTCAGTGCTTCATATTCAAAATCAATATGCCTGTGTGATCCTGTGTTGTTTGGCAAATGTGATAGCATAGGCTTTGCTAATGTTCCCCGAACTCTGTAGTTCTTTCCGTTCATGCTGTAGACTTTTGAATGCTCTGTTAAGTGTAGTCACCTCATGTTGACTTTAGTCACCCTAGAAAGCTTGAGCTTCTTCCCATTGCTGGACTAAAGGTAGTTTCTTGTTTTTGTTTATGTGTGTTGTGTTTTACATTTTAATTGCAAAAAAAAGTAAAGATGTTTTTTATTGATTTCAGAGAGGAAGGAAGGGAGGGAGGGAGGGAGGAGAAGAGGGAGAGAAGAGGGGAGAGAGAGAGAGAGAGAGAGAGAGATATCAATGATGAGAGAGAATCATTGATTGGCTGGCTCTTGCATGCCTTCCACTGGGGACTGAGCTGGAAACCCCAGCATGTGCCCTGATGAGAAATCAAACCCTGACCTCCTGGTTCCTAGGTCAACCTGAGCCACACAGATGGGACATAAAAGGTTTTTATTAAAGTTTCTCAGAGTAGGGAGAAGGAGTTGGGGTGTCTAAGCTTCCTCTAGCATATAGTAGTAAGTAGGTAAATAGTTCTATTCTTGGGGGAAGGAAAAATTTTGATAAGAGATTGTGCTAAAAGTTTTAAGAAAAATGTTATTAGAGGGCAGAAGTAGTGATGAGTTTGTAAAAAATGGATCTCAGCTGATTCTTAGGAGTGTTTTAATCCTAAATTGTAAGATATTTGAATTTGGGGAAAATATTTTGTTTTAAGAAACCTGCTTATCTTTTACAAATAAAGCCCATCTGGAATTCAAGAAATTCTGGGAGCACAGAAACCTTTCAGTTTATTTATTATACTTTCCCTTTGATTGTGTGATTTACTTTTAATAACTACCAGCATTTAAAGTACATATTTGTAAGGAACATTGTATGAACTAGGAAAAACTCCAACTACTTTCCATCTCATGGATGTTTAAGAAAACACCTCTGTGGGTATTCTGGTAAAGAAAATTTAAGTTGGTGCCAAAGAAACCCTGATCTCAACTGGCATTTTAATCCTCACTGGAATAGGAACTCCGTGGCCAGCACCCCAGCCCTGGACTCAACTGTCTGGTTTTAGAGTGGAAGAGCATGAAATGACCAGGTGGCATCGATGGAAAAAGAGTGAGATTGAGAACAAGAATATGTGGCAGGAGGAAGGGGGGTCCGCACGGGGAGGGAGAGGAAGAGAAGGGGGAGAACGTTGAGTGAAAAGGCCTCCGCTCCACAGAGGGCTAGAGCACTACCTGAGAGGAGGAGAAGGAAACTGAAGGAAGAATGCCTCTGTTTTCACCTGGTGTCTCCTGTGGCTGATTTCAATTACATTTGACATTCCATATAACAGCGCTTTTCAACTTTTTCATCTCAGGGCACACATAAACTAATTACTACAATTCTGTGACACACCAAAAAATATATATATTTTTGCCAATTTGACAAAAAAAATGGTATAATTTTGATTCATTCACACTGGATGGCTGATGTATTGGCTGCTATTTTTTATTTTATTTGACAATCTAAGGGAAAACAAGTTAATGCCCTGAGTAAATAACCAGCTATTGCATGCTTTAAAAATTATTGGGGCCCATCAATTGAAAATCACTACTATATATTAGTTTGAAGTGCATAGCAGTGGTTAGATATTTATATAACTTATAAAATTACTCCCCCCCCCCCAATAAGCTTAGTGCCCCCTCTGACACTGAGGCTGGTCCTGAGGTGGGAGAGGGGTGGGGGCTGAGCTCTATTTCCCAGTCCTGAGATGTTGCTCTTATGGAGGGAAGACAGTGCTGGCTTGGTGGGAGCCGGGCATTCTGTCCTGGGCACTGCCACTCTCTGGGCCTGGTTCTACCCATCTGCAAAATGTGGGCTCTGGGCTGCATTGGAAGCTCATCAACAGCTTTGGCCACTGTCCCAGTGTCTGTCCTTGAGGAAGAATTCAAAAGTCAGCAGAGAAAAATGAGGACAATAAAGACAATGTAGGGTTTGTTTCATTTACCCAACTTTATAAGTGGGAACGTCTACCTTTTTATTTCTGTGATTATGTCCTTTTAGTAGTATAATGGTCATAAAGCGGGGTTTGTGGAGGTTTGAGGAAATTATAGAGATGGTTTAGGTAAGTTTTCTTTCATTTAATGCCCTTTTGGCACCTATGCTGATGACCAGTTTTGCTCCTGTTGTTGAAATTGCACAGGTTCTTGAACTTGTTACACTGAGTACCAAGTTCTTAGTTGTTTACTCAAACACTACCTTAGCTCATTACCTGCCTTTTCTGATGGCTTAAAAGCTGTTGCTTTACAAAATATTTGTAATACTAGTTGGTGCCCTAGTTGTAGTTATTCACATCTTTCTGGGTGATGGAAGGGAGAGGTGCTCTGAGATGATAGGCACCAGTTGTGCCTCCTATTTTTGTTATGGAGAGAAAAGTGGAACCAGTACGTCCATAAGAATCACCTGCTGCCAACTCATAAATGATGTGCAGCTGGGTTCCCCGCCCCCATTTCTTTGCTGCTTTTGTGGTGGAGGGCTCTGGGCAGGAGAGCAGGGATGTTCTAAAAAGGTTGAGCTGTTACAAAGGCAATGCCGCCCATGCCAGGCAGGTTTCTGCTGAAGAACAGGCTTTAAGAATTTGCTTGAGGAGGAGAATCCAAGATGGCGGCATAGGTAAACACCTACACTGCTGCCTCGCACAACAATTTCAAAACTACAACTAAAAGACAGAACGAACATCATCCAGAACCACAGGAAAGCTGGCCGAGTGTAAGTTCTACAGCTAGAAGGAAAGAGAGGGCTCACAGAAACCCAGAGGAGCTGCAAAATGCTGAGGTACGGAGACGCACTCGGGGAGAGAGCGGGTGCCAGAGTACCTGGCTGGCTTTCTCTGGCGGGAGGGAAACGGAGATTCCCAACGGCATTGAACCCCTTCTCTTGCGACACTAAACCCCAGATCCAGCCGAAACTCATACGGGGGGAGTTTGGACTGTGAAAAGGGAGAAGTGCATGGAAATTTAGGGGAGTCGCAGAAGATCAGGTCCGGTCTCGCAGGTGCACGGGGCTGCGCGGAGGACAAATTGCTGATTGTGCCGCTGGCTTTCGCAAGTGGGCGGGAGACAGACCTTCTGAACTGTGCCACTTCTGAGTCCACTGGGCCCCTGTTTCGGGCGAAACCCTGGGGACCTAGACTCGTGTGGTCCTAGTGCGCAGGGGAGCTGGAAAGGCAGCGGTTAGAGGCACTGCGGGTGCACACGCGCACAAGGACAGCTCCAGGGATTACCCAGCACGTGAGACTCAGGGGCCCTGGAGGGCGGGGCCAACTAGAAGGCAAGGCGGTCTGTTAAGCCCTGAGACTCCACCCATCCCAAGCTCAATAGAGGCTTCTTCGGTTTTGCGTCTGGTATCATAAGGCTGAATTCAACACAGAAGTTTCCCTGGCATAGTGAAAATGCCGAGACAAGGGAAGGGATCACAAACAAAAGAAATGGAGGAAAAAAAACGACTGGATATAGAGTTCAAAACCACACTTATAAGGTTTTTCAAGAATATGCTAGAAAAGTTGGATAAATTTAGTGAGACCCAAGAGGAGATGAAAAAGGACCAACTAGAGATGGAAAAGGTCCAACTAAAGATGATAAAGGACGAAATAGAAATTAAACATACACTGACTGAAATAAAAAATATTATACAGAGTCCTAACAGCAGACTAGAGAAAGGCAAGAATCAAGTAAAAAATTTGAAATATAAAGAAGCAGACAACATTCAACTGGAAAAGGAAGAAGAGAAAAGAATCCAAAAATGTGAACATAATGTAAGGAGACTCTGGGACAGCTTTAAGCGTACCAACATCAGAATTGTGGGGGTGCCAGAAGAAGAGAGAAAGCAAGATACTGAAAACCTATTTAAAGAAATAATGACTGAAAACTTCCCACATCTGGTAAAAGAACTAGACTTACAAGTCCAGGAAGCACACAGAACCCCATATAGAAGGAATCCAAAGAGGACCACACCAAGACACATCATAATTAAAATACCAAGAGCAAAAGACAAAGAGAGAATATTAAAAGCAGCAAGAGAAAAACAGTTTATTACCTACAAGGGAGCACCCATACGACTGTCAGCTGATTTCTCAACAGAAATGATGCAGGCCAGACGGGAGTGGCAAGAAATATTCAACGTGATGAATAGCAAGAACCTACAACCAAGAATAATCTATCCAGCAAAGCTAACATTCAGAATTGAAGGGCAGATAAAGAGCTTCACAGAGAAGAAAAAGCTAAAGGAGTTCATCAACTCCAAACCAGTATTATATGAAATGCTGAAAGGTACTCTTTTAGAAGAGAAAGAAGAAAAAGGTAAAAGACAAAAAATTATGAACAACAAATACATATCTATCAACAAGTGAATCTAAAAATTAAGTGAATTAAAAATTTGATCAACAGAATAAACTGGTGAATATAATAGAATCAGGAGCACAGAAAGGGAGTGGACTGATAATTCTCAGGGGGAAAGGGGTGAGGGGTGTACAGGGAGAGACTGGACAAAAATCATACACCTATGGATGAGATCAATGGGAGGGAGCTAAGGGCAGAGGGAGGGGTGGGAGCTGGGTGGAGGGGTGCTATGGAGGGGAAAAAAGAGAAACAAATGTAATAATCTGAATAATAAAGATTTCATTTAAAAAAAAAGAATTTGCTTGAGAAGGTACTTTCTCTCCTGACTCCCTGAGCATGGAGGGGGTGGGATAATGAGGAGAACCCATGGCATAGCATTCCTGAAAATACCCATTTTCATGTCTTTGGCAAGATATTACAAAGGTAAGTTGAATGCACTACTTTTAAAAAAAACTGTATGTATATCTTTCAAATAATTGTTTATGACTTGGTATTCAACATTTTCAGGATTGCTACTGGGGTACAGAAATCTCCAGAGTTTATCTTTTCAGTCCTACAGGTAACTGTGTCCTAAGTACTGAGGCACCTTCAGTCAGTCAAGCAGAGAGAGTTCTGGGCTGATTCTCTAAAACTTAATGCAGCACTTTGCACTTGTAGTTGGACACACAGAGACGAGGACAACCGGCTAATTTGCCCCAAAGTCTGTAGAACTTTCTCGACACTGGCAGCTGTGCCCTGTGTCCTGCCCTCATGGGGATCTTCTCATGCCAGCTTGATAAAGAACTATTTGTAAACTCTGATCCAATTTTAGGTTTTACACAAATTTGGGGAATAATGACATGATGTAATAAAACATCTCAAATTCTTTCTCTCAGCTCAAAATATGTTTCTATACCTATTTAATCTAGAGATTCCAATAGTGAAGGAAAAGGAGGGTGAATGTTAAACAAAATGCTAGCATTTCAGAACCTCTGCTCTGCGCAGGGTTGTCAATTCTATGGGGTATTGACCCCCTATTCTATTCTATCCTTCTCTGATCCCAGACAATTGACCCTGGTCACTAGGAGTATGAATAAGTGCTGTTTCCAAATTCATTGTTGCTTCAGGGCCACCACTTGGACATGCAGTGCAATAGGCTTATACACATCCATGAATTATTAGCAACACTGATTTCAGTCAAAGTCAGTGGGTGAGCAATAGGACTACAGAATTCCTGGGCTCTCTCAAGAATGCAGTCTCATTGCCCTGTGTATATGGAATTCTAGTTCCTTATCACCTGCCTTTTCCTATGGCACAGATCGCTCTTAAGCTTTTCACTGCAGATCCCCTAGATGAGCTACTCTAGACCATGATTGCTTCACCTCTGACACTATTTACTTCATTTGCAATCTTGGATTAAAATTTATTAGATTGAGCTGTTTCCCAAGGCAACCAGGAGTAATAGGTTAAGGCGCTGATTCCTGGTGCTAATAGGTCCACTCCAACAATTTTTTGTTTCACTTAACTTTTCTGTGCTAGCAGGAATGCAAAATGCTCCTCAGCTCTGCTACCCCTTCCCCTATCTGTCCATAAGGACTCACTGACTGTGCAATTTTAAAAGATACATTAATTTCATTTTAATCTCATTAATAAACCTTGGCACTTTATTTTCTTATGAATAACCAATATCACTCAACATTTCCCCTGATTTACACTTGTTTTTCCAAATGTATCACCCTGTATAAAAGGAATCTGTCCTTTTAAGGTAATAGATTTCCCTTGGTCAACAGCTATATTGTACTGGGCTATCCTTTATTTATTTAAAAAGCACTCATGAAATACCTACTGGATGTCATTTCCATCCCTTTATTTCATGGCACAGTTTCCTACATGTTAAGGAAGCTCTTTCTTGATTCTTTAAGCTGTATAAACAGCTACAGATGCATATTGATTACTTACAGTGGTAAGTTACCAGGAATTTTTACAGCTGCCATGTTCCAAATCTGTCTGTCCCTCTCACTCTCCACCATGCTGTGGACTCTCAGATAACAGATTTGCCTCTTCAAGCTTGTGAGGATTGACCGGCAGTCAGCAGAAGTATCTTCCTGGGTAAAGAGCAGAATTCAAGTACGATGTATTTTCTTTTGTTTTATTGAAATATTAGAGGCCCAGTACATGAAATTTGTGTACTGGTAGAGTCCCTAGCGGCTGCTAGCTAGGGTCTCCCTCTCTTCCCTCAGCCAACTGGCCAGCCCTGCCCCCTGGTCAAACTCCCAGAAGAACTCCTGGTTGAGGAGAAAATTTGCATACTATGCTTTTAATATATAGGATAATTGACATACAGCATTGTATGAGTTTAAGGTGTACCACAAAATGACTTTACTTGCAAAGATTGTGAAGTAATTTCTGCAATAGGCTTCGTTCATATTCACCATCTCGTGTAGGTTTTTTTCTTATGATGAGAACTTTTAGGATTTGCTCTCATAGCAACTTTTAATATGTCATCTTACTTATACAGTGGTGTTAACTATAGTGTTCTTGTTGTACAGTACATCCCTGTACTTACTTACTTTATAACGGGAAGTTTGTACCTTTTAACAACCTTCACACAATACCCCCACTCCCTACCCTTCCCTTTATTTAGATTCCACATGTAAGTGATATCATACAGTCTTTGACTTTGTCTAACTGATTTCAAGGTACATTAGTCTTAATTCAAATGGCAGGATTTTCTTATTTTTTATGACTGGAGAGTATTCCATTGTAAAGATAAACCACTGTTTGTTTATCAGTTCATCTGTTGACAGAAAACTGTTTCCATGTCTTGACTATCCTATATAATAATCCTATATAATAAAAAGGTAGTAAGCAAATTGATCATCACACCCTCACATACAAGATGGCTGCCACAAGATGGCCGGCAGGGGAGGGCAGTTAGGAGTGACCAGGCCAGCAGAGAGGGCAGTTGGGGGCAACCAGGCTGGTAAGGAAGGGCAGGTAGGGGTGACCAGGCTGGCAAGGGCGGGCAGTTGGGGGCAATTGGCAGGCAGGGGAGCAATTAGGTATCAATCAGGCTAGCTGAGGAATGGTTAGGGGGTGATCAGGCAGGCAGGCAGAAGCAGTTAGGAATGATCAGGCAGGCAGGTTAGTGGTTAGGAACCAGAAGTCTCAGATTGTGAGAGGGATGTCTGACTGCCAGTTCAGGGATTGGGCCTAAACCGGCAGTCGGATATCCCTTGATGGGTCTCAGATTGGAGAGGGTGCAGACTGGGCTGAGGGACACCAACACCCCTCCCCCCTGCCCCAGTGCACAAATTTCATGCACTGAGCCTTAAGTTTATTATAAATGAACATGGAGGTGAAGATATCTCTTTGATGTGCTATTTTCATTTTCTTTGGATTAATACCCAGAAGTAGAATTGTTGGCTCATCTGTTCTATTTTTTATTTTTTAGGAGTCTCCATATTATTTTTCATGGTGGCCTCTCTAATTTACATTCCCAGCAACAGTACACAGAATTACTTTTTTTCCACATCCTCACCAGTATTGTTATATCTTATCTTTGTTTTAGCAGCCATTCTAACAGTCCTGAGATGATATCTCATTGTGGTATAGATTTGTATTCCCCAAATGATTACTGATGTAGAGCATCTTTTCATGTACTTTTTGGCCATTTGTTTGTCTTCTTTGGAAAAATGTTTATTCAGGTCCTTTGCTCACTTTTTAGCTATTACTTGGGGTTCTTTTGCTATTGAGTTATCTGAGTTTTTTATATATAGTTCATATATTTAACCCCTTATCATATATATGATTTCCAAATATTTTTTTCCATTCTGAAGGTTGCCTTTTCATTTTATTGATCATTTCTTTTGCTGTTAAGAAGCTTTTATATTTGATGTTGTCCCACTTATTTATTTGACTGCTTTTGCTTTATGTGTCATAGCCAAAAAATTATTCCAAAACCCATGTGAGGAGGATCCTTTTCCCTATGTTTCCTCCTAAGAGTTTTATGACTTCAGTCAGGTCTTATATTCAAGTCTTTAATTCAATTTCAGTTAATTTTTGTGAGTAATATGAGTCTAGTTTCATTCTTTTACATGTTACTATTTAATTTTCCCAGCACTGTTTATTGAACAGACTGTCTTTTCTCCATTTTGTATTCTTGGCTCTCTTGTCAAATATTAGTTGACTATATATGTGTGGGTTTATTTCTGGACTTTCAATTCTGTCCCATTGATCTATGTGTCTGTTTTTATTCCAATACCATACTGTTTTGATTACTATAGCTTTATGATATAGTTTGAAATCAGGAAATGTGATCCCTCTAGCTTTGTTCTCCTTGCCCTCCCCATTCTCTGCCCCTCCCCGCCACATACACACAATTGCTTTGACTATCTGGGGTCTTTTGTAGTTCCATACAAATTTTAGGAGTGGTTTTTCTCTTTTTAAAAAAAAATTGCCCTTTGAATTTTATAGGGATTGCATTGAATTCTTAGATTGATTTAGGTAGTATAGACATTTTATTACTATTCTTCTAATCTAGGGACACAAGATATCTATCCATTTATGTCTTGTTCAATTTCTTTTAGAAATGTATTGTATTTTTCATTATAAAGTATTTCAGCTACTTGGCTAAATTTATCCCTAAGTATTTGTTGTTTTTGATGCTATTGTAAATGGGATCATTTTCTTTATTTCTTTTTTAGATAGTGCATTATTTGCAATATTCTTTTCAGTACCAAGTTGTCACATTATATTAATGATACCTATCAACCTCACTGGGAAATGACTTTTTTTTCAAACTTTGAAGGAGGCAAGCATTAGCACAACTGAGATTTAGTTTTATTTTGTTTTACTTTTTGTGTTTTTTGTTCGTTTGTTTGTTTCAAATTGTAAACCATACTCAGTATTTCTAAGCCTCTCTTCTCCTCACACAAAGGGCAGGTGCTAATTTTAATAGGCCTTCTTCCCCTTGCCATAAAGCTTGCTCTGGTTTCTTGCAGCTCAAGGGAAGTTGGGTTTCACTGTCATTCCCATCAGTTATTCTCCCTATGTTAGTCTGATGAATTTACTTCCTGCACAATGGGGAGAAAATAGATCAGATGGTATTTGTTCTGTCCAGGCCCCAGTTGCCATTCACAGATCAGCAAAGGAGACCTTTTTTGTTTAAAAAAAAAAAAACATTTTTCTCTTCGACAAAAGAGCTAGTTGGTTGCATCTAGGGATGCGTAAACCAAAATGAGAACAGATTAGAAGTGACTGAGTGGGGGAGGGCTAACCAGGAGTAATTAAAAGCAAAATAAAAGTCTCTTCCCCCTAACTAGCTCTGTTTTGTTTTGTTTTGTTTTCTTGCCATCAATTCTTGTCTTCTCAGTCCCTGTAGAGTCCAGATTGATGGGAAAGGAAATCCAGATTGTGGCTGAGTCAGTTCAGAAAGGGTCTAGCTGACCTTGGACGACATAAAAATGAGTGGGTCTAGGGGTGACTGTGGTGGGCCTGGAACACCCCCCCCCGCTATGGAGTTTGAATTGTCCAGGGCCCTTGCCACACAGATTTCACAGAAGAAAGTTGTGTCTTTACACCTGTCACCCCTATGGCAGCAGAGCTGAGAGACAGGGTCAAACGTTGGTCCCAGGCTACCAAAGACAAAGAGAAGCAATCATGTTTGTTCTTTGCTTCAGTGGGGTTCTGGAGAAGTGTTTAAAGAACAAATCAGTCACTGGTCCAGAACAGACATGGTTCTGAGAACAGAGAAGTACTTGTTGACTGTAAGCAACTTATCAGTTACTTGTATGAAGGGTCCAGTGTGTCTGGGGAAATCCAAGAGGGGTCTCAAGCCTGGCCATGCTTCTGATAAACCCAGGAGCTCAGGCTCCCCCACTCTCCTACCAAATGAGAATCTTAGGGAAATGGCCTAGCCTTTGGGTTATAGTTTGTTTTTTTCTTGCTCTGTTTTTCTTTTTAAAGCTGTGGCAGTGATTCTGATGGGTAGATGGAATTGAGAACCACTCCTCTAGACTCAATAAGAGTTTCAAGAAAATCATGTTATTGGCCTCTGAGCATCATGTGGTCCATGGGCAGGTAGGAAGTATTAGGAATAAGTATTCTCCTATTCATCCACAGGCCCCAACATGCACAAATCTCTGAGATTCTGCTTTTCCACCTGAGGCCACTTTACATGCTTCAAGGAAAGATCAGGTGTTTTTTGTTTGTTTTTCTTGGAAAGAGAAACTTGGCCCTGAGCTTTTTATATGGATGTAGAGAGAACAGGACAAATTGATCACTACCAGCAAGATACAAAGTGGGTTAGAGCAGTAGTCTGCAAACTGCGGCTGGGGATCCACGTGCGACTCGAGAGCTATGGTTTGCTGCTCTGTTGACTAATGAGTTTTGTCAACCACTGGGATAAGAGCTTAATAACAAGGAACAATAATAGCCTGTAATTATTGGAATCCAGAGTCTAGGTCAGTGGTCGGCAAACTCATTAGTCAACAGAGCAGCAAACCATGGCTCACGAGCCACATGCGGTTTGCCAACCACTGGGTTAGAGGATTAAAAGAAAGTTGTGTTGATAAAGGACATTCAGGAGAGGGGAAAGTAGACTAAGGAGTGCAGGAGAGAGGGAGGAGGGTCAAACAAAAAGTATAATCGAGTTCATTTTCTTCCTTATTGCCCACATGGGTAGATTTGTTTGTACACAGTATGGCTCAACAGCAACTTTATAATTTAAAAAATAAATAAAACACTCCTACTTTATTATCTCTAGAATGTACAGTAATTTTTTTGTTTTTTTAGAAATAATAGATGAGAGACCTTGTCTGAACTTTCAGGTCAAGCTACTCTGAGCTTTCCGATGTTAAATACATTGCAGGAACATTAATTATATTTTTACTTTGGGTAGAAGGAGATGATTGGACAGAGTTCTTGATCTCCACCCCTTGTGGCTGCTGCTCCACTATTTCGTCAGAGGTCTGCTGAGTATGGGTGGTTCAAATAGAAACTAGAGCAGGGACTGGAAAATAACTCTGGCTGACTGGATTCTTTTATGTAAAGACTGAACTTGGCAATATCATTTTCTTAAACTGGAGGAGATAAGAAAATAATTGCTTCACCTATTTTAAAAGTTTATTTGTCATCAAGGTAAATGTCATTAATACCCTGACAAATATCACCTGCTAATTTGTTCTGTTCAAAGGGACCATAATAAGAAACGTCTTAGAGCTGCCATCCTGGCTGGGTGGTTTCCCTGTGGCATCTATGTTCAAAGAAAAGCACAGAAAAACGGAGAGATTCCACGTTCAATCTGGAGGCATCCTAACAGCCACCTTTGTTCCCTCAATGGAGACTCTTTACCCTCTTGTTCCAGAATCAGTGTTTGTAAAATCCCAGCCATAATGGGAACCTCCAAAAGTTGCTAACTCATTTCCTAAACACCATGGATTGGGGGAGAGAGAAGGAAAATAGTTGTACATGTCTAAACTTTTTATAGATCAGAAACTCTTATTTTTAAAGACTAGAAAGGCAGAAGATTCCTCAGTGATTCTCAGTCGTGCATTCAGAGGTTAAGTCTGCACCATTCAGGGACTCTTACTTCTCATGACTTTAAGGGCTCACAGGAAATGATGAACTCAGAGGCACCTCTACTATTCTTAATTCATCTGACCATCTCAGATTTTACTCACCCCCTGTGGCAACATATGAAAGAGATTTTCCTGGGAGGGAATTCCTCCTCCCTGTACAGGTTCTTTCTGAAGATGATGCTTATGACCAAGACATTATGCTTTCCTCAATCAGTCTCTAGCCTTTTATCCTTTTGTACTGAAATCCTTCCATATGGCTATGAAATTAATAACATGAACAAAAATGAGATTGCTGAATCTTCTCAGCCAGAATAAAATAATTCTGGATGCCCCCAAAAAGGTGGGTTGGCTGACTTCAATGAATTAAAACCCTGAGAATGGGGGTTTGGAAGAGCGTCAGTCATGGTTAGGTGGATTACTTGCTTCTGCCTATTTTCCCTTCTTAAAAATGAAAGAAAAAAGGAGAAGAGCCTATCTCAGTACAGTTTTTGGAGCACTACCTGCTTTGGTCCTTTGATGGGAGTGAGCACGCTGAGAGGGGAAGGCAGGATCCCTGGAGTCAAGGTCACCTGCTGACCTTGCAGCGAGAGCACAGCAGCAGAGGGAGTGACTGCCATAGGCTCTCTGCCAACCAGAGTTAGCCTTTTCTCTTTGGGGTCCCATTGTGCTCTGCAGCCTCTGATATGCAGGCCCTTCTTTTCAGTAAGGCAACCGGGAGACTGGCATGATCACTGAAATTGGAGAAGTGGACTATCAGCTACCACATCTTTCTCCTCTTTTCTGAACTTCATTAAATTCTATTTCATTTTAATTTTTAACAATATCCCAAGAGACCCATGGAGAATGCCAAGAATGAGGCCTCTTTTTAAGGGCCTGCACCTTCCTGGTTGGACTGCCCCAAACCCTTTCAAGAGATTTCATCCTGATGATTGGGCCTTCTGTGGCCAATGATTCAGAAACTTCTGATTAAGAGTTTTAGAATCATACTAACCACTGCTTTGCATGTAAAAAATCAAGGTGTCAAATTTTTAAAAAGATTCCTTACACTTGCATAATGTTTTTATGTCCCAGGGTGGGGACCCAGGAAAAGCTGGACTTGATTACTGCCCAGCTGAAGAGTAGAGTATTTGATTTGGCAAAGGTGGTGAAGACAAGGGTTTAGTGCCGTGTGTTCGGTTTTTTAGGATTTCACATATATGAAGGGGATTAGGAGTACAGGAATGTGCTTATTGAGTTTCTGTTGTCATGGTCTCTGGTTCTGACTCCAGGTCACAGGTGGGACTAATCAGTGTATGTGTCCTCCTACCCCAGGAATACACTTTCTAAACCCCAGTGTACTACTCTTAACTATTATTATTTTTTTAAACATCTTTTATTGATTTTTTACAGAGAGGAAGGGAGAAGGATGGAGTTAGAAACATTGATACATCGATGAGAGAGAAACATCAATCAGCTGCCTCCTGCACGCCCTCCACGGAGGATGTGCCTACAACCAAGGTACATGCCATTGACAGGAATCGAACCTGGGACCTTTCAGTCCACAGGCCAAGGCTCTATCCACTGAGCCAAACCAGTTTTGGCTCTAACTATTATTAAAGAGGAAAATCGTCCCTGTTACCTGAGTTTACACTCCAAGACCTGTTTGGAAAATGCTCCAGCAGTTCCTTGAGTGTCATTTGAGCTGGACAGTCCCATCGGTTTACCCTGCCGAGAAAAGTGAGGTGACTAAATGTGGGGACTTGGGAGTTTAGCAGGAAGAGGTCAATGGCCTGTAGTAGCAAGGAGAAGTGCAGTGTTTTGGCTGGGAAAGGACTTTTGGGAAGCATGAAGCAGTGTAAAAACCAAGGCTCAAGGAACAGGATGGGATCCCAGGTGAAGGGCCCACCAAGAGCAGTCAGAAGAACCAGGACATTTGAAATCCAAGTAGGAGTGACTCACTGTGGCAAGCGATTTTTTCCCCATGGAGTCTGGAGCTGGGCCTGAGGGAACTAGGAGGGTGTCACAGGTATCTTTGGTAAAAACTGCCTTATAGGGTTTCCATTAAACACTCTGGAGTCAGTGCCTGAAAGCAGGCAGGCTAGCTAGCTATCGGCCCATCTTTCAGGTAGGGAAAGTCATTTATTAAGAATTCTAGCAAATTAATCACATCTTGAGCAACTAAAATTATAACCAGTAGACAAAACACTTTTATAGTACGCCATTTCTTTAAATACATGCAGCTTGTTGCTGCCCTACATACACACATACTTTTTGTTAAAATGATAATATGTCAATAGTGTTAAAGAAAAATTCAGAAAAAGAAGTCTGATGGTTCTCAACAAACCAAATGGCTATATTAATTTTCTTAGGTTCTCTGATCATCTACACTAATAAAAGAGAAACATGCAAATTAACCATCACTCTACTACACCCACCAGCCATGCCCACCAACCAATCAAGAATGAGTATGCAAATTAACTCAACCAAGATGACTGGCAGCCACAGAGCTGGAGCAAGCAGGAGGCTTGAGTTGCCCCAGCAATGAAGGAAGCCAAGCTTCTTGCCCTGGCCAACCCTGGCCTCTGTTCAGGGCTACAAAGTTTTGATTATAGAAGATAAATAAATCTGCTTGCTTCCAGCTGGCCCTGGTCTCTACTTAAAGAGGTGCTGGGAAAAAAAAAAGAAAATGGAAAAAAGGAGGGGCTCGGACCTTGGATTGGCAGGGGAGGGGATGATCAGACCAGAATGGGACAGCCGGGGCCATTGGGGGTAAGAGGACCAGCAGGGGGGTCATTTGGGGCTTAGCAGACCATCACTCGGGATCAGTTGCATGTGATCAGGACAGCAGGGGGAGAAGGTAAGGCAAGCAGACCAGCACAGGGGGCAGTTGGGAGTGAGCAGGCTGACACAAGGGACAGTTGGGGTGATCTGGCTGACAGGGGGGCATTTGGGAGTGAGCAGGCCAGCAGGTAGAGTGGTGAGGGGCAATCAGGCAGGCAGGCAGGGAGGCAGGCAGGCAGGTGAGAAGCTGGAGCTAGCAGTCCCGGGTTGTGAGAGGAATGTCCAACTGCCAGTTTAGGCCTGATCCCTGTAAACCAGCAGTAGGACATCCTTTGATGGGTCCCAGATTTGAGAGGGTACAGGCCAGCCTGAGGAACACACACACACACACATACACACACACACACAAGCACACACACACACCGTGCACAAATTTCATGCACTGGGCCAATAGTTGCTGAATAAATAAAATTGTTAAAGGCAATTTGCATTCTGCCTTTTTCCCAATGGTTTATGATAAACACTTTCTGTGTTTCCATTCACTCCCGTAACAGTCATTAATGGTCACAGGATAGACCATCCTGAAGAAACCTGTGATTTACTAGATAGTATTTTTCTTTCAGATATTTAGGATCTTTCCAGGTTTCTTTTTGTCCCTGTTATAATGCTCTTATCACAACTGTGTATACACTTTTGTTTGCTTCTCTTGAATTATTCCCATAAATAGAATTATCACAGCAAAAATTATGGTCTTCTTATGCCTCTTTCATGCATCCCGATATTGCTTTGCAAAAGAGTTTTGTTCAATCCCAACTTATATTGGATCACACTGGCTAAATTGCAGCTCTCATAGTATTAGGGTCTTCCTCCATTTTTTTTCAAATTCAGATGATGTAAAATGATATACCAAAGTTGCTTTAATCATCATTCTTTTCATTTTATCTCCTTGGAGGAAATAAAATATCTCCCATTTGTTTTAATTTTATTCCTGATATGAATTGCTTATTCATATCCTTTTTCTATTTCTTTATGATGCTTATTTTTCTTCTACATTTCAATGAGATGTTACCTCTTTTGTCAAAATGATACAAAGAATATCTATAGTCTATTAAATGTTGATGTTTCCATTGTTCTGAACTCTTGTCATCTTGGCATTATCTGTCTTTTGTTTTCTTCCAGTTCCTTTGTATTTCAAAGTATGGATAAATGTTAGTCTGTAAAGAGATGCAGACTATTTATTACATGCTAGTTGCTTTACAATTTAATTTTTAAATGAAGTATTTAACTCTATTATCTATCCAGAATCTATCTTTCATATTTCTTGTGGATCTTACTAAATGCTTTTCTGATTTGCTATCCATATATCTGCACTTGATAATCTTGCCATTGCCCCATTTACTAAAAATCTGCTTTATTGTATGCTACATTTTAGGTTGGTTTATGAACTGCCTATACTGTGCTACATTCTTCTTTTTGAACCATTACCAGAATGAATTAGTTTTGCTTCTTACTGTTTATATTTCCAGTTAATTTTATAGCAGGTTATTTCCAGAATACTCTCTTGGAATTTTTATTAAAACCACATTAAATCTATAAGTTAAATTTAGGAGAACAAGCATTTACAAACATTACTAGTATTCTAATTCCGTAACAATGAGAATGTAACCAAATCTAATTTCATTTTATAGTGTAAAGGTTTGTAGTTTTATATTAAAGATTTAGCTCAATTTCATTTTAAATGTCTAACTCCTCATCTAAGTACATTCCTAAAAAAAAAAAAAGTAATTTCTTGTAGCACTCAAGAAAGGAATCTTTCATTATGTTTTCTAACTGAAAATACTGGGTTACTTGCTTTTTCCCCCTCCTCTTCAATGTTACTTGACTGGTTTTTTGTTTTGTTTTTTTTTTTTGTTTTTTTTGGGGGGGTTGTTTTTTGGTGTGTATTTTTTTGTTGTTGTGTTGTTTATTTTTTACTTAAATGGCGTCATTCTCATTTACTTGTCACATGTGTCAAAGTAAACCTCCTAAGCAAATATAAAGAGCCTCTAGCATAGGTAGGGAATGTTATTCTGTGACTTTCTAGAAAGGCTTCTTTCTATCTTTGATAGCCTGACAGACTGGAACTGAAGTGGGGTCGGGAAGAAAAGGAAAATGCAAGCACATGTGCACATCCAAAAAATGTCACTGCTCAAGCCCCTCTGAGAAGGCATGATACATTCAGCAAGGGGCCTTCTAGAACCTGGGACCTCCAAAGTGGAATTTTGGGTTTCCGACTACAAAAGAAGGCAGTTACAGATCTAACAATCTTGAAACATTCATGAGTGTATGCCTGAGTTCTTCCTCCCCTTTGTTGTTATAATAGGCTCATCTTACCAGGAGGCAGTGTCCTCCAGGCATCACCAAAAGCAATGTCAGTGACAGAATGAATTTTGAAATTACTAGTGAGATGATTGAATTAATGATCTAGCGGAACATTTTTCCTCTGGACATGGCATCAGGGCACTTCATCAGCTATGCCCTACCCCACCCCCCATCCTTTGAGGCAGTACTACATGCTCTTCTCCTGCCAGTGACTGCAGCCAAGGTTGCTCCTAGCAGAGACAGGATGGCAATCCCATTAAAGTCTCCTGGTCTTGAGTCTGGATCCTCCTTGTGAATAGATCCATGCAGTCTTCATTCCTAGAATGTTATTCCAGAATTAGCACTAAGTAGTGAAAAGAATGCAATTTGTAGTTAGACCCAAATTCAAATCCAAGCTCACAAGATGACTATGGAAAAGTTTCTCTTTTCCCATTTGTAAAAGGGATAAAGAATGACCAATTATTATTTATTCCTTCGGGGAAAATGAATATGAAATGTGAAAATGAGTGCCTCCTATTGCCAGGCACTGATAAAAATGATGTTTATGTGGTTCATTAGAGAGGGTAGATACACATCCAAAATAACATATGAATTCATATCAGCTAATAAATAAATGCCATGAGAAGGAGTGATGAGAGAAGACTTCTCTAATGAGATATCTGAGCATAGGATTTAAAGAAGACTGGGAATGAGCCATGAGAATATTGAGGAAGAGCATTCCAGGCCATGAAGAATATGTGCAGGGCCTGAAGTGGAGCATGCCTATGTGAGGAATAGAGGAATGACCATGTGACCAAAGCTGAGGGAACAGTGGGGAGCATGCCTAGTAATGAGGAAGTCAGAGAAGTGAAGGGAACCAAATCCAGTAGAGTTGTAGGGACAGCCAGGAGGCCAGGCCCAGCCTATGGTCTGTTTATATATAGAATCTCTAGGTACAGGTGGCTTTTACATTTTAAAAAATTGTTTAAAATAAAGAAGACTATAAAAGAAACCATATGTATTCTGCCAAGTCTGAAATATTTACTATCTGGTTTCTTCTTTTTCTTCTTCTTTTTTTAATTTTTATTTTTTACCTTTTTTATGTTCTATTGTAGGTATTGTTTTTTAATTAAATGTGTTGGGGTAACATTGGTTAATAAGATTGTATGGGTTTGAAGTGTACAATTCTATGACACATTATCTGTGCATTGCATTGTGTGTTCACCACCCAAAGTCAAATCATCTTCCGTCACCATCTATTTAGCCCCCTTTACCCTTTACTAGTCTCTCTCACACACACATCCCCTCTCTCTGATAACTACCATACTGTTGTCTGTGTCTATGAGTTTTTGTTTTTCTTATTTGTTCATTTGTTGCTTTCACTTTTATATCTCACATATGAGTGAATCATATGGTTCTTAACTTTGTCTGAATTAGCATGATATTCTCAAAACCCATTCATGCAGTCACAAATGGCATTATGTCATCTTTTCTTAGGGCTGAGTAGTATTCCATTTGTATATGTACCACATCTTTATACAATCCTCTATCACAGAACACTGGTTGATACCATGCCTCGACCACCATGAATAAAGCTTCAGTGAATATGGGGTGCATATATCTTTGCAAAGAAATTTTTCAAATTTTTTGGGTAGATACCCAGAAGAAGGATTGCTCCATCATATTGTAACTGGATTCTTAATTTTTAAGGAACCTCCACAGTCTTTACCATAGTGGCTGTACCAGTTAGGTTCCCACCATTTTCTTCACAACCTCTCCCAACACTTGTTATTCCGTCTGGTTGATAATAACTTTCTAACAGGTCTGAGGTGGTATATTATTCTAGTTTTGATTTACATTTTCCTAATAGCTAGTGAGGTTACGCATATTTTCATGTATCTGTTGGCCATTTCTTTATCTTCTTGGGAACCAAAAACATACAATGGAGAAAAGAAAGCCTCTTCAATTAATGGTGCTGGGAAAATTAGAAAGCTACACACAAAAGAATGAAACTAGACTACTGTTTCTAATTTTTGTACAAAAATTAACTCAAAATAGATCATAGACCTGATACTATCTGGTCTTTTACAGAGAATATTTGCCAACTCCTGATCCAATGCCCTGGAAGCTGTGGTGAAAGAAAGTCAGAGGTTGCGGGTTGGTGGTGGAGGGTTGAGCAAGAAAATAACATAATGGCCTTTAAAGGATGCTCTGCCTGCCTGCCGTATTAACTCAGAATATAAAAGGGAGATTACAGCAGGAAGCAGCATTAGGAGCCATGTTGATAGTCCAGGTGGGAGAGGCAGCAGTGGACTAGGCTGGTAGCAGTGGAGTGGTAAGTAGTTGGATACAAAATCTCTTTTGAAGGTGGCACCACAGGGGCTTAGGAATGACTGTGGAGTATGATACGAGCAAGAAAGGAGTAAAGGATGACTCCAAGATTGTTTATCTCCATTCTCTTCTTATACTGTCATGGAAACTGAATGGGTGAATGATCTTTTCTGCCCCTACAGTTTAACACCCCAGTTTTCCCACCATTTTGCATCAGGGTTATCCCCTTAAGGTACATTTTTTATGGTGACACTGACCAGTGTCGCCTCCGTTATTGAAAAGTCGTCATAGCCCACCCAGAATCTGTGTCCTGACTCGTTTCCAGCTGTTTTCTTCCATTGACCCCACACTGATCAGTGAAACAAATGGCTGCTTGTCCCCATGTGCACTTCATACTTTCCACCTCCAGGTCTTTACCCATTCCTCTTTCTTACCATGGTTACATGTCAACAGTCCTATCAGGAAGTTATGGTCTACCTCTTCCATAAAGCTATTCCTTAATACCCTCTTTACCCTCCTGGTCTGTCCCAATGCTCTGTGTCTTTAACTCTTTTATCAGACATGTTGTTTCTATTCATAACTATTTTTTATGAAGTCTTATCTCCCCTACCAGACTATATAGAAGGAGACAATGGAACATATGGCAAAATTCCTGGTCTTTGTTAAATCCTAGTCCTGCTCTTGGAACATGTACAACTTTAAGTAAATTACTTCATCTCTTTAAGCCTCAGTTTGTGTTGCTGTAAAATGGAGATAATTACCATAGTTACTTCACAGCACTAATTAAGAAGATAAACTGAGTTGATTCATGTACAACACTTGGTATAAATACTGTGCCTGCTGTATAATTAGGGCTCATTTAATTCCAGCAATGATGCAAATTACCCTTCATTGTGGAGCTGCGGAAGTATTTTGTATCCTATTTTCCTGGTGCACCCATTTTGTACACAGTAGGCTAATGAATATGTTATGAAAATCTGGGAGAAATGAGCTCAAGTTCTGGAGTTAACTTCGAGTGCAGTTTCCACCACGCCCAACTGTATGACGTGTGTCAAGATGCCCTCTTTGAGCTTCAGGTTCCTATCATGTGAAGTGGGAAACCATTTCTAACTGGAAGGGTTATGAGAATTAGCTCTGATGGTACGTACGGTACTTGAGACGTGGTATGTGCCCAACAGTAGCTCTCACAAGGAGGAAGAGGAGGTTGGTCAAAGCTCCAGCAGGGAAAACCCTTCTACTTCTAGCATAAAGCTTGTTCTAACCTTAAAGCAGTGGTTCTCAGTGTGATTGCCAGACCAGCAGCATCAGTGTCCTGTCCCCTGCAATGGGTTAGACATTCAGGTTCTCAGGCCCCACCCCAGGCCTGATGGAATGAATACCATGGAATGGAGTCAGCAGTATCTGCTTTAACCAGTATTGTGCACCTGTGGCTGAGAAATGTGGCCCCAAAAGTGGCAGAAGCTGGGCTGGGAGAACACTCCAGGACTGTAATGTCCTCTTCAATCCCAGTGGGGGAGTGATGTCTCTCTAGTGTCTTTCCTCTTGTCACCATAATAAAGGACATGAGGGCCAGAGAAGGGAGGCGCATAAGCTCGTTAGTGCCACTTTTTGGGGTCAGCAATGTTTGGCTCTTTACTTATGATTACTCACAGACTTGATAGAAATGAAAAGGAAGGTGTGACTCATGGTCAACACTAGGAAATGTGATTTAGTCTGTAGTTCAATTTGAGACATGGGACTTGTTTGGGAGCATACACCTATAACATAAGCCATCATGACCTCTGTTAACATGTGAAAATACAATGTACCGTGAAAATATCAGTTGGACTGACAAAATGTAACAATTTAATACAACTAATTTTAACAAAAGCTGTTAATACTTTTGTAAATACAGCAGCTAAGGTTATTTCCAATGATTTCAAGCAATTTGGAAATATTGTGAAGAACATTTAATTCCTCCACAGTATTAAAGTCTTAAATAGCTCCATAGCCACAATTATGTATAGTTATATAACTATATAAAGTTATAACTCTCTGTGTGTGTGTGTGAGAGAGAGAGAGTTACATATATTATCCACTTTTTTAAAGCAAGATACTATGTTTATGTTTTTTCTTTTCTTTAAGCTTATTGTATGACATGAAAAATCATCTTTGATAGAGTGATTCTGTTCATCCAAGTTGAGTTGAATTAAAATCACTCCAGGCTTTATTATCCAACCTCTGCCTTCTCTCCATGCCCCTGGCTTTCCCCCCATTGCTTGTGGCTCTGATAGAAGGTAGATACAGGAGAGGTATAGCATCTCAGACCAGGCCCCTGGGCTGTGAGTCTGTAGCTCTGAATAAAATGTGGTGCATAAAAGATGCCCTTAGCATATAGAAGGAAAATGTTATAATTTTCCTATATGATTAATTTTAAACATAAGCTTTGGGTTCTCTTTTTGTGTGTGTATATTTGGGGATGGGGGACTTATGTGCAAATATTTTTTCCTAAAAAGAGTATGTGATAAAAATAATTTGATCATATCTGAGGGCAAGTTAACATTACAGAAAGGTTTATGTAAAAGATTGAAAATGTTGCTGCCAAAATATTCTAGAATTTTCTGTAGATTTCAGTTTTCCATGTTACCTGGAAATGATAGTTTTGTCTCATATCATGTACTCAGTTGAAATGGTTATATGTGGATACAACTAAGGAAAAAGGTAGGAAGCAACACATGGCTTTCTGGAGGGCTGCCTCTTCTCTTGTACGTCCCACTCCAACTGGGTGGGCTGCCATTAGGTGAACAGCCAAAGTGAAGTTGCCTGGTGGGGCAGCCAAGGTACCTCGATGGTCCCTCAACTGAAGGATCTATTTCTGCAGAATTTGCCCTTTTAAAGCCTTAATGTCCAAACTATCTCTCGTTGGTCCGATTTGGGTAAATAGAACACTTTAAGTGAGTGGGCAAAAGGCACAAGAGCCATAAAGAGAAAAGACCACCAGTCACAGCATGTGCCCATCCACCTGCCCCAAGCTGCCCTTTCTATGGCTAGCCTGTAGTTACATCACATTTGTTTCTCTCTCTCACTCTGAATGCTTCTGAGAAGTTTCAAAGGAAGGTAAGGAGTGCCTCTCTCATTGCCATGCTACTCTGGTAGAACAGCCCTGCGTCTCTGCTGATGCCAGGCAGGGGCCCTTTTGGAAAAGAAGTTTGGCCCAACATACCCTCTCCCAAGGATGTTGCATGACCATGGTCATGAGTCTTCTCCCCACATCCCCACCCCAACCCCGCCTGTAGGCTGCCCACTCTCTTTTAGAATGAATTTCTTTGGAGCTTTGCAATATGTCTTTTCCTTGTAGTTTGTCTTATAGGATTCTTGTGCTGCTTTGCTTTGCAAGAGGCCACAAGCTGGCCTGGACTGACAATGTCCCTCTCCTTCCCCACCAGGCAGCTCAAGGGGGTGGCCACAGGACCCTGCTCTATGGCCATGCGATTCTCCTGCGGCACTCTTTTAGCGGAATGGTAAGCACATCTGGGTGTTCACTTTCACCATTCAAGGAGGTGGGGAAAGATAAAGAGAGGGGGGAGTACAGGAAACCTGCAAGGGTCTAGATCAAATTAATAGCAGTCTTGGCATTTCCTTCATATAACTTACCTCAATTTGCAATTCTGTATTTCATTTGCATAATATCTGACCTCCTTCTTCCCCACTCCATGAAGGAAAGGACCATGTCTTTATTTAACTAAACATAATCCCACCAAGTACAGCACTTTGACATACTAGATTCTCAGTAATGATTTGCTTCATTGATCAAATAAACTATGGGATAATTGACTTCTCAAGTATACAAGGATAACCAGCACAGGGGGAAATCCACCAAAAGACATTTTAATGAAATATTTCCTCTTTCACTAGCTAAAGGACATGGGAACATATCCAATGCCTTCAGTGCTGAAAGAGTTTGAAAATATTATGTTAATCCAGAGGCGGGAGAAAGCTGACTAAGCTATAGCTAATTAGGGATCTAAACCCCATATTAACCTGAATGGTGAAAACTTATGTAACTTGAAAATTTTTTCCAAGTTTTAAACAAATTTGTAAACAACAGACATTGTAGATCTTTGGCAGGGAGTTAGGGAGATTAGTGTGATCTCAGTCAACTATAATCTGTGCCAACTTGAGTCACATTCACTCCCTGTGCCTGCATCCTCACTAGCTAACTGTGGAAGGAAGATTTGTCTTCTTCCTCTGTTCTAATGGAAACTGTTAAATTCATTCAAGACTTCACTTTCACACATTTACACCTATAGCACACTGCAAAGTTCATCTTAATGCTTAAACTATCAGATTGGCAGCAGGAACAGCAGCTGCCTCTTAAATATTGCATTCATTACAGCATTTCTTTCCTTGGGCACTGGTAAAAAGTTGACCTTTTCAGCTTGAATGTTCATTTGTTTTAGTCCTTCATGGCAAAGAACAAAGAACAAAAATGACCAAATGCAAGGTTGTCCAAGCAGGAGATGGGGACATTTAGAGAGTGGGGAAACTTTGTACTCAGACAATCTCTAGGACTAAGAAGTGATCATTTTTCTTTCAGAACCTGGTGCTTATCCATAAGGGAAACTAAAACCTTAATACCTCTCTTTTTCTACCTACATACAACAATCAAAATCTCAAACAGCACACTTTTCCCTGGCCTTAAAAACTCAGGCTAACATCGTGGTAGAGATATGAAGGCCCATGTTATTCATCATTAGATTTACTGCCTTCCAAAAAATCCCACTCACAATTAGCATAAACTCTACACTACTCATTTTGGAGCAGCTCTGAGAACAGAGCCTGTGCAACATGACTCTGCACAGTGTGGTGACTCTTCACCTTCTGGATGCAGAGAACTAGGAGTAAATCTAGTAAACACATTCCAAGTGCATGTCTGTCTCACAGGCTAATTCTAAGGTTAGCCGCTGGGGCTTAATAGAGGATATGGGGAACAGGCCAGGGTTTTGTTTTCTTCCTTTATTAAGTTATTTTTACAATCATTGTTAAGTTTTGCATGCTTATGTATTTTTATAATTGGAAATATATAGACATAATTTGAGATGTTTTAAAGTTTGCAGAAAATTTGAAAAGTGAGAAATAAATAGCAGTGGGGGAATCATCATAGTTTGTGCCTCTGTCCAGGATAACTTGTGCTATCAGTTTGCATCATTTCTTTTAGCCTGGTTGATAGGCATTTCAATTTTGCATATATGTTAACCCTACAAATATGCTATTTTGTATTTGTTCCATGCTATTACACAATCTTGATAAAAGCAAGTAATGGTAACATAATAGACCATAAAAAGAAAGTACCAAATTTGATCAATCTTTCTATTATTGTTGGTCATTTATGTTCCATTTATATTGTTCCCAGTTTAAAGGTTTCTCAGAGTGTCTTTGAACTAAAGCATACCTAATATGTCAAACTTATCTCTACAACATATAGTCACATAAGCTAAGTCACAGGGTCATCAGACAAGAACATTTTGAGGTTTTAAATATATTGTAAAAGTATATTTCAAAAGTATGATAATAATTAATAAGGTAAGCCCTTTTCACAGTAGCTCAATGTTGACATTGACAACTGGGAGCCAACTAGTGTTGAGATGCCAAGACCTGATAGAAGAGTATGACTTTAAGAGTATCTGTCTTGTTTCACAGTATCTAACTTGTTTGACTACATCAAGATCCCAGACAGATAAACTTGCCTTTGATGTAGGCCTGCGCGAACATGCCACAGGTAAGTCCACATTCCCAGATCTCCTGCTGAGTGGGGTCTCAGGAAGGATACAGAATATGTTATTCACTTGGGATTTCAAACCAACTAACCACTGGGGTCAAGAAATAGGTCTGATAAAATTTGGAGAATGATGAAGAATGAATGATGGAAACATAGGAACTAAGACTAGGAAAACATAATGTTTTAAGCACCATCTGTTGGTCTCAAAGAAAACAGTTTTATAGGGTTAAGTACTGGAAATAAATGGTGAGTTATTCCTGATAAGAAGCAATGGTAATAACTGCTAAAAACACAGCACAATAAGGGCTTCAATAATGTAGTAGAGGGTCCGGATCAAAGGAGTAGTCCCATTTTATTCTGCTGTGAACCAGCTATTTCTAAAGAAATGTTCTCAAATGTTAGTCAGTGACATGACCATCATGGTTTTTACCATTCCAATGCATCAACTTTATTATCATTTATTTTATATTTTAAATTTACTTTTATACTTAAAATTTTAGAATTGCTTGCCATAAAAATAAATATAATGAAAAGAAACTCATGTCATTGAATAATTGAAGCATTGTTATCAAATATTATAAAAATTTTCATGATACTAGTATAGAAGCTCCAAATTTAAACCTTTTTCTTTTTTAAATAGAAGGTTTAAAGGAGTAATAAAAATAATGTAAAGTTCTTACTATATGATTAAATGTTGCTTAATTGTTTTTTACCACTAGCAATATACATCATATACTTATTTTTAGTTTAGTCACAATATTGACTAAACTATAGTTATTTATTTATATTATAGTTATAGTATCAAAGAAAAGTCTGATGTGCTATGAGTTATTCCAAAGACCAATGGAGCAGTAGATAGGAGTTGAAAGGAAATATATTTCACATCAGTGAAGGAAACCACTTTCTAATCCTACAATTATTCAGCAGAGGAGCAGCTGGCCTTAGGATGTAGAGTACTCCCTGTGGCTAGAAACATTCATGGGAAATCTGAGCATCTGCCAAGGACATTCCATATGGAATTTCTGCTCAGTTTAGAAGTTAGGCTATCTACCAATCCAGATTCTTGGTTAAAAGCAGCAGAAACTGATTCAGGCTATCTCAAGCAGAATGAGAATTTACTGGAAGAATGTTGGGTAGAACCCATCCTAAAGCTGAATCCCCAGGCTTGGAAAAGGGACAGGAACAAAGAGAGATTAGGGAAAACAGCCTAGGTCCCATGGCAGAGTCTTCTGGATGCAGTTTTGACATCATAACATTTTCCCCAAAAGGAGTAGAAAGAGACCATTGATAGGTAGCCAAAGAACAAAAGTTCATGTGAATGTTCTAAAACTGTCAGTTCAGAAGGGAATGATGCAGATTATTTTATTTTGCAAATGACATAGACAAAAACTCTGGATTTTAAACCATGTATACCTGTTATTCCTACATCAGAATGCCTGAGAAACCCTTTCTCTCCTCCTATTTGTACAAAGAAGAAAAGTAGGCCTGCCTCAGCTCATATTTTCCCCCTAAAATAAGAATATATTTGAATTTGATTTAAGGTTGCTTTGTTTTCATCTAAAGTGTTATTCTTAAAATACACTTTCATCTAAGTTGCTGTCAACATTTTCTGAAAGTTATAAATTGAGAGAAATACCACATTCTGAATGGAAGTTGACATTTAATATAAGTCACTTGTCAGTCTTGGAGCATGTAATCAGAAAAGTTATGAGGTCACTCTATTTACATCAATAAAATGACTTTAGACTTTTTGAGAGTTGGGAAAAAAGTGAGAAAAAAACACTTTCTAGTCATGTGTTCAGGAAATCTATTTTTCTTTTAAATATTAGAGCCTCCAATAAAAATAGAAGGAAGTTGCATCAGATATTACCCTGTAAATTCCTAAAAACGGATATGATATGAAGTCTGCTGACAGGTGAACACCTGAGCCAACCCACATTCAAGTTGGCTGATCAGAAACTGAATTTGGCAGGAGACAGGTGGAAAGGGGTTGACCAGGTGTTCACGAAAACCTAGAGCCTTTTAAAATAATTTATTTTACCTCCCTCACACAAATCCACTTCAAACTCATCCTTGAAGAAGGCCAGCTTGGTATTTGTGAGAGAGAAGGAGAATGCATGTACGGTGCAAATAAGTTTGTATTGCCTGGGGAGGGACTTTTCACTTCAGGAGGAGATTTGCTCAGAATCCAACTGAGTGCCATTTTGTTTCCTGCCAGGTCATTCTCTGTTGAATTGAATCCCAATTTTCTTCTGAACCTTTGGTTCAGAAACCTCTTCTGAGTTGAAAACAAGTAAATGCTCAATAGTTCAGTTTAATATCTAGGAGAATGTGAGGAGAGAAGTTTGGAGGCAGTTTCTTGAGCAATTCTAGAATCACCACTACATGGAGGATATTAAATAATTTGACTTACTTAAAATAACTTGTGATAATTCCCCCCTTGATTTTGATTACTAAGTTCTTTCTTTTCTACTTTTAAGGGTTTTTGTTGTTGCTTGTTCTTAGCATTTAGACATAATTGTAAACTTAGGAAGAAATAAATATGAAAAAACAATGCTTTTAGTGTTTTCCTTGTATATATTTTAGGGTTACCAACTGGCCCATATCCTGTTAATTCTAGGAATAGCCCTGACCACTGAACAGTTCCAGGAGAGAGCAGGAGAATGAGTAGACTCTTTCCCCCATGTGCCTACTTAAGACCTACTTTATCCCAAATGCCCTTGGTGGCCCAGAGTACAGAATAGATACAAGTATCACATTTCCATGCAAATGTAGAGATCAACCGCTTTTGTCATGACATTTTAAATTTAATCAAAGTAATATTTACACATAGTTTAAAGAAATAGAGTCCTCCTATGCCCGTTGAAAACATCAGTCTCCTACTCCACCCCTCCCTGTTTTGGATCCCTGCATCTTTCTGTTCCATATACTTTCAATTCCTCTGGTATTGGTTAGCATTTGTTTATGAAGAGCACTAGAAGCCTGGTGCGTGAAATTCATGAAGTTGGACATCCTTAGTGCCACCGCCTGTGCTCGCCAGCCGAGAACCTGGCTTTTGGCTGAGCAGCGCTCTCCCTATGGGAGTTCACTGACCATCAGAGAGGTAGCTCCTGCAGTGAGCATCTGCCCCTGGTGGTCAGTTCACATCTAGCAACCAGTCATTTTGCTGTTCAGTCAATTTGCATATTAGCCTTTGATACCTGTGGGATTGGGCCAAAACCTGCTCTTGGACCTCCCCAAGAGTCCTGGATTGTGAGAGGGTGCAGGCCAGGCCAAGGAACCCCACCAGTGCACAATCAGGGCTGTGGAGGGACACAGGAGGTTGACTAGCCAGGGAGGGATTGTGGGAGGGCTCCAGGCATGTCTGGCCCATCTCGCTAAGTCCCAATTGGCCAGACTCCAGCAGCAAGCTAACCTACCAGGCAGAGCATCTACCCCCTGGTGGTCAGTGCACATCACAACAACTGATCACCGGTCAACTGTCTGTCCCCTGGTGGTCAGTGCATGTCATAGCTAGTGGTTGAGACACCTTTGAATATTATTAGCATATTATGCTTTTGTGGGTTGAATGGACAACTGGATGACTGGACACTTAGCATATTAGGCTTTTATTATGAATAACATAATATATACTTAGTTATTCTTTCCAGATAGATATTACCTATTGATAAATCCAAATGAATAATAAAAAACAATTCTTACCTTCCACTCTTTCCTGTCTTCTTTCTACTCTCCCAATATATTTATTCATATGTAACTACCAAATCAACATTAACTGCTTATATTGCTATCACTCTGACTTTTATTTGTAAATAAAACTCATTATATACTATGCTCAGTTCACTTTATTGTATTTTTGAGTTATCTGATAGTTAATAATTGTCTTATTTGTTTTCTTTTCTGTGACCCAATCATTCATACATTTCTGAACTATTCCACAGAACTGACATTCTCCTCTGGTTAGATTCCATCTCATTCCATCATCCAGAGAATTCCCTTTGCCTCTTTCCTAGATTCCATATTCCCGGGATTACCTGTTTTTCTCCCTCCTAGTTAGAGCCCATTTTCTAGTAGCTTTTACCGAAAAGATTCATGGGTGGTCAATTGTCATTTAAAGTTGTTTAATTTCAGCTTCACAAGTAATTCATAGTATTTTACATTGGAAATTTTATTTTTCTCAGCACCCCAAAGGTTTTTGTCTATTTTCTCTTAATTTATGGTCTGGCTGTTAATTTCTAATCTTTTGTGTGTGACCTGTTTATATTTTTGAGGGAGCCCTGAAGTCTGAAATGCCACAGTGGTCTGGTTGTACATGGGTTCCTTTCTGTTCTGAGTCTCACAGGAATGGACCCTGGTGTGGGTCTCTCTTCTCCATTGTGCAAAGTCTTCCTAGGCATTTCCAATTTGCTTGTCTTTCAGCTCTAGGAACATTTTAATAGTATTTCTTTGTCAATTTCCTCCCTTTCTCTGTTTTTGTTTCCTGTATTCTGGAAATTCTCTAGATTGGTTTTCTAATTTTATTTTCTCTCTCATTTATATTTTTCTTCATTCTTTCTTGATGGAGAATTATTCCACTTGGTCCTATAACCCCTCTTTTTCAGGGTCAGAGAAGTTTTCCTTTTCTCTAACTCGAACCTTCATGGATACATTCACTGTTGCTTCATTAATGGACTTTTTCTTATCTCTCTGAAATGATTAATTATAAGATTTTTTTAAGTTTTTTGACTGCCTATAATTGTTTTTTCCAAATCCCTTTTCCTCTTTTTGTTTTGCTTCTGTCATTCATGTCAGCCTTTCCTCAGAAAAAGGGGATCCTTTGTGTCCATTCAGGTTTAGATCAGAGCATTAAAAGCAGAGTGGGAGCTCAGTATGTGAGGCTGTAACTTGCCATCCCTTAAACCTCACCTCAGGTAATCCAGATGGGACTGAGGCACATACCTGGAGGCCCCCAAACAGCAGTATCTTTTATCTTGGGTATTAGGCTTCCTTAAAAAGTAATACTAAATTTGTGAAGGTTGGAGGGGGGGTGTTCAGCATCACAACTAGCTAAGGGACGGAGTTGAAGGACGGAGGCAAAGAGAAGGGCGCTGGTGATTACTAAGCAGGACATGGAATTTTAGTTATTCTCTCTCTTCAATATTCTTTACTTCCTTATTTGACAGAGCCCGGTGTTTCCAAAACCAGACTTCTAACAATTTGTCATTCCATGGATTGAGCTTCCATTCTTCCGTGGGTGGAGAAAAAAGAGATATCCATCTGGGTGTAGAGGACAGAAAAGGGGACACAGGGGGTTAAATGTTTCTTTAAAACTTTCAGCCAGTCCCCCTGTTTTCAACCCCATTTTCTACTGTTGCCTTCACAGTAACTGTTACCTCTAATTCTAGAGGCTTTCTGGAAAATATGCAACAGAAATGGCCTTATTTATTAAGATTGGATTCCCACCCATTTTCTTCCCCAAAGACTTGAATTTTAGCTTTCTCTTGGCTAAACATCATCTATCTGCTTTCTTTTTATCAAAATTCCAAACTTCACACCTAGGTTAGTTCCTGTAGATCTAGGCCTTTTGAAAATCCCTCATCATTCCCAGTAAAAATACTAATGTTTTAGTAGAACTTATAGAGAGATTGGACAAAGATAAAAATCTGTAAGTGATCAATCATCCAATGGAGTCAAATTCTTAAAGATTTGTATGTACCTGTGAAGAAAGCATTTTTCTATATGTATTAAAAATACTCAAGCTCCTATAGCTTCTGGCCTCTAAGACCCTTTCCCAACATTGTCTGTCCTTAGAGGAAAAGAAATGAGAATGATAGACTTGGCAAAAGCAGACATGGAGTTAACTGGAATGCTTATAGGTAAATAGAAATTGAGATCTGGGAAGGAGAAAGATTGTGTGTTGAGGGATTATCATCAGGAAAAAACAGAGTGAGGGACAGAATTAGAGATAATGGCTTCTATGAAGCAATAACTAACTTGAGGAGTCTCTATGTAGGAGAAGCCTGTTGGTGGACCATACATCCCGCTTCCAAACAGAGGTCTGAGGGAGAAAAAGTTCGAATTGGAGATGACCTCATCCTTGTCAGCGTGTCCTCTGAAAGATACCTTGTAAGTATCTCCTATCACAGGCACCTTCATTCTCAGAATATTTTCCTTTAGGAACGGTTGGTGAAGGAGAACAGAGCCACAGCAGGTTGCACAGGATAAGACAGGTTCCTTTACCTAGTGTACTTGAGAGGTGATTAAATCCTCTCCCCTGCCAGGTTATCTAGGGGCCTGGAATTTAACTGTAAGTTATCCTTTCAGCATAAGGTAGTGCACCAGCAAATCCTGCAAAATGCCCCAAGCATCTCCAGAGACAGCCAACTCTTTAGTTGCCATCACTGTGAATTTATCAATGTTGCTTAGCTCTCGTCCAGTGAAGAACAAGCCTGAAACAATGGGATATAAGGAAATAAGCTTATGTTGGAGACAGAAAGAGAATTTATGTGTTTCAGCATGTGAAATGTCATAGTGGTTGGAAGATGCAGGTGAGATTTTATACCTGGGAATAGGTAATAGGCAAGCATCATTGACATCAAGCTTTTGGCTGGGAGGGAAGAGGGGTGCATGTATGGAATATCTGAAGATCAGAGAAATGCCAGAGATAAGATTTTAAGCTTTTTTATGCCAACCCTGTTAGCAGATTTTACATTGCCTGGATCCATGGTGAGCAAACTGTGGCTCGTGAGCCACATGCAGCTCTTTGGCCCCTTGAGTGTGGCTCTTCTGCAAAATACCACGACCTGGGCGAATCTATTTTGAAGAAGTGGCATTAGAAGAAGTTTAAGTTTAAACAATTTGGCTCTCAAAAGAAATTTCAATCATTGAACTGTTGATATTTGGCTCTGTTGACTAATGAGTTTGCCAACCACTGGCCTAGATCAAAGACTGGAGTAATTTTTCCTATTTGTGAGTTCCTGTATCTTACTAAGAATAAATATTTTATAAATTCTTATTAAATCAGGGATCCAGCTAAAGGGATGAAGTAATCATTTGTCACCTCTGTAGCTAAATCTTTCTTCTTCCCTGAATAAAGTGTCCCACTTTGAAGCTACTTCTAGATTGGGGAGAAAATCTTTCACAACTATATAGAAAGAGTCAGATGACACCAAGGCTGTTTAATTCAATCCTTGAAATTCCAGGTGAGTTGTTTCTGTCAGGACTGGCCAAGTGATTTAAAGGCTATCTCATCTTTGTTTCTGTCACAGCATCTCTCCATATCCAATGCTAACATACAAGTGGATGCCTCCTTTATGCAAACACTCTGGAATGTACATCCTACGTGCTCAGGAAGTAGCATCGAAGAAGGTGTGCTTTCTATATGCATGCAGCCCTCAGCCTGCCAGTGTGTCTTGTGCTGTATATATTAACATTTTCTGCTGCTTCCCAGCTCCCACGTGAATGTCTTGACTTACAGTGAGCATGACTTGAGTTCACCTGAATTCCTTTCTCTGATGTTGGTGTGGATTATTTTGTCTTGATTTCTGGTGACATTAGCATTCCTGGAACTATTTTTAATCCTTTGGAGTCCATTTGTACCTAGTATTTTAGCACTAGATGCATTTAGGATTTGTATATGCACCTTCCCTCACCATCTGACTTTTCACTTTTATTTATGGTTATAGTTATAAGTGTACAGACTAAGCAACTTCCATTTTAGAGGAGTTATTTGCCAAGAAGATGGTGGTGTTAAAATTTCTTCCTAATGCATCTTTCCATTCAGGTGGGAGAAGGACTTTCTAAGAAAAGTATGTTTGACCATTTGTTTCTACTTGTATTTATGGAAGGCCATTTTACAAAAATAAATAAAATAATCTCAATATTTTATTTTTTTCTTGGAAGTAAGATCATCAAAGTCTATTTGACATACTCTATTTCTCAGAACCATACAAACTCAATGCACCTTTCAAGCTATGTAATAAATATACTGGCCTTACCTTACTCATGAGTATCACATTTGGGCAGAATAACCAAATGCCAACAACCTGTAGTTTATTACATTAAATTGTAACACTTTAGAGCAAGATCATTTTAAAAAAATACTCATATCACGGACTTTAACCCTGCTTTTAATCCTGAGCCCAGTAGTTTCTAATTAGGAATGCCTTCCTGTGACATGATGTTTGACAATGTTAAGCTAAGAGTGGCAAGGTGATGCCCCAATTTCAGATGGCATCACAGCTAATCTGAATAATCAGGAAACAACAGACTTTTACTTCTTTCGGTGACTTGTGGCAGGCTTTAAAAAGGCTGAGTATGTTTACCCACCCCCATGCTTTATGAGAAAATTAACCCACCACCCTATATTGATTGTCAATCATTCCCTTTCTATGAGGCATTAAGAAACTCTGGGTTTAAATCTTCCCCAATGAAGTTTTGACTGAATCTTCTCCATGTTAAATTTTTCATGGTTACTATGGTAATAAAATTATTTTCCATGCCCAACAGAGGGCTTGTGGAAATTAATTAAAAAGTGTTAGCAAATCATGTCAGAAAGGTCCTTTTAGAAGTATTGAGTGCCCTAGGGCCATGGTCGGCAAATGGCAGCTCATGAGCCATATTCGGCTCTTTGGCCCCTTGAGTATGGCTCTTCCACAAAATACCACGGTCTGAGTGAGTCTATTTTGAAGAAATTGCATTAGAAGAAGTTTAAATTTAAAAAATTTGACTCTCAAAAGAAATTTCAATCGTTGCCTAATGAGTTTGCCGACCATGGCCCTAGGGTAACTCATCACGTGTCATCTGGGCCTGCAGACAATTGCCTGTCAGCATCCACTGGTGAGAAAAACACTCCAGTCTTTGAGAGTGTAAGTGACCCTCATCAGGACCCTTATTTCCTGCCTATCACCCTGCATATTTCAATTAAGATACGTGATGTGTCAGCACTTGGCAGTTTTCTCCATGTGGATAGAATATTGATTGGAGGAGCCTAAGGACTGTAAATGATGATCTCCAAGTGGGTCATGGCCTCACCACCATGAGATGATAGAGAATTTAATTAAGAGAATGATTATAGATGATTTTATTTTTCTAAATAAATTGGCTGTTAATAATTCTAAAGGATAATAAATTATCTTTTTATAGTTGTTATTTCCTCACCCAGGGATATTTTTTTCCATTGATTTTTAGAGTGGAATAGAAGGAGGGGGAAGCAGAGTGAAGGGATGGTGGGAGAGACAGATGTGAGATAAACTCATCAATTTTTTGCCTCTTCCATACACCCTGATCCGGGCCAGAATCACACCTGCAATCTTGACCAGGAATCAAACCCAAGACCCTTTGGTGCTAGGGCTGACATTCTAACCACTGAGCACCATGGGTCAGGTATGAATGATCTTAATGTCAAAAAAGATGCAACTGGAAATAGTACAATAAGTTTAAGAAATTTTGGAAAAAAAATATCTTTGAATGTTTGGGGATATTTAAGAAAACTTGCCTTGCCTGGATGGAAAATGAAGGGGAATATCGGCCTGTCCTTCCACAAGATACACAGCTAACACTTTTCTCCTCTGGCATGACTGCTCATTCCTACTGTTTACATGCAACACCCAAAATAGTTTGACCAGCCCATAGAGTGATCTAAGTATGTGTTTTTTTTGTGTGTTTTTTTAATCCTAATACAGACATTGAGCATATTAAGTTCATATATTTTCTTAGAACAGACTAGCTTAGATAATTGTTTAACTCAGTGGGATAAAAAATGTTCAGACTGGGGCCCCTCTCTACTTTGTGCTTTGAACTAAGGCTCAGAATTTATTCAAACACTAATTGGTCATCAGGTCCTTGAATCTCATTGTCTCCTGTCCATCTCTGAGCTCCATGGCTATTCAGATTTTTTTCCATATTCTAAAGCTCAGAGCTTATTGATAGTGCATTTATGCTTGGCAACTTGAGAATACCAGAATGTCATTCTGCCTTCCCCTCCATGTGGTAGGATTGGTGTACAGGTTTGATCTGTGTTTGTTAAATGCATTCCAAAGCTAGCTTCTCCTAAGGCAGTAGTTGACCAACTGCTGAGCTCTGTTGAATAAAGAGTTTGCTGATCACTGTCCTAAGTCAACTTTTAGTAACAGTTTGCTACCCCCTTTCCAGCACCTCTTTTCTTTCCCAGCAACCTGATTTGGATTTTGCCACAAAGCATACACAGTGAAATGGTAAGGGCTCATTCAGGGTTTTGGTGTGGAATCATCACAAGCAATTGGAAAATCCTTATCTCCTTAACAGTAGTAACTCAATTTTCCTTTTGGTTTTTAATTATATGAATTGACACTATTTTCACCTTATCTTTTGAGATTGGACTTGCTCATCTCTGAAGCCTTATTTAACTTTCAATGTCAGAATTGTTTTGACATTCTTCTCTTTTCTGCCTGAGACCTCAATTCATGGAATCTGTAATTTCCCAAATACTTAACACTTGGTGTTTTGCATAACTGACTCAGACCTGAAAAAATTCACCCTTTTAAACATGGTGTTCTCTTTATTAAAACTGGCATCAGTTCATGGTAGAATATAATTCTTTTATAGGATACCTACTTGGTGGGCATGTAGTACGTCTTTTCCATGGTCACGATGAGTGTTTGACGATACCATCTACGGACCAGAATGATTCCCAGCACAGGTAGGCCAATAGCTTCCTCCTCCTCCTCTTTCTACCTCTTTCCAGTCTCAGATGACTCACACTGAAATGCTTGCATTTCGAGGTGGCCACAGATGAATTCTGTAAGTGGTGATCAGTAGCAAACCCCATGTCAGCCACAGGATGCAGTTTGTAAACAGGAATGGCAGGACACTAGAGTCGACTCACAGGTACATAAGTACACTGCTCCTTTGGCAAGTAGTTCTATGCTTCTCTACCTCTTCATTTTCTCTGGTTGCTTCTGTCACTAAGGAGTTTCTGGTAGCATTCACTGTAGACAGAAGAATTCATTTGGTAATAAAATTGACCTGATTATCTTAGTAGGTCTGTGCACTAACACAAATTATCCACCTGTCTCTTCACAGGCAGATCATCACTATTATTTCCTTTTCATGAGCTAAGTACATAAGGTGGAGTTTGGGGATTTCTTTTTGCTTATTACCAAGTAGGATTCAAGGAAACAAATGTTAGTATCCACCAGGAGCTGGATTTAGTGCAGGGATGGTGCCAAGGGCAACATTAAGATGGTGATGCTGAGGGTGGTGCTATCTAGTTGACCCCTCAGTGTACATATTTTAGAAATCTAAACCTAAAAATGAAAGATATTAATACAGGTCTTAAACTCATACAGAAGGGTGATTTAGTATTCTGTTTATCATCAGAGGAAAAAAGCGTAAAGAGCTTAGCCCCTAAAACTATAGAAATCTTATATACATAATTTTTAAAAATCAAATTACACTGAATTTGGGATTGCATTGAGTCTGATATCCTGGCAGTAATACATTCTTTGTTTGTGTACCATGCCTATGGGAACCATGTTAACTGTCTCTTTAACTTTATTAGAAACGTGAACCACATCCACACAACTTAGAAATCATCTCAGTCAGGATCCTACCTAAAGATTGCATACTGGATGATGGGAAATGGGAGCCTAGAAGCCAGAGCTGCAGACTTTCCATGCAGGGCTCATTTCCTTATTTGATATATTAAAGGACCACTGGGAGAAATGAGCTTGAACGTATTGTAATACATCTTAGAAACCATCCATTGGCAATATGTATCCCTTATTGTTCTGAGCCTTCTGTCCTCTAAATATCCTTTCTTAGGCAGATGTGGCCCAGGAACCAGAGCAGTGTCTAGGACATACAAAGCACAAACTTATTGCAAATGCACTCACTGATTAATTCACTCACTGCCTCCTGGCACCAGTCCAATGGTTAGGCAAACTTGATTTCCCTTGGAATTCAGAACTCCATGCTCTGAACAATGTCATGTGATCTTATACGGTTGCAATTTATTTTCCCTATCTTTAAACAGTAAATTATGCATTTGGCCATGTACTGTCTCTTTAATATTTTATTCTGATGCATCAGGGGGAAGTTTGCAGGTGGATAAAGAACTAAAGCTTTGTGTGTGAGTTTTACAGAATTATATCTGAGATGGAATATCCTAGAGCTTTCTTCTCGTATCTATTCTTTTAAGAATAGGAATTTTGGGAAAATGAAATACTAACTTTGCACCTGGCTCTTTTACCCAACTCTACCCCCCACACCTGTCATTGAGTTTATAGCCATATTAGAAGCAGCTTAGAGAAGCTTGTCATTTGGTGGGCACTCCAGTGAGATGGCTCAACAAGATCCTGACAACCAGAAAAGGCTGGCACATATTTGAAAGGAAGTGTTGGGGAGAGTGAAACAGGTGGAAAGAAATTCTCAAAGTGGGCACCTGAAGCAGGCACACATGCCCTCATTGAAATGAGAGTGAAGGTGGCCCTCCCTTGGCTGAGGATTCCATGCGATCTAATTTGTATTTTGGGTAAAAAAAGAAATTCAGATGAAAATACAAATAATACATCCATTTCTCTGTAGAAAAGTATGAAGGAGTTGAGACTAGAGTTAATTATCAGCTTTTATTGTACTGGAACCTGAATTTTTGTGTCGACTGGTCTCTTAAAATAGGACGCCTTAGCAGTATTTGATGTCTAGGTAAGGTGAGTGAGAAGCCATATGGTCTTATGTCATCAGATAAATTCTTAGCACTGGTCAGGAAGACTGAAATCTGGGGGAGCACAAAGGAATGGGAAACAGAGAACACACTAAGAACCTCATACAAGCAATTGATCTGTAATGGGGCTGACTTTAAGGAGGAAGTCATTTCTGTTCCCTCTGAAGTCTGAGAGTAGATTCAGACTAGATAGAGATGCCAATTGTCCCAGGGTGCAAATCCAAAATCAATCTGGCTTTCTGAGCTCCGATCCTTGGCTCCGCCTCTGGCTTATCAAGCACCCTGGGGTAAGTCAAATAAATTATTGAAGTCAAAGCTAAGCTGTCAGCCAAGCTTTCAAAAAGCATCTCAGCTTACCACCCACTCTATTCCCCACCCAACTGGGGTAATTGTTTTAGAAAATGGGAATAGGTTGTTTCAACCCCTGTAACCTTGAGAGAATAAATGGAACATGTTGCCTACATTTTCTCAGTGGGGAGGAGGAACCTTCCAGTATTCTTTAGAGGTGAGAGAGTGTTCTCTAATCCTGCAACCTCAGGGGACCCACTCCATGCTCTCCTCCTTAGAGACCCTCCAGCCCTCACTGAAAGGGAGAAGCATTAGTGAAAATCCCAGCATGTTGTCTAGTGTGGCTAGGAGGTTAGTACGGTATCATTACTATTCTAGGCATGGCACAGAGACACATGGGGTAGTGGAGCAAAAAGTAATGTAGGATTTCTTTCCTAATATTTACTACCCTGTTTCTCTGAAAATAAGACAGTGGCTTATATTAATTTTTGTTCCCAAAGATGTGCTAGGTCTTATCTTCAGGGGATGTTTTATTTTTCCATGAAGAAGAATACAATACAAATTTATTGTTGAACAACAAAAAAAAGGAAATTTATTATCTGTATACGGTATGGTAGTAGTTGTCATCACAGACCAGCTCATTGATTGGCTGTAGCACAGCCGGAGCTGTTCAGGCAGTTTGAGGTCTCTTTAAATCAGGAGTCAGATGCTTTACGGTAGCTTCAGGGGCCTTATATTCCAGGGAGGCCTTATGTTTGGGGGAGGCCTTATTATCAGGGAGGTCTTATTTTCAGGGGGATGTCTTATATTACAGCGAAAGGCAAAGCTGGAAGTAGGTCTTACTTTCGAGGAATGTCTTACTTTCGGGGAAACGTATGTGTTTTCCTGATAATGTGTACATTTGAAAAAATTTTAAATGACTTCTATCATCCCACCACCCAGAATAACCACTGTTAATATAGTTTTTCACTGTATCCCCGTATCATTAAAGGTGTTTTTCTAGCATGTATAAACATCTAAATTTAAACAAAATTTGGATTAACCAACAATGCATAGTATTTTGTACATCTGGGAGCATCTTTAGGCAAATCTATAATAATAAAAGCTTAATATGCTAATTAGCCCGTACACTGAATGACTTCCAGACATCATTCCGGACAAAGCCATAGCAGCAGCAGTTAGGAGTTATCAGGCAGGCAGGTGAATGGTTGGGACAATCAGGAAGGCAAAGGTGGTTAGGGGCAATCCAGCAGGCAGACAATCAGGAGCCAGCAGTCCCTGATTGCAAGAGGGATGCCCAACTGCACATTTAAACCCAATCCCTGCCTAAATTGGCAGTCAGACATCCCCCAAGGGGTCCCATATTGCGAGAGAGTGCAGGCGGGCTGAGGAACACCCCCCCCATGCATGACTTTGGTGCACTGGGCCTCTAGTTGATTAATAAAAAACAATAAGTTCTCACAACTGTTCTGTGACTTTAAGTGTCCTCATTAGACTTTACAGATGAGAAAAACAGTGCACTGAGAGCTGAAGGGACTTGAAGTTACACAGTTGACAGACTCAAACTCAGGTCACCTGACTCCCAAGTCCTGTATTTTAACTATTTCATAATTATGCTGCTATGTTAGAGAAAAAATTTCTATTTGCCTTTATTGATTACCTATTCTCAACAACCTACATCAAGTTTCTCCAGGAACTTGAGGGATCCAGTTGATGTATACAAATCCTCTATGGTACAGAAAGGACTTAACTTGGTGAACTTAAGTGCATTTAAATGATCAGTCTTAATCTAAGGTAATGAGATTCTCAAAATGTGTCTGGATTTAGAATTCCAGGTGATTCAGGGACAACTAGGAGAGTTTATTTAATTCTCCATAATCTGTGATACAGATAGGTTGGTCCTTATCATAGAGATTGAAAAGCAGACTTTGCTAATTATCGTACAAACATTGGGCAAACCCAGATATCTTTATAGAATTCCTGACCAATACTCCTCAAAACTGCCAGTCATGGAAAACAAGGAAAGACTAAGAAGTTGTAACAGGCCAGAGGAAATGGGGGAAGACTTACAGCTAAGTGCAATGTGATACCCTGGAACAAATCCTGAATAGACAAAAATTCAGCGAAGAAACTGGTGGAATCCAAATAAAGTTTTGAGTTTAGCTAGTGAAGATGTATCAATGATGGTTTCTTCATTTGGACATGGTACCAGTATAATGTCAGATGATACCATTAGGAGAAACTGAGGGAGACTAAATGGAAGATCTCTGTACTATCTTTGCAACTTTTTTGTAAATCTAAAATTATTCTAAAATAAACAGTTTATTTAAAAACACATTATAATCTTATTGTAGGAAAGGAGACAATAGTAGAGTAATAAAATTATGAATATTATAGCCACTGATCATAAAGTTTTGTTCCAAGCTTCCTCGAACAGTGGAAATGAATTAACACTGTGCTGCATATATGTTTTAAAAGTGAAAATATGTTTTTAAAAGATGTCAAACATCAAGGCACTTAACCTGAAAGAGCTGGAGCATTCAGTATCCAGTCTCATGTGACTGGACTGTTTTGACTCGTGGTGTGGAAATGGAGACAATCCCTTCCTTGTATATCTGATTGTCTGTGTCAAGGCTATGTATATGACAAGCAATCCCCTCACCTTGAGCACATTTTCCCTTCCTAAGAGTGATACAGTGGGGAAGTGTGCCTCTCTTTGACTTGATTTTAGCTGTGCTGACTTAGAGAAACAGCCTCCACAGGGAGCTGTCCCCTGCCTGGTGCTGATCGGTGTCATACAGGAACTAACCTCCAGCTCTGCTCACAGGAGGATATTCTATGAAGCAGGGGGAGCTGGAACTCGAGCCAGATCTCTGTGGAGAGTGGAACCCCTACGGATAAGGTAACAAGGATCAGGATGGTGCTGTTTTCAAGATTATTTCCTTTCTGGTACAGTCCATTCTCTTAAATATTTCATTAGGTTCAGATCACCTGGCAAATTCTCAAAAGTTCTTGGCCCACATCTAAATCTAAAATGCCTATAACTTTGTTTTTAAAGAAACACACACACACACACACACACACACAATTTCCAAGACCTCTGTTTTGATTAAGAAGCCAGCTGGCTCCTGCTGCCCTTGCGGTGGCTGGATTACAAAACACAAGCTTCAACGTGACTGCTGAGCCATCAGCGCTCTTCTCCCACTTGTTTTCTTCAACAGATTCTCTAGAATCCACATAAGTCTCCTTCTCAATATCTTTGTTAGCTTCAGTGGAAAGTTAACTTTAAATGACAGTGTGGTGGTTGTGATGGCATGAGGTAGGGAAGACTAAAATGTTATTGGAAACATAGCTGTGAAGAAGCAGTACTTACCAGAACTTGTCATGAACAGTATTGTATATGGATGGAAGAAACATGAGGCTGAGACTTTGAAGCCATGTACTTGAATAAAAATACCTGATCTGCAAATGCCCAGGTACTGAAAGAAGATCCAAGTAAGCTCTGGACCTGTATTTTGCTGAGAGAGACTGCAAGTTAGGCTAGAGCTAAACTGCTTGGAATCAGAGAGGAGGATCAAGTGTTGCCATCTTGGTTTTCTTCTCTAACTTTCTCTCTAGATCTCTGCTCATTCTCCCCTGGATATATGTTCAAAGTAAAAATCTCTCATAAAGTGTTCTCAAAATAATCCACTAGGGATCAGAAGAAAATACTGCAATTTTTCTTACACACACACACACACAGAGAGAGAGAGAGAGAGAGAGAGAGAGAGAGAGAGAGAGAGAGAGAGA